>VWZG01000741.1:0-68063 GCA_013396735.1 Grallaria varia
TAGGGTTAGGGTTAGGGTAGGTGGAAAATCAACGATTCAGTAAATTAATTTCAGCCTGTTACTGTAATTGGATAAAAATGAAAAAAACAAAAAAGAAAAGTGTCTTGCAAGTTGTCTGAAAGTCAGTAAGCTGGAGAACTGCACTGTGACTTAGCCCAAATCAAATCCTTTATTTGACAGTTTAATTGAAAATAAGAAATAAAAAATCTCATTATAGAATGAACAAAGTTGGCTTGATGTGAATGAAACTCTCCAGAGGACACTTCCCTCCCTTCCTCCCTCAGGTGCATGGCCATTGAGGCAGCAAACAGCATGAAACTTGGCAACCGTGGCCATTACTGATCATCCTTTCTCCCTTTAAAATTGCACTGACTCACGTGGTGTATTTTTCTAACAGATGCTAATGTACCGCAAAGAGCTTGTCAAGGAGGGAAAAAAAAGCCCACTACAGAGCTGCACGAAAACCCCAAGTTTAGAAGCACTATGGATCTGTTTGCAGGAGGCTAGATCAAAATCACTTCAGGCTCATTTTAGTGATGAATTTAGTGATGAACACCAGAGACGCATTTGGCTTACAATGTTTCTGCCAAGTCTTGGCTGGGGTCTTTCAGGATGCAAGAGAAAGTAGTGAGCCTGAAGATCAGTACAGCTGACCAGCTGCTCAGAGTACAGGTACAGTTTTAGAAGTCTGATTTAATATCTGGTTCAACCAGCAATGCTCATGGCTAAATCCTTATTAGATTGGGGCTGTAATCTCATAACACCCTCAGATATTGGACTTCCCTGTCAGGTTTCCTGCTTTGCACTGGCTCTCATTCCCAAGAAGCTGAAGAGTGCGAATTAGATAATGAAAGAAATGTAAGTTCAAACAAAAATTATGTACAGTTCAGAGGTTTGAACAGTAGAAGCCCTTAACAACCTATGTATGAAACAAAAAGAGAAAGAAACAGTCTGTGCATGTGGTCCATTCACCCAGATAATAAGCATCCATGTGGATGCTGCCCAGGTCTGAAAACACTAGGTGCAACAAGTGTATTCCTTGGAACCCCAAGGAGGATTGCTCACTTTTCCTGAACAGAAAAAGTACATGCCCAGCTTTATGGGATTGGCACCGACATCATATGCTAGCTGCCCACAGGAAAAAAATAGGATTTTTTCAGGGAAGTAATCAGCTGTTTCGAAATAGGCAAAATATTGAACAGAGCAAGTAGGTTATCTACCTTATCGTTAGAATTATCATCCATAAAAAAATATTAACCAAAAAGTACCTTAGGAGCGGTTAGTCTGACTTTGGCAAAAAAAATGAAGAATCATATCTCTTGATAGGCTCTCTAGCACATTTTTCTGCAATTTTTCATTTTCGGTTGCATTTTTTAGCAGTCTTTCTTTATGGGTAACCTTTCCTTCTCTCACCAGAATCCTGTTTTGCCACCCCCTGACCTGCTCCATTACAGAATAGCTCAAGCAGTCAGGCAGGTCCTCTGGAGAGCAGGTTCCCAGACCAAGAGAAGGGTTACTTCTGCAAGTCCTCACCCATCATCTGGTGGCACAGATGACCTGTTTTCTTTGGTTATTTAAACCCCATACGCCAATTCTCAGAAAAAACCTCACCATCTATTGTCTACACAAAATAACACAAGTTCCTGGCTGACAATAAACTTTTTCACAGGACCTGAAGCATACCTAAGAGCTTGACATTTACAGGTTCACATTTTCTAGGAAGCAGGCTTTAGCAACCCACATTTAAACACCACTGAAAAGCCTATATTTTTTTCCCTAGTTCCCCATGCTGTGTACTTTCTCTTTGGGAAACTGCCAGTCTGTCTCATATGGCTGTTATTTTGCTCCAGGAGACCAAAATCAATCAATCAATCCGTGACTTGGCAGTGACAGAACAGAAGATTAGGACTCTCAAGGCAGATTATAAACACAATCCCCTCAATTAACTTCTCTGGAACGGGCTAGAAGCGGTTAGATCCTCGTTAAGTCAATTATTAACACGGATGGTCAATGCACATGTTTTTTATGACAAGTCTTATTAATTTCATGTGCAAAGCAGTAAACCTAGAGAAAGGCTAAGAAGGAGGGCCACTGCCCTGCCTGCCAGGCCACTGGGGAGAAGCTCCATGAGGCATGTGTGGCCACTGCTACAAGCAAACAGCCATACCCTCTGATCAGCAGTGCCGTGGCTTTTCCCAGCCTCCTTGGCTTCCTGGCATTTGGGACTCTGCGCCCTGCCTACATTTCCTGACGTACATTACAGAGACGTCATTAATGGAGAGATCTCTGAATCAGCTACTAGTTTCTACACTAAGGCTCATGCTCTTGCTGTGGTGTGGGGAGAAGGGCTGGTTACAGCACCTTGGCTTCACCTTTTGCAGACTGTGACTCCCGAGTGAGAAAGCTCAACAGGCATCCGCAGTCTTTACCCTTTGCATGGAGAATCAGTTGAAGGAACCATTTTGTACCTGTGTAGTTTAATCCATACCTACTTTGCTCTCTGTCAATTTTAAGCACCCAGTTTTCTGGGCCAGAAAAATCTTGCCAGAACACAGGCATTTTTTTGCTACTGAAAGCAGGCACCAATGACTTGTGCAGACAACTTAGCCCTGATGCCTTTTTGCTGCCGATATGATCATCATCCTCAAAATGCCCTTCTGTAATACCCCATTGCATTTTTAACAATAGAACTTCATCTGCCTTCTTCCAGACTTTTTCAGGATTTAGCCTTAAAATTTTATCAGCTACAGTTTATCTTACTACAGAAACCAGATACTTTTAGGAGGATGAGAGCTACATATGGAAGTCACAATTTTGGGTCTCAGACCCTGCACGTAAAGGCCAGTTTCCCCTAGTGATTTGTGCCAGGCCTAAGAGGTAGCTTCCTCATTTGAGTTATAGGATCAGGCTCTCTATGTGAAAAAGGAAGGCATAGAAAGGCAAAGAGGCATAGAAAACTCACCTTAACACTGGATAGAGATTGAAATCCCCTTTAGAAGTTCAAAGGAAAGAAGCTGAACTGTGACCCAGAAATACTGAATTTAGTTTAAAATGTCCTTTCTGTGACACAACACTATAACCATGCTCCTTGCTCAGCAATAATTTATTAGAACTGCTGCCTGCTTGAACAACATTTAAGGGATGCTAAATGAACAGTAACACTGGCAGGCAGTACCCTGCCTTGTCCTATCCCGCAATTAGAACTGTGTCTGATTTAACCTTTTTATCAGGCTCCTGTAACCTGTTGAAATCATACAAGATCCTGGCAGTACTGCTGACCTCCAGAAAATGAGCCCCAAATTATTCCCCTGTGAAAGGCTGGCAGATGGACCTTCTCCAGTGGTTGATGTACTTGGCACAGCCTGAAGAGTTACTGAGAGCAACCCAGTGAAGGAAGGGAAGGGCTGGCAAGCAGATGAAGACACCTGGATGCTCTCAGCAAGGAAGATGACGTGTCAGCAAGACCCACCAGTGACATATGTGACTGGCCAGGAGCAGTGACAGCATAAGGCCAAAACTGGTTCTTGGCCTCATCCATCTGGATAAATATGTGCTGCTGTTATGTGTCCTTAGCAGTAAGGATACATGATTAAAACATTTCTAATTTGCAGCGCCTTCATATGCATTCAAGTCAGGCTCTGTTCTCCAGGGGATAAGTGGCATTCATAAATCCTCAATATTTTTCTAACTTCAGGTATCATTGCAGGTGAAAACTCAGAATATTTGTACATTAGCAGCCTGTTAGGTGCATGCTGCCATTTGATGAAGATTCAGACATGTATCTGCAACCCCAAGTCAAGCTCCTCTTCCAGTGAATATTTAATTGGTGTGAGTTGACAGTGAAAAAATGGAATAAGCAGTTTTTATAGAACCACAGAACTCATTTGGGTTGAAAGGAATCTTCAAAAGTCATCTAGTCCAACCTTCTGTCATGGGGAGGGACCTTTTTTACTAGGCCAGGTTGTTCAAAGCTCCATCCAACCTGACTCTGACCACTTCCCAGAGATGGAGCATTCTGATACTGCTTCAACCTGTCCTGCTCAGCAAAAATTGCTGGGAAAAAAAAAAAATCTTTTATTCTAATTTATCTGCTTTTTTTTTTTGCAAAATGGTAATCCATGTCATTCATCTTTTTGGTCTCTGGCTTTGATGTTTCTCAACACCTCAGCTTTACAAGATTCAGTATAGGATATGTATGACCAGGATACTCCTTATACTGTTGACCGCTACCAGTGGTAATGTTTTCTTTCTTACACCTCTTTCTTATGCTCCCTTTATACAGGCTAAGGTAGCATCAGCCAGACCAGAAAAGTAGGAAGCCTAATTACCGGACCTGTGCAACTGAAATGATGGAGTTTTCTAAGTTACAACCAAGGTAAGAATCTTCCTAATAAACAAGCAGGATGTCTGTCGTCCATCAGAGAAGTAATTGAAGCCTGAAGAAGACACTTGGCATACTTTAAGACAAGGCTGTGCAGACTTGGAGAAGCTCAATTGCAGCATCTCAATTTATATGGAACAAATTGAAGACAGGGTTGATGGTGAATAGACCTGGAATGAAAGCTGAGTGCTTGGCAGAAGTCCGTGATTGACAAGGAAACACGCGGTTCTCTGTGTGTTCTCTATAAGAAGATTCTCTGTAAATAACTTATTTAATTTATACGAAAGGAAAGCCCATCTCCAGCCTTTAGACAGGCATTGTACCATGTGGACAGCACAAGGTGCAGTATCACATTTGCTACTTTTCAGTCACTCCACTGGAATCAAGAAAGTTGGGGACAAGCACAAGACTGAATCAGACCTGTGTTTAAAGACAGCTGAGTAAATTAGGAATCCTGGCTGAGGAACAGCAGGGGGCAGAAGGTGCAAGGACAGCCTGCTGAGCACTTATGACTAGCTGGTGATTTCATGCAGCCAGCCTTGGCAGAGCTCGTCCAACCCCACCATGCTGGTGGTGACTCCTGGGAGAGGCGGCTCCTGGGGAGAAAGCAGCACTGTGACTGCATATCAGTGCTGGCAGAGTCCAGCACAGCCTCCTCACAAACAAGTTTTGAAGCATGCATAATTAGAGAGACTTCACAGTTGTAAAGATTTTATCCATGTTAATTTCTGTGGCTGCTTTTCAAAAAATTGTAGACAGGGCTACCCATTTTATTTTTTAGTATAAAAAACAATGGGGAAAATGGAATTTTTAAAAAAATAATTTCCAGGTATATACCTTTTATCACAAGAGTTCTGGTGGTACAAAAAAAGGGTACAGATCTTTTGCTGCTCTGACTGAAGCCAAAATACCTTTTCCCCACTCCCCATGAGCTCTGACGTACTTACAGGGCTGCTCCTGAGGCATCAGATGCATAAAACTCCTCTATGCCTAAGATGAAAATGAGGGAAACAACATGACACAATCATTGTGCCCTATAAAGGGACATGGCCAGACACCATCTCAGCCCTCAACAGTCCTGCAGCTGCTCCCCAGTTTTAGCAGGCTTGTGACTTTTCCCCTCTCAGCTAAAGGTACGGATAGCTGCTGCCTCTAACATTACGTTATCATGCTCAGACCTTTAGCTACTCAAAGAAATAGACTGCTTGGAGGTCGCAGAGATCTCTGGGGGCCAGACTCAGCTGAACCCCCAGCCAAGGCAGCCATGGTAGAGATACCTCTCCCAGCCCTCATATTTGTAATCAGTGCCCCAATGAGATGCTAATGTGTAAGACAAGCATTTCTGAAGGTTAAACATTTTTGCAGCTGGTGATGCCATTTCTCCACAATTAAAGGCAAATGTCTCAAAGGTATTTAAAGCCTAGTTTGCTGCCAAGACAACTGCACTTGGAACAATAGGCCTAAATCTTTCAACAGAACTCACATAGCTGTGCCCCTGTCATTTATGGGCTTTTTAGAGGTATAGCAATCGTTATGCTTCAGGAAAAACTGTGCAAAACTACCAAAAAAGTCCTAATCCACCTCGTAAATGAAAAATATTTTACTTCAGGAAAGGTACAGTCATTAATAGTAGCAACATTGCAATATGTGCTAATTACATTTTTAGTAAATGTTTTCAGGGAAAAAGACACAAAGCCGTTGCCACAGCCCAAGCTATTAACATTCAAGGCTTTACCTTTAAAACAGAGGTAGAGATATTTTGCCTGGTGATAGCTTGTCCCACCAGCCCAGCAGGGTCTTCAACTGGACACTCTCAGATTTTTGCTCACTGGGTTCTGCAGGCTCTGCTCTCCATGGGGCCGGGCTCATTTTAATTTCTCCAGTTAATTTCTTTGGGCTCTTCTTGGCACCATACTGCTTTGAAAGCCAGCAAGTATCTCACTGCTGGCTACCTCATAGCAACCTGTTACTATTCTCAAAACTCTCCATCTTTTGTTCTTAGTGTTTGCTCTTGAGATCTGGGGAGTAACTCCTGGAAATTAGATTTTTATTTATTATTTTTAGTTCCTCCAATCTAGAACTTCTTAGTACAGGAAGCTTGTTTGCAGGTCCAGTCTTTTCAGAGGACTTACAGAAAAGACATCTTAGTGAACTTATGCTCAGCCATGTCCATGCCCATCTCAGAGAGAGCAGGTGCTCCTGAATGACATGTACTGGCCTGGCATATTTTGTTCCCATTTGTTCTGTTTCCAAGCACTGTCCTTAACTCCAAGTCCACATCACATAAACCTAACAAACCCTCCATCTTCTCAGTGCTTTGCAGAGAATTTTCTTTAGACTCTCACCTCATCAGGTATTAGTAACACAGTCAGGTAACCCCATCAAAGCCCACTGCTCTGTCTACAGTACACCCAAATATATAATGCATGTCCTCTACACATCAAAAAAATAAATAAAATCCCAGCCTTGCTTTAATGCTGGGGCACTTTTCTGGCCCAGCCAGCAGTACGGTAGCAGGGTTGGTTACATTTGAGAAGCAACACGGATGAGGCAGAAGCAGGGACACCTGATCATCAGGGAAGGCACAGCTCCTGAAACAGGCTGCTGGCACCACAAGGTGGGGACATGGAGTAAAAAAAAACCCAAATCCACACATAAATAACCTCTCTGAAAAGAAATTGCCTGCAATTTCTTTGCACATAAAAATCAAAACATGCCTTACAGGAAAGCCTTCCCCATCCCTCCCTCAATGCTGGCCTGACCACTGTGTGCAGTCTGTCTCAAAGAGAAAGTCTGCTGCTGCCTGTGGTTTTTCAGCCACAAATCTTTAGCTTTAGCTCTTTCAGGGCTGGGGCTTTGTCCAGAAAAGGTACCTGAGACCTGCAGCAGAGGTTGGTTTTCCCCCTTCCAGTTTACCTGGTTATTGGAAGGCTCCATGTCTGAGCCCATCAATCAATTGCTTTCTCCCTGCGGGTACTTCAGCAGTCACCTCTGCTGTTTGTCAGAGACCTAGTGACAGCACATTTTCAAATGGGTTTAAAATTCAGGTTGACTCAAATTATCTCAAGGTAACTTATCCTTAAACGGCCAAGGTAAGGCATCAGACGGTCCAGGTATCACTGAAGATAAGGAACAAAGCACACAGGAGCAAGCTGCTTGTTGCTCATGCCTTGAGTCACTTTTAGTCCAACAATTCTCCTTAAAGCAGGCATGGAGGAGAACATCACCCTCACTGCCTCCTAATGCACTTTGCAATGAATTAGATTTTAATATCAGAATATTACCGTTTCCAGTACCAAGAGATAATGGGTGAAACACAGGATTTCCATGGGACATTGGTGTATTTTGTCTTTATATTTGCTCTGAGCTTTGCTTTGGTGGTACAATGCGCTTATATGCCATTACCATAAATTCAATCATTTGCACATTCTCTCTCAATTTTCCGTCCTCTGGCAATAAAGCTACATTTAGAAAGGGCTGTCTTTATGCAATTGCTTGCCATCCTTTTATTGATGGATTCTCTGAACATCTCATTGCACTTTTATTCTATTATCCGTTTAATGGTTTTTCATTTTCTCCAACACAGACAGACCAAGAAATGTTTTACCACAACAGCTGCCACTTCCACTTTCCGCTTGGGAGTAAGGCCAAGGGATAGAGGCGGAAGAGTGGAAATTTTTTTCCATGAATTAATTTTTAAAATTAATTCTACTTTTATATACCAGATCCTCTCTGCCTTGAAGAGCTTTAGTCCTTATTTCTCCTCCCTAAAACAAAGGATTTATGCATTTTAAACTGACATTTAAAATTCTGCTAACGTAAATGCTGACTGTTTAAAACACCTTACATGTATCACAAAAAACTCATACGGAAAAATTTCTTTTGATAATTATTTCAACCAGATTTAACTCATTAAATTTACAAAAAGACATAGCTATTACTGGTAAAATCAGGTGATAGATGCCTATCATTATTTAATGTTTTTTCCAACGTCTCGTATTTCATCTGGTTGCCCAAATAGGATGTGTCTGAATTAAAAAGGCACCACTGTTTCTTAGAAACACAGTGGTTCATAGATAGAAGTGAGATTTGCAAGGAAAGGGAATCTCTTTCGCAAAACCAGTTGATAAAAAACCATGAAGAACCAGGCACACAGTGGGGCACATGAGATTTCTGGTACAGAGCCTAAGAAGCTATGAACAGTTTTATCTATGATCCACAAAACTTGTAAAAACAAAACTAAAGTGGACTTAACAACAGTGTCATTATTCTTAGCTTATGTATTTTATTAAGTCAGATTGTTCTGCTCCTTAATAGTCTAGTCTAACAACTTCTAGTGAAGGGATATCTATTCCCTCTATTATTTCAGCAAAATGCCACATTCTGAAGGAATCATTTCCGTTTGTTAAACCATTTAACATCCGTCTTTTCACATATCAACAAGGTCAGTCCTTTCATGACAAAAAAGACTTCTTACCACTGCTTTGATGGTCTTGCATGGAAATGACATTGCAACATCTAGAGGAAATGTATCTCTTTTCCATTACGTTTACAGTGGAATGTGTATTTCTGCAGGAGGCTCCATTCATCCACAGTACTGCATGACTTACTGAGTAATGAACAATAACACAGGAATTATTCAATGCATTTTCAGGATAAACCTGTCTTGTTAAGTGCAGTTTGAAGAGGCTATTTTCCATCCTCATGAGGTGCTGTGAGCAGAAATTATTATCTCCTAAACTCCCTAAGCTGAGATTTCTATTCAGGTCTGCAGAAAGCTCAGGCAGACAAGAGTGGTGTCATCAGCCTCTGAGGGACTTACTCAATGCAGCCTGATGCTGGGATGGTTCCACCACATGGGGTATAGAGCCAAGTGAGTCCTTGCCATTAGAAGAGTAAATTGGCCAAAATGTTTAGCACAGCAGACAATGTCTACTTAATGATTGAGTAGAAAAAGGTATAAATTAAATCGGGTATATTGAAGAGGTGCAGTGAAATACCTAACATCAAAAATAAGCCATTAGATTAAAAAACCCCACATTTAAATCTCAACTTAAGGTTACATGATCACCAGTTCATTTGAATAATGTTTGAATATTGGATTAAAATATATATAATATATATGGCTGAAACTAGAAGTAACCATCTGTGGTGGTTTTAAATTTTAGGCTTTGGCTAGGTTTGTTGTTTTTTAGGCCTTCCTGGGAAACAAGTCAGGTGACATACATTGACAAATCATAGGTATTNGTTTTGGTTTTGCCCAGGGTCAAACTTCCACACCATCAAAATAGATCTTCTACTGCATATATTTGCCTGTTGTGTTTGAAGGGGTTTTTGTCATTGAAACGTGAAGCTAAGACTTGCACTAGGTATCTTCTTCAAAAGTCTTTATGAAAAATAGCTGAAGCTTGAATAATTCTCCACAGCATTGCGGTTGGGTGAAAAAAAATAAAAAAGAAAAGTAAAAACCAACTGACAAGAAAGACTTACATGGCAAGGAGGAGTTAAACATTAGAATTAAAATAAACCCAAACCAAACAATCAAAACAGAAAAATACCACCTTTTTCCTACCTTTTTATCTAACTTGCAACAACATGGCTTTCCATTTCATGGGTTAGTGTGGGGGTGTGTACAGGGGGCAGCATCCTCGGGCCCCCAGGGGCTGCTTGCCTGTGTTTAGCAGAGGGACAAGCCTGGCAGCCCCGGGCCAATGGCCCTGACTCCACTTGCTCTGAGTAGTTATGGGTGAACTGAAAATACTGCTAAAAAGGGCAAATGTAATCCTACTAGCAAATGGCAGGTTAATAGTGCAGCCTGGCTGGGCTAGTTTGAAGTCAACCACTTATCTGCTGTGGACCAAGCTGGGTTTTCATAACAGGACCATTTTGCAGTTGTTTAGAAGATGAATTTATTTAAAGAAAAATCCTGCAGGACCCTGACTGCTTCATCCCCCCTTAGCCTCAAACTGCACAAACTGACTGGCTGAAGCCCAAGAAACTGAATAATCCTTCAAAGAGTGAGACTGGACTCCAACAGGATCAGAAGTTTCTTTTTGATGACAGAGAAACAATTTTGTTTTCTTGTCACTGTTCTGTGACTGAGAAAACCATCATTGCATCGTGAATTTACAGATCATTTCACTCATGCAACAAAAGAAAAAAACTGCAGGAAGCATGATCTCTTTGTTTGAACTCAATCATTTATTCTGCTCAATATCATTCTGGGCTGAAATTAAATATTTTCCTCTTCTCTACCTAAATAAAATGTGATTCAAAACGTTATGCAGTTCTAATCTATTTTGGCCAGCTACACTTTTATGCTGTTAAGGGAAAATTAATTTAACCATGTATGCACAGGAATATCATCACATTGTGCATGGAAGATAAAATCTCACAAGGCATTTGGCTCATGAATGTAGCTTCCAGGAGAATGCTCATTTCCAATTGCATTTTCTCCCCAATAGATTCTTAATTTGCCTTGTTCTATATGGTTTCCAGTTATCATTTTGTACGGCAATAAAAATCAGTGAAGCAGCAAAAGCTTACAGGCCTCTGCCTAGGTTTGATTTATATAATGACTGGCACAATATCGTTGGTCTGCGTAATTGAAATTCATTCATTTCCCACTGTTTATAATGCAGCCATAAAGTGCATTATGTATTTATTGATAAACAATCATTTTATTTGCAGTAGTGATGGGAAAAGAAACGTGCAACCTTAATTTTCTTGTTCCATGCATGCTTTGCATGTATGAAATTAGTAGAGCTATGTAAAACCCGTTTATTCTGATCATCTTCTGCTTTAAAGCCTAAAAGTAGACTGTTAAGTCCTTGTAAAGCACCATTTAAAAACACAGGCTCTGGCAAAAAGTTCAATTTCCCTAATTAGGGGGGAAACAGTCAAAATGTCATTTTTCTGAGACGCTTCCTGTAAGAATTTTTTAAAAATAACATTTGTTTAAAGNGGCTTAATCCTACAGTCAGGAAAAATTGCATGCATATAGTCTTCCCCCTCCTCCCTTTTTTTTTTTCTTTAGAAATGTTATGTGCTATATTTATATCTCTGAAGGCATAATTTTATATTCTGTTTTCCCCTTAATTGTCCCCTTTCCCTCATGGTGTAATTAAACAAAATCATATTTTCCATAAAAGCTGCATTAATTCTGGTGAGGGTCATTAGACTGACGGCTTTGAAGTAAAGAAATTTTCATTTATCCTACAAGAAACCAGGAGAAAAGCAATAACATGCCTTTATCCTAACCCTGAATGAACCACTGCTGAAGACTGTTCAGAGTAAATACAGTCTTGAGGGCCTGCTCCAGTTCATCACACCTCTCTGGGAGTGCTTGAAAGGATCAAGAGTCTTTCCTGTACAATGAGAATTCAATAACATGTCCCTTTCTACATGGGATGTGCCTGTCTCCAAAAAAGCCTATTTCATACCGGCCAAATCTAAGTCACATAAAGGTCATCACTTTAATTGAGCTCTGTACTTTAATTGATACTCTGTACTGAGTATGTTTGAAGTCCTGTTTTCAAAAATGTGGTACTTTATCGCACCAGAACTTCAATTTACCCCATGAAGGTTTCACTAGGTTTTCCTCTATGGTGGAAAAGTCAACTATTTTGTTGCATTCTCTGGCTTCCACTGGAGCTCTTACAGAGATGTCTCAGGGCAGCATTTAGACCTGGCAATCTCCTGCACTGTGTCCTCACCTTGAAATCAGCACCCACAACTCCAACATATCCTACTTCTTGATAAATGACAAAAATGAGAGCTGATACCTTTTGTGCCTAAAAACAGGGCTGAAACTTACTGCAAGGGAAGGGTGAAGAAAGTCTTGTTGTTCACTGCTTGTCCACATTTGTTGGGGAAAGAGAGGCAATGGGGAAGAGAGAGAAGACTCCCCTTTCCACAGCAACTAAACTCACTGTTCAAAGCATTGTCTCAAGCACTGAACACAAACACTTGCCTTTACAGCAGGCTATGGGACTAGAGACAGCAGCTCTTGCTGCAGCTCCTTTTATTGCTTTGGGGACAAAAAACCCCAACCAACCAAGTGAAAAAAATACCAAACTGGACCACACCTCCCCCCCCAAACAACCCCAAACAAACAAACAAACCCCAACCAACAAAACAAAATAAAACCCAATTCTTGAAGATTTCCTCTTCACAAAAATACCTAGGTAATGACTCTGTTATACTGATACCTATCTCTGGAGATGTTTCACCTGTGAATTTGAGCCAGGTGTCTTTATCCGTTCATGCAACCTGGTATCTCTTGACATCTTCTGACCAAACTTCCTCTCCTTCTAGAGAACTAGAGGGTTGATTTATGGTGTTCAAATGCCATTCCTGACATATACAGAGTCATTGGTATTGGCACACAGTGTTATTTCAAATGGACCTTACCAGTTTTGCTCTTTTAAATGTAGCAAATGGTTGGACTTACAGTCCCCTATGAGGCAACTTCAGCTGCTGAGCACACAAGTGTACGTTGAGTATGCTACTTGCTTATTTACCTTTGAATTCTTGACATTGAACAAAAGATTGAAGGGGTGCATTGGGAAGTGATTGATACAGCAGGATACCACACCACTGTTGTGAGGTACCAGGTCCCTTTCATGGGATTTCCTGCTGGGTTTTTTGCGGTATTTGACTTCAGAAAGCTGGCCCAAGGGCCTCCTTCCACGCCAGCAGAGGTGCTCTAAGGACAGGGAAAGCTTCCCGGCATTTGAGAGCTGGATGTCAAGAGCAGAAACTCCAGAGACAAGGAAATGCAAAGACTAAGAGGCTCTTGAAAACAACCCTAGCAAGGAGCCACCGCACACTCCTTGGTCACAGTGTTTATGACAGAGGGAACTTGCTGGGTTGGTGAGATGAAGAAACCAAAAACATGCCAGGAAGAAGTTTTTTGGGGGCAGAGCTGTGCTCTGGTGGTTCCTCTTACAATGACAAGGTGATACTATCACCACTGAGGAGATACAGGTTCACTCCAACATGACTGGAGTTGTCCTCCAGTTGGATTTGGTCCATGAGGTATTGGAACTGAGATTGGGGTAGCCCATTTTTTGGCTAGCTAGTGAAGTCTGGAAAACAAAGATTCCACCGTTCATCCATCTCACCCACAAATGGGGAAAAAAAAGGAACCAATTTTGTTTCATGTAAAGAAAATTCTGCTTTTAGGATATTTTTAAGTATTACAAGAAGCTGGAGCTTGAAGTGGAGTATCCTAATTTCCTTTTTCACATATTGAAAAGTAACATTCAGTTGTACAAATATTTTCCTCCCTCAGAGTAAACTAAAAGCTGGATTTCTTGATCACTTTGGTCATCTTTAAATTACTTGGGCTATTCAAACATTTATTTCAAACTCCTCATGAATCTTTTGTTAACATTTAATGACATTTAGAAAAAAAGATGTTCTTTTACTTCCGAAGTGCTGGAAGTCTCTTTCCCTTTCCAATCCTCTATTTGATTTTCTCATTTTAATCCTTAAACCTTAAACATGCCGGCTTCATTGACAACGTGAGCAGCTATCTGTGATTTTTGGCTCAAGGAATACAACACAACATACTTAGGGCACTGCAAAACTGAGCACAGAAAATTATAGGGCAACCTAGAACGAACATATTTGAATGTTTAGAGCTTAAAAAGACATACTTTAGATTGGTTCTTTTCCCTAGCACTTGCTCTTCTCCACCCTAAAGAACACAATTTTTTTAAAATTGTCATTCAGGTTTATAGTGTGTAGGTTTATTAATGTTGACCTTTCCTTTCCCTTCTTAGCTATGAAATTATTTTGCTTATAATACAAAACAATCCTCCAATGGCTTACCAAATTCTAAAAAAGTACTGGGAAAAATGGAAAATTCTCCCTTCTTATATCCAAAAAATTGAAAAGAATCATGGACTCTGCGTGAGAATACTCTTCTGAATATTCAGATACATGGCAGATTGATGTAATTTAGCATGTAGCTCTCAAGACACTCTAGCATGTACTAAAAAAAAGAACCTGCTTTCAATAACACAAGAAAGAAAAAAAGCATTTTCAATTTAAAAAAAGACATGCTGCAGAGAAGGATTGGTGAAGTTTAATGATGGAAGCTTTTATGGCCTTTTAGAAGTGTTTTTCAAGGAAAAAAGTTACACACAAGAGTTATTAAAACACAGTGGGTAAGCTCTCTCTCAAGTCAGTGGTTTGCTTGTGATTTACAAGACTCCACTCAAAGCAAGAATCTGGCCTTTGTAGGCCATTTATTTACAAATTAAAGTGGAAGAGATCAACATACTTAGCTCTTTACTGGTATCAGAATCAAATGTACAAGGCTTCCTCCCCTACCTGCAACAATGCTGGCTGACTGAATGTGCAGTCCATACATAGACAATCACAGTGCAGTTGTACTTCATCAAAGATGATGACAGCCACCAGGAACAAGGTTTTTGGATGCTTCATTGCTTTGGGGACTAACTGTGAGGTAGTTGATGGGGTTAGCTTGCCTGATGCCCAGCAAAACACTACCAATACTTTTTTGGTGGTATTTAGCCTGGTGAAAAGGAGGCTCGGGGGAGACCTTCTCTCTCCCTCTATCTACTTGAAAGGAGGTTGTAGACAGGTGAGGATTGTTGGGTTGGTCTCTTCTCACAAGCAACAAGCGACAAGACAAGAGTAAATGGCCTCAAGTTGCACTAAGGAAGGTTTAGATTGGATATTATGAAATATTTTTTCACTGAATCAGTGGTCAGGCATTGGAATAGGCTTCCCAGGGATGTGGTGGAATCTCCATGCCTGAAAGTGTTCATAAGATGTCTAGATGTGGCACATAGGGATATGGTTTAGTAGGGAACACAGCGGTGCTGGGTTACTGGTTGGACTAGAAGATCTTAGGGGTCTTTTCTAACTTCAGTGATGCTATGATTCTAAAGCTAGTGACCTGAGAAAACTTTGTGGCCTGCTAAAGCAAAACTCTCAATGACTAGTTTGAACAGGCATGGCAATGACTGGTTACTTGAAATCAAGTATTGAAAGAAATATTTTCCTGTCTTTCAGGTTATCAAGGAAAGCCTTGAATGGGTTAGGAGTCTGTCTAGGAAAGCATTATGACAGTGAAGCTTCACAGCTTGCATTTAGTCCTTTTTGTGTATTCACATCACTAAATATGCATGAAGATCCATGAGGAGAGATAGGTGTCCATATATGGCACATGTCTAGGGAGCAGTAAGTCCATGTAGGAAGCTGTGCAGCACACAGGATAAAAAGAGAGTTGTATTGCACCTAATTGTGTGATAAACTACTGGCAAATGCAACCAGGGGGAAAACAGAATTTTCAAAAGCTACAGTTGTGATTCTGCGAAAGGACATTTTGATTCTCTCATCCCAATTCCATGGATCCAGGCACTGGAGATGACCCAGCAAGTATCTTATCACAGCCTCTTCTAACTGCACCACAGCATCTCTTGACTTCCAAATGCATAAAAGAGCCACATCCACAATAAGAACTGTTAACTGTTTCCAATGAATAATTCAACAACTCCAGTCATGAAACCCCCAACAAGCACTGCAAGGAAGGTGAAGTATTTTTGCTGCCCATCATTATGTATGTTCATGCCACAGGGATTTTTCAATTATTGAACAGTGTAGAATTGCCTTTGTTTGCAGAAAATGTCAATTTGAATTGTGTGGCTTTTATACATTCATTTATGTTTGCCAAAGGTTGCCTAACATCAGCTTGGTTTTTTACTCCTTTGCCACATGAAGGTGCAGATCAAAAGTATTGAACCATTTTATTATTATGAAACGTTTTATGAAGCGTCTTTAACTGTCAAGACATTTCCAATCATTTCTTCAGATATTTTCTTATCAGAAAAATCCCTATTAATTTTATTTTTATTCACCAATGTAAACAATGGCTAATGTTACAGAAGTTGAAGTGTCACAAGTAACAAGAAATGAAAGGTGAAGTAGCTAGCGTTAAATTTATAAGCTTAACTGGAAAATTTGCTGCTTTTATTTAATTCATATTGAAATTCAACCCACAGATTAAGAAGGAGCTGTCTTTCCAATTTACAAAGAGTATGAGAACAGTGTTTTGAGCAGGCAATGCTATTTTGCATGCAGATATACTGAGCTTCAGTTTGGTGATGTAAATGACTTTTTTCAGCTAGTGATGACAGAAATTAAGGAGTTCCTGATGTGTGAGCTTAAAGGCAAGCATTTACAATTTCCTGGGGCACCAGCAAGAATGGAAACACACCTTGTAAATTACTGTTATGTGCATTGTGTGGCAAGAGCCATTGCATTTATTTCATTTGTGAGCTGTAAGGAAGGAATTCAAGTTTTTTTCTATAATTATAGTTGTGGTGTAATCAAGTCTATGCCTGCTTGTACATCCAGTGTCTTAATGTCCTTAATTCCTTGGGTTCCAAGATTTTAGCAGATTCCTGATTAGTTGACAGAATCAGTTGACTGGTAAGACAAAAATGGACATAAGGCACAGTGTTGACCCGACTCCTAGTCAGCATCACAGCAACACACGTGACTAACTCTCTCAGTAGCTCTTCAGGAAGGAATTTCAGACAATGTTAGATTACTTCAGCTAGATCCCTGCTATGGGTAGAGCAATGTCTGTGCTTCATTGTGCTGATGAGCATCCCAGGTGGAGATCTGGCTGTCCCATGAACTCCCAAGACAGCTCCTGCTGCATAATTGACCAAGTTCTGCATAGGTGAGACTCTTGGAAATAGTAGACTTATTTCCTGCAGGTGCAGAAATGGCCACCATCTCTTTAACAGTCTGGTGCTTTGTGGTTAAATCAAACAATGGATCCAGTGCTGGTACAAAGGCTCTTGCAATGGAGAAACCTGTTGCCATCCAGACTACAAATAACCATCCCGTACAGAGATTCGAGTCCCCACATGGCCATTATTACCTTTACTCAAAGGGTATTCAAACTAACCAGTGAGATAACTTTTCAAATTCGGTTTTGTTTTGATTTGTTTCTAAGCACTCTGTCCATGTGTGCATGGCCTGAGTGCAGTAAGACTGAATACATAGTACTCCTCTTGATGGTTTCTCCACTGCATCAGATAAAGTTTGTTCATATGCTAAAAGTATTATGCTAAATGGAATATTCTATTAGTCAGACAAATCCAACAGATCATGAAAATGGCACCACCGTTTTATAAGAAAACACAATCGAGAAATGTGAAATGACAGGTTTGTTGAACCAGAGCAACCCAAAAAGGTACTCTAATTCATAAGTTCTGTATCTTCAACATCTACATATGATAAATCATAATAGCAAGCAACCGTCAACAAAGCAGTCACAAAAATCACAAACAGAAACTTTCCTTGAAAGTCACTCTTTCTTAGTAATTTAAACTTGCAAATAATCTCCATAGCCTAAAATCAAACAGTCTTGACACTGAATCAGCTGCTGCATGTTAGGCACCAGATCTTCATTATCAGCTTCTTGAGTAGAAGCCCATAGAATAGTTAATAATTAACAATGTTATACCCCTCAGTGAGACCTGAGAGACAACTTATTGATTATGATGAAGTTTAACTGAGTAAGATAAATTCTAAAACATAAATGCAACAAACTTATTCATAAATTATGGTTAAATAGTTCAACATTTTTGTACGAAAAATGATTTCTCAAATACAGAACTATTTGTATGTGTGCCCATCCACATGCTGTTATAATTTGTTTTAATTTACTTGTGCTGAGTACTTCCTGCTTTAGAATAATTGGGGAAAGCTAATGAAGGGAAATTCAGAAGAAATGAAGTTATATTTTTATATCTAAGGATTTCCAGCGGCTTACAAAGATTTTACTAATTAGCACTGCCAAAGGAAAAAAAAAGCCATTGCCCATTAAACAACATAGACCTTTTTTATTCCTAAATGTGTGTAATCATTGTACTTTTCCCTCAATCCTGCAGTCTGTGGTAATAACATTAGAAATGCATACTCATCCTAAGTTGCCTAATAACCATCCATCACTGTGATTATGGGCATCCAAATCTAATGCACTTACACACCAGACACATTCCTGAGACGGGAATGTGTGCATCCATACATAGCGATGCCCTGTGCTGACCCAGCTTCCTTCTCGTGAGCTGCAGCCAGAATCTCTGCTCCTTACCCTCCCTCCCTGAACTCCCTCCTTATGGGGCACCTTAAGTGAAGTGTCCTTTGATAACTGGCCCCTGACAGACATCACCCTTGCCAAGTTCACAACAGCAAACCTGAACACAGCTCATAAGCGAAGGGAACACAACCATCACCACAGGCTTTCCTGAAAGAAACAGAACACAGCCTCAGATCAGCAGCCCAGGAAAGCTAACCCAAAAATCCAGAAAAGCAAGCTACAGCATTTGGTGATTTCAGGGGCTGCTCACACAGCCCCTCACCCTTATACCACACTCTGTAGTAAGATCCCAGCCTTGTGCGGTGGCTTTCACGCACATACTGATGCTTTCCCTCTATGAGTGTCTCCTGGAAATCCACAGCAGACTGAAAAAACAAGTATTTGATTATATGATCCAACCATCACTCATGGGCCTCATTTCTCCCTGGAGAAATGTATTTGAATATACACTGTATCCGACACCATAACACCAATACACAGGAAAGAATTACCACTGGAGTTATCCACCTGTGGTAGAGTTGATTTAACTTGTGGTATGATCCTCTCTAGACACCATTTCCTGCTATCTGCTTATCAGTGTATTTTTCAAATGTATGAAAGGACAAATGACAAAGGGATTAGAGAAGGGACTCATGATGAATACAAGGTTGTGAGCAATCACTGTGTCCTGCTCCTGACCTTTCTGATAATACACCACTTCATAACTCAGAGATCTTTATGACATCCTGTGGTGGGTCTGGCTGAGCCAGAATTTGTTTCCCCATAGGAGCCCTCGCTGTGCTCTGCATTGGTGTCAATAACACACCCATATTTTGGCTATCACTGAGCACAGCACTCACTGTTCAGTCAAGGGCAAGGTCCTGGGAGGGGACACAAATAGGCCAGCTGACCTGCACTGACCAAAGGGATATTCCATACCATATGACGTCAACCCAGATATAAAAGCTGGGGCAGGAAGCAGGAAGGGGAGGCACTCGTTGTCTCCGATGGCTGTTTTGCTAACAAGATTTTAGGAGCCCTGCTTNAATCAGATTGACTGTTACACATCCATCCTCTCCACAGACATTACAACAGTATTTCTAAAAAATTTTAAATAAGGTAACTAACAAATAACAGGCTCAGTCATTACCAAGTTCAGCTGCAACTCATGATCCTATCTTCCATGCTTCAGAAAACAGTTTGTCCTGCCACAAACATGCCAAGGCAGCTCTTATTTCTGAAAAAAAAATAATTTGATTTTCCGTGCAGCTATGAAGAGAAACATAGAGATACTTTTCAAACTCCAAATACCACAATTCTGTTCTCAGCTTTTGCGCACGTTTGTGAGCCTGGGGCATCAGCTTCACTTCTTTATCCTTCCACTCTCTACATACAAATCTGAGTCCTCTTCCCCTCTCTGTTCCTTCAGGACAGGATCCCTCCATCTTACCTACCAAGCCTAATAGAGCTGGTTATTGCAGCCATTGGTATCCCAGTGAGGCAGGGCATGTTTCAGGTGTGCCAAGCAAAAGTGCCAATTACAAAGCCATCACTGTGCCTGCGAGGTCTGATTCAGGATAACTGAGGCTGGAGGGGACCCCAGATGTCTCCAGTCCAGCCTGCTGCCTCAAGTGAGGTCTGTCACAGAGGCTTCAAAGCCTGAACAAAAGGGAGGCAGAGGCAGCTGTGCCACCAAGTCATCAAGGATGTGTCAGGCCAGGCTGGGAAAAGGTGAGAGGAGCCACAGGCAGAGTCTGACATCTGGGGACACAGACTGGTCTGAAAGTGACAGACTGGCTACAGTGGAACAGGAAACTAATAACAATGGCAGCATAATTTTGGGGCCTAGTACAAATAAGAGAATTCGTGGGCATAACAGATAAGGGAGAAAAAATATTGGGACCTACTGCACAGGCAACAAATTTTAACTGAGTAGGATGTTTTGGTCAATACCACCCTCCACCTTTTTCAGCTCTGAAACAGACTTTCATCTGCACGGAGGTGCAGCTCGGAATGAAAAGGTACATTGTTAACAGGAAATAGTGGGGACTTCGGGCTGCTAACTTGGGATTTTTAGAAAGTGGTCTGACATAGTTTTGGGTTGTTTTCACCACATTTATTTATCTGGGCATAATCTGCAATGACAGTAACACTGTCCTTCATTATTTCTTGTCTTCTGTCACTCTTTTATCATAAAAACACATGTTGGCTCTACCATCCAACCTCACTTACCTTTTTTCGCCTGCTACCTGAACCTTCACTGGTGCAGAGCCTTAAGGACATTATGGTTTGCCTAAGACAGCTTCTTTCCTACAGAGGCCCATTAAAAAGCTCATGCATTTTACTGGGTACTTATCATGTCCTCATGATATATTTGTCATTATTGTAACCTGAAATTTCATTTCCATGTCAAGGACTCTTATAGCTGTCTTATTGATGGAAAAAACATAAACTGCTTTATGTTTCCTAGTTGCCTTTAGGACAAATAATAGCTGAATCAACCCAGGCTTTCATTCTCAAATGCGTCCTGTAGGGGCTTCAAATGGGTGCTGTGTTCTTAGTCCCTGACCATTGTCTTCAGTGGCTTCGCTGTCTTCAAAAGCATCACTTGAAGTCTGAGCAAAGATCATGTCTGCAGGGAGAAAGGTCATACTGAAGTGTTTTTCAATTAGCTTTTTAATTAGGCAGACCCTGAGAAAGGTGGGGCTATTTTTCACAACACTGTATTTTTTCAACCAGGTCTGTTGGCTGCTTCCATAAAATCAAGCTCATGTGGAACACCAGCTCCATGTATAATTAACTTTTCTTTCATCAGCATCCTCACAGTATGGCTGTCAGAGAGCATTGGCATGAAAGATAGTTCAGCAGACATCACAGCACCTTTACTTGCAACAGATATGAGAATGCTAAAGGAGGAAAGATTAATTTCAAGGTTATGCTGTTAATGTGCAAAATCTTTTTAAGGGAAGAACTCTGACTATTTGCTGTTTCATATTGGGGTGTAATTTGCTTATGTTATTAATGGTCTAGGTAGACACTTCTCCTGAGCCTTGACATTCATGTGTCTTAGCAACTACAACTTGCTAGATTTATGTTCTGTACTTAAAAAGCTCCCTTGGGACTCTGTGCCTCTGAATAAACTCTTTTAATTTTTATTCCTGAATTTTCTCTAGCTTTCTATTTATCATATTTCCCCTTTTTGAATGGTTGCACTTGGGATATGCAATTGCAAATCATGCTTATAACAAGCAGGTGTCATGCATTGAAGTAAGCAGTTTGGCAAGACTGAACTAAGAGGGTCATCAAATAAATTTATAGCACTGAAGGGAAGGGAAATCTGAAAAAAAAAACCAAACCCACATAGCAAATACATACATGTCTCAGATTTAGACTTATTTCTTGTCATTGCATTGTTATATGTAAGTAATCGCAAAGACCCGCACCTTGGTCAGATATGGTTGTGGAGACAAAGTTTGCATCAGAGTAATAGTAAGGACAGGGTAAGCACAGGCTCCTGAACAGAGCTGGAGTCACATGCCAAACTCTAAGGGAGTGCCACTTTCTATTAGGAAATTCAGTTCAGGCATGCAGTGCAATGACTCCACTAGAAAAATAGATAAAATAGATTAAGTTCCTAACAAAACAAATAATTAGATTAAATGTTATTGAGGATAAGTTTCCACTTATTTCTAAGGTCACTGAAGTGCTGTGTAATAGGATTTACATTACACAAAACTCGGTGCCAATGCTGGCAAATAGAATCAAGAATGTTTGCAACCATGCAAAAAAAAAAAAAAAAAAGTTTATGTCTCTATTTTTTTACCTAAATTTAGATACTATAGTGGAGGGAGTTTCCTTCCATCAAACACATTAAGCGACAATGGGAGAGCCCTTCCCGCTGTTCTTGTTTTGCATTACACATACATCTTAAGTCAAGTCAGGAGTCTGAAGAGCCCACATTGTTTCTAAGGAAGCCATGAGCATTTTACAAGGAGAGAGAAAACACCCTGATTTATTAATCAGGATAAAATCCTTATTTATTAAAATTAACCATTCAGGCTTTAATCTACAGAGTAAAACCTGGAATGATGTGAAACCTGCCAGCTGTCTTAGACTTACACAGATAAGGTTTTAGAGCATATTTCATTTGAATATTGTATTAAGATCAGTGATGTATTTCATGCAGGTCAACAATATTTGCTGCCTTAGCTTGAAGAGCAGGGATCACATGGAAGGTAGCTTTCTTACAGGCAAAGACACTGCAGAGATGGATTTTTTAAAATGTGTCAGAGATTGATTCCTAAAACTTCAGTCTTTGCTTTCTTTGCAATCAAAACTCATCACACACCTCTGAGCTGGTATTCTATTTAAAATCTTGAGATTGCAAACAGCAAAAGTTCTTTTCCATTAAGTCTTCATATGATTTTGTCCTGCTTTCCATTCTATTAAATTTTAGCAAATTGTCACTTAAACAAGTTGTTTTGACATGCTTTTAGAAGGGTCTGCATCCGCCAGAAGGACAGGTTTACAAGAAGTGTGATATTAATTTTCCTCAGTCTCAGCATGCTTGAAGAAGAAACAAACCCAAAAAGAAGCTATGTGAGTTACCAGCCTCACTGCCCTTCACATGGGCTCTTGTAAAGACAACGGACAGCAAAGCAGTTTCAGAGTCATAGTGGGGAGGAGGGAGAAGGGGAGAGCAACATGATCCAAAGAGACAAAGCTGAGCTATTTCAAAAATGAGGATGCAAGTTTCAGCTTTCAAAAAAACTAGCGTTAGAAAGTCTGGTTACTTTGAAAAGTGTAGACAGTTGAGGGACCTGTAGCACCTCCAACAAAAATATGGAGAAAATGCATTCAGCTACCAGAAAGTAATTCTGCTTTGTCAGTACATTCTAAGCAAATCTAGTCCTTATGCCTTGGTGTCAAGCTGTGCCAGAGACTTTGTGCCCTGGCTCCTGCAGAGAAGGAGTACAAAGTTCTGATATCTCTCTTTTTTTCAGGATCAGGAAGAATCATCAGGCCCTGAAAAGATCTTAACAGACCAGTTCATATATAGGTGTCTGTTTTACACTCAGAACAGTAGCTGAAGCAATCAACACAAGAGGGGGTGTTGTGGGGGGGGGGGGGGGAACAAAAAAAGAAAGAAAAGAAAAGACCAACATTATCAAGATCTAAAACCAAGTTCATTGAATCAGGCTAGAATGGCATGAATCTACTATGGTCATTTTGCCACTCTCATTTTCAGGCTAAGATGAATCAACAATGTCACCTACTTTCATCCAGAGCTGTGATACATCCCAAGAACATTGCTCCAGGCCCAGATGGGGCAGCTGGTCTTTGCACACCTCCATGACTGCACTTATGAAAAAAACCAAAGCCTTACTTCTTTAGAAAATTTGTATTTTCCTCTTTATCATGTATAGTGTTTACATTGCTAGGCAGCAGCTGCTGCAGGCAGATAAAATATAGTTTAGCCTTACAGTCACATCTATCTCAGCTAAATTATTGCATTACTACGATCTTCACAGGGCAGGGAGATTCAATAGCAGAAAGATGTTGTTGTTTAGGGGACTCTAATGATGAATAGTTTAGGCTAAATCAAAAGCCAGAGAATACACTGTACTGCTAAGTCTTTGACATAATTTCCAAAGCTGCTTGCTGGCTTTGAAAAAAAAATAACTTCTGTATATGGTTAGGAGCAGGAGAAGTAAAAGCCTTACGTGATTCTGTGCTAGAGTTAAGCAATACTAGATTCAAAGGTATTGTTTTTTATCTTAAAGTTTATACCTCTTCTTCAATTCAGATTTCCCTGCAAAAGCAAAGAAGCTTACCTATATCACAAACAGATCCTTGCAACTTACCTCAACCCCCAGCTGTTTAAACACCTTTAAAAACAAACAAAACAAAAACAAAAAAACCAAACTCCAACACAATACATCCCACCCAAACAAATAACCCCCTGAACCAAAACCAAACAACAAACAAACAAACAAAAATAACCCACCGAAAACCCCACACAAGACAAAATAAAACCAAACAAGAGCACCATCAGATCTATTTTGATTTTTTTATATAGGAGCCTTTTTTTGCAACATCTGTTCCAATTTCAGGTCAATTTAAATATGAGCAGAAAAAGCCAGAAAGGCAATGGGCCCCAAAAGAGTGACTATTTGTGGCACATGTTAATCCTCCAACTTTCTTAAGGATTCAAATCCACCAGGGAGCACAAATTCCACCCATGGCTCTGCTGCACATTCAGTGCTTGAACATCAAGCCTTGCTGTGTGCAGCAAGGTGAGCACAGAGATGAACCAGCATCCCTGCCTTCATCCTTGCCACAGAAAAAAAATGGGGAAAGTTGAGACTGCCCAAGACACTGTGATCGATGCAGTTTCTGTTCCAAGCCTTGTTATGCCCAACAGGCCACAGTGGCCTCATGAAAGTATCTGAACAGTCAAAACCAAGAAAATCTTACCTGCATCTTCTATCATGAGAATAGTGATTGTTTTGCTTGGTTTGAGGCTTGGTGTTTTTTTTTTCTTTCTTTCTTGTAATTTAAAATATCTTACACTTATTGCATGATAAAGGAGGCTATAAGAACATGAATTTAATGTAAAGAAGACTACGGCATTTTAACCAACTCTATTGCCAGGAACAGCAGCATAACATGAAATGAAGATGATGCTAAATTTAAGCTCATGGGGCCTTCAATACACAATTTACAGCTCATCAGTAATCCACTGTTGGCAGTCCATGAGTGGAGTTGCCTGTGCTGAGACTTGGTGACAGAAGTTAAAAAGAGTAGCTTTAAAACTTACTTTTATCTGGGGAGAGCTGCTGTCAAAAGCTGTTTCTGACAAAAGCTATTTCTGTCAAAACAGACACTACACAGTTACATAGGCATTTGGACAAGGTGGTATTATTATTTCTCTTTAATGAAGTTTCATTTCACATTCATGTTCTTGGAACTGAAATCTTTCCAGTTTTCTTAGAAAAGAAATAATTGTATTCAAACAAATTAGGGATTTAAATTTGAAAAAGCAAGCTGTAGTATTGGGAAGTCTCCAGTGGGCTCCCCCCCCTTCTGTTTTCCTGAGGTTTCAGTACCCTGCTAGATAGACATGTGTCACGAATACACAAAGTGTAAGAAAGTTTCATCCACTGCATATAGAAAATAATACCATTCTTGACCGGCACAGCAAGCTGTGCTGTTCTGTCACTGCATTCATAGCATGAAAAGAGAAAAGCAAGACACTGAATAAAAGTATCAGGTGTGCCGCTTCCACAGCAAGGACCTTGCAGTATATCATCATTTCTGTCTCCAGAACAGGAACAAAATCAGACTACAAACCCTCGAATCTCAATCCATTCATGTTCCTAAAGACTTTGCCAGTTACCAAAAGAAAGTCTCTTTATGAGAACAAACGTCTCTTTCATGAGATGTATTACTGGCAGCAAAAGACATTCTCCTGAGCACCAGCCTCCCACCAGCCTCTGTCCATCCACGAGAATAAACTTGCAGTCACCACCTGTCACCTCCCTGGGCCCTGCTGGAAAGTTAAGGTTGGCATCCAAAATCACCTCACCAGCTTCTCTCTCTGTCCCCGTGCCTCACATTTGTGCCCCCCACTTGCCACCAGGCTGCTCTCGAGTGTCAGTGCAAGGATCATTGCCAGGACTGCCAGTGAAAAGGATCCACTGCTGACAGAGGACAGAAAACAGGGAACAGATTCAAATCACAACAAAATTATGTCAGGAGGGAAAAAAGACTTTATTCAGCAGCAGATCCTACAACAATGGTCTGAAGGACACTCCCACCTGAATGCTGCTGTCTACCTAGTGGCTACACAAGACCATGAGTTTTACCTCAAATTAAGGCATTTCCATTCACACTAATACAGGTTGAAGGAGCTACAACAAACAGCAAAACATGAACAAAGACAACTCCTCATACATTCAGGTTTTCCTAGGTTGCTTGCATGTTTAACCTGAGGTAGGAGTTAGCCCCTGCTGAATACAGGCTGACAGCTTGGTGGACACTACTGCTTTGGGTGAAGTAAACAAGGACAGTGACTCAAGAATTGCCACAGTGACAGATTAGAGGACTGTGGAAAACACAACACAAGAATTCAGTGTATTTCTTAATCACAGGTCAATGTTTTCCATCCTGTCTCCAAACACCCTTGGGCTGCCAGTCTATAGACAGCCGCAGCCCACACGTGTTTGGCTACATAGGGCTAAAGGCTCTCCCCATTTCACCAGATGAAAACATATCTGTCTCCTTGGTCCTGGTGCTGAGTTTTACCTTCCTGGCTCCAAGTGCTTTCCTGGTTATGCTGTATGTGATTCAGGTTTTCTTCACTGCTTTGTGCCATGGATGATATTTAAAAGAGCAAGTTGTCCTCTTCTTTTGTCAGCTTGTGATGTATTTCATCTCGCACTATCTCATAAGGTGACAGTTTGATTATAATGTAATTACTTTTTTAAGTGAACCTAGAGCATAATTTTTATTTCCGGATGGGTTTATGTTCCTTATATTTAAACTCATTATGAACAAGAAGACTACACAGGACAAATACAAAGTAAGCTGCTTTTTTTTTTATTTTCTGTAAAAGGTGAACATTTTGAAAGGCCTACATAGTGAGGGAAGAGATACCAATGTCACATGGTAGAAAAGATTCATTTCAAACATGAGAGCACAAATGAGCTTGAGAGTCCTTCAAGGCATTTACATGGAAATTGAAAAAATAAATGTTTGATTTTCATAGCTTGGAATTTGGTAAAAGCTAACAGGCTGAATAGCTTCTATATGCAAGAATCAAGAGGAAGGATCAGAGAGCAGCTGCAAATGACCATGGCAGGGATTGTGCCAGTTCACAAATTGGTGAAATGAAAGTCTTTTTTACACAGTCAAGGCTCCAAGCCTCCTGTGGATGGGTACTTGCCAAGGAGCTCGTTTGCAAGTCAAGTATTATTTGTTGATGCTAAGAAGCACAAGCTGATACATTTTGCCAACACATGTGACAAGAAAATCCATGTAAATCAGCAGTGCTTTGCAGCAGAAACTGTGGTTACTTTCTGAAAACTGTCTTAGTAAAATGGCACCCTGGGATTTCCTGTTTATTGCATCCCAGTGACATCCAAATCAAACATGATCAGCTCAGATGCAAGTGATAATGATTTTTTTAACTGCTGCTTGTTTGAAAATAGAAATAAAACTGTACAGTCAAGATGTGCTTTCTGCCTCACACATTGGCAGTGTGGATCCTACAACTGGTATTTAGTCAATAATCCTATTTATGACTCAAATGCAGTTTCTTTTCTATCATCCTGTTTGCAGTTTATTGCCATTAAGGGAAAAAATACATCCAGAAGAAAAAAAAAGTAATTCCAAAGCAAAGACATTAATTTACCCCCAAACTGAAAGCAGATCCTCGTAAGGGTCCATTTCTTTAGCAATGCCTTTACATCCGCTCAAGCATTTGCTGATGCATCTCTAAACTGGAGGGGCAAGGCAGTGTATTATGTTGGTAACATTTGCTTTTTCTGAAGCAGGAAATTACTTAAACAAGAACTAATCAAATTGAACATTTTACAGTATGGCTGTAAAACAGAAGCAAGAGATACTGTGAGTATATCCACTTCTTATTGCCATTTTGCCACTCATGACACGGCAGATGTGGCGAGATAATGGTGACATTTGAAATCTGTGACCTGTGTAACTTATCAGCACCACCAACGAGACTGCAACCTGGGAGGAAGGGACTGCTGGAAACTCCCATACTTTCCTTTTGCGACACCTCACGCCTCTTCCTCTTTGACCAGAGGTTGCTTCAAAATATATTTCCTGAAAAGAAACAGATTATTGCTTTAGAAATATATATAATATGTTCCTTTTTTTTCTTTCTTTTTTTTTCCCCAAACAATGCTGGACTCATTTTCCCATATTTCTCAGTTTTAGGCTGTTGATAAGCAACTTAATCTGCTGTAACAGGAATATCACTTGCTTTTCATGCAATATCTGTCCAGCAGTTCTCCTGGGACCCTCTAAACTAGCATGTGAGATTTTGATATTCCAGGCACATATTGTACCTTATTCTATTGCCTTGCCACAGACCTCACTACACCAACTTAATTGTTCATTTGTTCATTTGTCTGGACCTGCCAATTCCTCCATTTCCACACTCCCACTTCAGTATGAGCCTTCTGTTAGGTGGTGGGAAAACCTGGAGATTACCACAGACCACAACATCATTTATTTACTCTATCAAAGAGGAACTATTGATTGATTCAGCGTGTTCGGTAGCAAACCTGCAACATTATTTTAGCAAGAAATAGCTTAGTTCTACATAAGAATTGGACCCTAGGAATTCAGACAAAAGATATGAAACACCATTGCTTTATGCTACCTTTTCAAGTGAAAAAATTAACACTATAATAACAAGATCTAGACATGTTGAGAAAAGAAAAGGAGAAATCATCTGAAAGAAAAATCAGAGACAAAAAGCAATTTATATTAAAGCCTAGCAGTCTCTGGGGGCGTCATGAAAGCTTCTGAATAGATGAAGCATTGCTAGTAATTACAGAGAATTGAACAAATACCATCAACTTCAGGTTTGCAACAAAATATCTTTTCTTTAAAAAAGGACAACTGACTTTTAAATTTTTTATTTTTACTGAAACTAAGTCATTGTCTTGATTAAGTGAGTAGGATCTGCCTACCAGAAAATCTTTTTTGTATGGTATTTTCAATACTTAAGAAGTAAACCCAAATCAATTTTTAAACCTTTTTCTTCTTTTAAACACATTTCCTATTTTACCTGTTCCCTTCCACCTCAATCAACTCAGATGAGTAGTTTTTGTAGATGAGCTGGAGAGCTTCAGAAGACCAGTATCACTATTGAAATTACCTTCTTTAAAAGCAAAGCAACTGGAGGCGGTCAGACAGAGTTCAAAGACTCATCATTCTTGTGCATATTCAAATTTCATTTTAAGGGCCACAGTAAGACTTAAACCACTGTCCCCGCAGAGACCTCCAGAATCCACTTCCCCTTTGTTTCTCTCTTGCCACATATTTTGGCAATAAATCAATGCTGAGGCATCAGAGTTTTTCCTGCTCTTCCAGCAGAGGCCACTGAACAGCCCAGAGACATAAAGGCCAACAGGTGACTATACCTGTAGAATTCAGAGATCCACAAAACAAAGATTTTGCACAGTAAAGCCATCAATGGAACTGGATAAGGCAGTGATAAAGTTGGGACCCTTCCAACACCACAGAGCAGCTCTTGACTTCAACCTGCCCAATTCCTTGCCCACCTTCCAGAAACATAAGTCACAGCTAAATGTGTTTTCTCATGTATTTAACTATCCCTTTGTCTGGTTTCATTCCAGTCTGAAAAAGAACAGAATTAAGAATTCTAATGGCAAAAAGGACATCTGAAAGCAGCACTTACCAAAACTTCTATTTTGAAAGTGCAAAGGATGCATCCTGAATTAAGGCCACAGCATCAATCTTGCAGGACATAATCCAAAGCAGCCTTCAGCTTTATGAAAAACTTATTCAGAAGTGGCACTGGACTACATAATTTCACAGTTGTGTTGTCCTCAAATGTGTAATTGGTCCAGAGGCCAAAGCCTCATCCAACTGAGAAGCTGTCAATATTGTGACAGTTTTACAAAACAAAATGCTGAAGCTTCTGTTAAAAACCAACTCCATCAAAGGAGGAAAAAAAATAATCTCAAGAGCCACATAATAAGACTACATTAAGAAGATGTCTTTAATCAATACATGGTATACTGTCCACATAATTCAATTTGAGAAAATTTTAACTAGATTATATCTTGGCAAGAAGACCTTTTAGGTCATTTCAAACTGATTTTTTATATGTTCAAATAATGAACTCTAGAAGGTTAAGAGATTAGCATTTCAGATTATGTTCAAAGCTGTCCTGAGAGGAGGCTATTGTACTGAAATTATCAGAATCTTGCCTGGAATATCATATGGACAAGAGAAACCCCAGGAATTAATATCTGCCATTTACTCTGACGAGATAAAATAAGGCACAGACAAAGTGCTAAAAGAAATGCAGACAGTCATTTCCATTAAAGAAAAAGCTTACCTCAAAGTGGTTGAAGGAATGCCAGGAAAAAGTAACCATTTACCCAACACATAACTATAAAGTGAAGATAATGTAAATCTGCAGATGTTATTTAAAATATGAGCAAATATCTTATTTTTCACATATATTCATGACTCTTCATTATTTTCAGACATAATTGATTGCTGTCTACCTTTGGATTTTATTCTTTTCTATGTATGTCAAAACCATGTCCCAACCTTCACTCTATGTTTTTATTTTCATCTTTAGGGGAGACTAGCATGTGCAAATCCCAGAATTCCTGGTTCCTCTGGCTTGCACTTCCACACACAGAAAGAGAGGGGGAAGAGACTTAAGAGGCAGCCTGACCTGCTGCCCTGCGTGAAGGGAGGGTCCCATCATGTGTGCCAGTTTGACAGACTTGTGTCACATGCCCTCTTTTGAAAATACTGGCAGCTGAAATGCCAGCAGGTCCCCAGGCATGCCAAATTTCCAAGCTTTACCATCTTTCCTCACCAAGAAGTTTTATTTATACTTGTAGTGCAGGGAAAATCACTACATTTTGTCCTCTCCCCGAGGATGGGGAGAACCGAGCATTTTCCCACCACCTATTGACAGGAGACACACCATCCATAACGCTGCTGATTCCTTTGAGAATGCACGCAGAATCAGTCTGGAGGAGAAAAGACAACGCAGAAAGAACCGTGCCTCACCAACACCGCCTATGGAGACTTTCTGCTGTGCCTTTTGCAACTGGCCTTGCCTATCTCGCATCGGCCTCTTTAGCCATCAGCGCGCTTGCAGCAAGCGTGGGGAGAGCCCTTCCCAAATCTTCGTTCGTGAAGCCTGGCCATGATGATGATGATTGACAGGCCATCATGTCACCTGTTTCAGTAATCTATATTGAACTGTTCATGTCCTCCAGCCCTTCCCCATGCTGCCCAGTCTCCGATAACCTCATGGACACAGCAAAAGCTGCCTTGCAGAGCGCTGCCCCAGCTCTGAGGCCCTGTGCCCGTGGTGGGGGCCCAGGGGCACCTGCAGAGGCCAGGCTGACAGCACCAGCGGGCGCTTTGGGAAGGGAGCGGCTGCCGCGCCTTGTCCCAGTGGGACACAAGGTGCCCTGGCTGTGCACTCCGTGCAAACTGGGCAGGGCTGCAGCTCGTGGCTCTGACCCCAGAGGAGACTGCTGTCCTCACTGCTGCAAACTGCCAGCATTCAACAGTCCTGCCCATCAGGGCCGAGTGAAGGTTGATGGACACACCAGCTGCTCAGGAACAGTCCTGCGGGACTCCTCAGGGAGCCACAGCCCTGCACTTGCACTCATGTCAGCAAGAAGCGCAATCCAAGAGCCTTTTACCTATGAACTCTCAGGGTTCAACCAGCATTTGAGAAAGGCAAGCTGCTTCAGGCTGGCCTGCTGTATAGGAGAAGCATATGGGAACTCTGGGAGAAGGATGGCTGAATGTAAACCACAAAAAGCATTGAAAGTAGGAAACGGTGGCGTAATCCCTCCGTATTATGAACGCTACTACAGCCTGCATTTATTATGAATACTGTATCAGGGTGCAATAAAGTTCTTTTGCTACTGCCAACAGACAGCAGTGTGTGTCCTCTCTGGCCATCAGCCTCATTACTGCTTCCAGAGGGTCTGTTTTCCTACCATCTGATACAGTTATATGGGACTTACTTACATTCTCTATGTGACGAATGGGTAAATTTGATTATCCAGAAGAAGGGCAATTAAAAATAACATGAGGCCAACCAGACATAAGTGAATATTAAAACATCTGGGCAGGTCAGGTGCTTGAAGATATCACTGAAAAGGTCTTCAAGTAAAAAAACCAAATTAAAAACCCAAATTAAAAACCCAATAAAAAAACTGAATCAAACAAAACCCAAACCAAATCTAAAAAGCCCCTCCAAAACTCAACAAATTAACACCTTGACAGATTATTAAATGTTTAAAGCTTCTGGCAATTAGAGCTGCTAATAAAGAAACAGTGTAAACCAGAAGACAACTGCAGAAACAGTAATTATACTGCAAAATGATTAAAAAGCACACAGCTATAATGACTCTAATCTATTTTATGAGAGAAACTCAAAGATTCAACCTTCAAAAACAATCAATTAGGGAGCAAGGGAGTTGGAAAAAAAAATCTATTTAAACTGAATTCCTACAATCAAGTGATAAATCAATCATGAGTAACTGTAGAAATAACTGCAGTTCACCATATTTTGATAACATTGGTTACTCCACCAGAGACTGAAGGAAAACTGCTCTGTTTCTCAGCATCCAAAGGGACTCTGCAGAATAATCTGTGAGAAATTGTGCTCCACAAATTGTGCTGCTTGGCTGGAGGAATATCCAGCATGACCAAAGTTAAGATCTTGATTTGGAAAACTTTTTTTATTTTCATAGCAAGAGCTACTTTCAGTTCAGTGGCACCTAACAGGCAGGCTCCTTAACTCTTCACCACTTGTAGATATTTTGTCTCTTTTACTCTTCCTGCTCTTCCTATGAGTTTTTCCTCCCCCAGATACGAGGCGTTCACCTATCAGCTATTCACAGTGATGCTAGCCAAGAAAAGGCTTATCTTGGACACCTGCCACATCCCCTTTTCCTCTGCAGAAGCCAGGGAGTTCAAACGAAGAACATGAGAAGGATGCATGGGAAAACCTGAGGTGATTCCCAGCCCTTCCTCTCACAAAGGATCCTTACAACAGGATTTGCGTACCTGAACGCGGTATCTCACTCATTCCTTCATGCTCATGGGCAGGCAGCAGGATCTCACCCCTCATCACCTCCTCTCTCCTTAGCAGCTGAACTTGGATACCTTCTGCCTTGGGGGGAGGGTGTCCTCCAGGCGGGCACTTACCTGCCTGGCTCGGAGTGGCTCGGAGGTGAAAAGTCAGCTTTTTCTGCTCTTAGGAAGTGATGCTCGCTGTTAGATAAGGAAAGAGCTTCAGGTGATGCGCAGACCCTCCCGTCCCCCGATCCAGCACAGGGTGGTCACCAGGCAGCACAAGACCAAGCTCTCCCTGCCCGTAGCTTGGCCACTCCACTCCCTTTCAGGTTCCTCACAACCACATCAGCTCCACGCCCTCGTAACTGCACTGATGTTCACAGTCACCTGTCACTCTGAGAAACTGCCCTCAGAAAGGAGAGTGTTTCCACTGCACTCTCACTGGGTCCTAGAACTACTGGCAGGGAAGCAGCATGAAAAAGAGACAAGGACTGGTGTGGGCAGCGGCCTGGACTTGGGTCAGATTGAGTGTGAAAAAGAAAAAAACTGGTATTGAAAATTTCCAAATATGTTGTTCTGTTCCCCTATTTGTCTCCTCCTTGCTCATTATAGTATTGTTGTATATTAAAAAACAGGGTCTTTCTAAAGATTTTTTTTTTTAGTCCCATAGTTCTTTCCTCCACTGTTCCATTTGCAAAAAAAAAAGAAAAAAAAAAAAAAGAAACAAAACATAGAAAAGAAAGTTTGACACTCACATATTTGTTTTCCAAATATCAGAGAAAAAAACCAATAGTTTCCACCCCACAAATATGTCTATACAAAAAGGATCATGGATATGGACTCTTTTTAGCACGGTGGTGCCGGAGACTTGTTCTGACTGACACATGCCTAGTTTGCTATTACCTCCTTCAAGGCCCGTATGTGCCAGGATGAGATCTCTGCTCCTCCACCTCATTCAGAAGATGCTGAAATGCTTCTGAGAGCAGAGGGTTGGATTGGACCAAATGCACCAGATGCAAGGATTAAGTATGAAATATAAATAGCAAGAATGTAGATCAGATCACATGAAAATGCGGTCCGTGTGTTGAGATAAAAATATAATTTCTCGTTTGCTGCTTTCCTAGGTAATTCCTGATTTTGTATTTTAAATAAACACATTAAAGGAATTTTTTAATATAGTGAAGGAGCGCCTCAGCTTTCTGCAAAGTGAGCATTATACCCTTAACTACCAAATATTTAAAAATTCAATTTCAGAAGAAAGCAAGAGATAAACCAACTCCAGGAAGGACTTAGCTGAGCCAAAGCTGCTCTGCTTCTCAACATCTTCCTGGAAAAATAAGCATTGATCATTATGACCATACCATCCCTCCTAATTTGCTTACTGTTCACATTTCTGACTGGGATGCAATTAATTAACATGGGTTTACATGTGCTATGTTTTTAGACTTAGTATCTATTGACAGCCACTTGACATTAATTATTTGTATTATTGACCTCTTTGCATCATAGAAAGTTCTCTGGAGAAGAGCTTGGGAACATGCCAGATGTGGAGAGGCACAGTTGCTGCAGGTAGGTAGGGAGATGCAGTGGTTGCACTAGTGCAGACTGGGAGGGCACATACTGCAACCCTGAGCTCAGGGTGCCGTAGTTGTTGCTATTATTTTGATCAGCGAGGTTCAAAATGGAAGAAAGGCAGCCTTGATTGTTTTAAATCCTTGCTTCAAAGACATAGTGTGACCCTATCCAGCTTTGGGATGTGTCTGTGGCACAAAAGACAGTGAGAGACTTCCCTCGCTGCATACAGATGTGAAAGAGCAGCCCAGGCCATCCCAGCTAGGGGTGCTCATGGGCAGGTGAATTGAAAGTTAGGCAAGTCCCTGAGGTTTCCAACAGAGATGCATACACGCAAAATTAGCAAATCAAAGAGTCAGATAATAAGCAGAACACTGAACTTCAGAACCAACACCAGAGAGACAAAGTTCAAGTTGTAGGAACACTGAATGATGACCCACAAATCAGATAAACTTGAGCACCACTGCCACAGGAGGAGCAGCATGGCATGAGTGACAAAAATGGGGCAGGTACCAGTCTGAGGGCAGGTACGGGGGAACCACACAAACCCACAGGGATGCTACCGGACAACAGCAGCCAGGAGGAGAGAAACCTTGACATAACTTGGGTCAGTGTAAGACCTGCAGCTGTCTGAGAAGGCATCACCCAAAAGATCACAGTGCTGGGATGAAATTACCAAAGATGAAGCTTCCTTGCGCTAGCAATCATCTGGATTACAAAGCAAGCAAGGGAATACTAAGAGACCTTGAGGGTAGGAGTTAGTTTGAAAAAAAATAAAAAGGTACAAAAATTTGTGACTTTGAAGACAGACATTGGAATTGGAGTGTGGTAGCCAAAATCCAGCTAGAAATTCAGAATGGTGCATGCCTTTGATAATATTTGAATGTCTAGTATTGTTATTTACATTGTTGATATTGATCCTGGACATGTATTTCACTGATTGTTTTTCAATTACTTTTCATTATAAAAAAAAAAGTAAACCAAAATACTTGGATCCTGATTCAATTGAACCATATAAATTGTACAGCTCTTTTCCTGAGAAGGCAGGCAAAATAAATGACACACATTGGATAGTAAGGTATCGAAGAAACAAATTGCCCGGAAAAAGTATTTCTTGCTCACTTGCAGGTGTTGGAATTGGGGTGAGCTCGCATGCTGCCATGAGCTGAAGGAAGGTAGGATGTTCACACGTTTTTTCCTTTGCCTTGTTCAGGCACTGGACCAAAGACAGGAATCAAACAAGAGATTAAAACACTTCCACTCAGAGAAAAGTTCTCCACTTAGTTACATGAGCAATAATAAGAAATTCAGCTTCTTCCTCTCCACATGCATTATACTGGGCAGTAGATTTTAGGGAGGTGCAAAGAGAGGAAACCTAATACCACTACAGGATGCTACTTCCAAGCCAACAGCACACAGGCAGAGAAGCACCACTGCTCTCCAGGACAGAGGAAGACACACCCGTGCTTTCCGTAATTATGGCTTCTTCTGATTCTGTAGCAGGAAACAGGAAGCAACTGCAGATCATAGTGGTGTTTAATGATGAAGTACCATATTAATTAACACCAGAACAGATTTAAAAGCTTCAAGTTTTAACAGCTGTCCTTAATCATTTATCAGTTACACCCCAAGAAATGCAGCAGCAGAGCCTTTGTCTCCTTCCCACTAGATGACTCTCACTTTTGGTGTTTTTTTTTTTTCTCAACACAATCAGATCCCAGCTCACTCCTCTTCCTCTCCTTTTGTTTTAAGCACATGATGCAATCCCAGAGGTCTGCAGTTATCCTCTGTACCCCAAAACCAACCTTGAATGCTTCCTATAAGACTGAAATGCATCTTTGTCTCTGGTGGTCTCACTCCATTTTGCATCATGCTTTGAATGCCGGAGCAGCCAGCTGGGGCAGTAAGTTAGAGAAAGATGTTGTTCCCATAGTAACTCATTTTCTCTACCCACTCATTAGATTAACACATTTTAGATCAAAGGTAGACATGAAAATATTTCAGTCCAAGGCTCTACTTAAATATGAACTAAATCCACTGCACTATCTGAAAAACCACTGCTTATTATCAATACACACATCTATAGCTGCAATGCTCCTTGTGCTGTCCTGCCTCAAAGTTATCAAAAGCATCTTGGATACTTCATTTTGTTGCTAGTTTGCAGACAATTGCTTAAGCACAGATACAAACAGGTACTCTCCACTATCAGATCAGAGGTGCAACCAAGCAGAGAAGTTCACTGTCTCTGTGATCAGCTCTCGGGGCACTCAACATTCAAGTAAAATTTGCAACTTTGCTGCAGAAAAGGTCTGATTCACGCTCCCAGTAGCAGCAAATCTCTTGTCAATTTTGCCTTCCCCAAATTCAATTTTGTTACATGTACTCCAGTATGCATTGACTTAAGGGAAGTTCAAGCCCAAGGAACAAATTCAAGTGCCAACAGCATGTGCCCACAAAATACAAAAGCCTTTGGGCTGCTTCTGCTCCATCATACCACAACTCTGCCATGCAGCAGAAAGAACAAAAAAAATCCTGATACTGCATGGACCCTTTGCCACTGAAGATTTTTGATAATACTTTCTGGTAAAATAAGCAGGACACAAGGTTAAGGGATGAGAAACCTGCAGCTTCAGGTAGTGTTTCTTTTCCAGTTGTTTTTTATTTGTTTGTTTGGGTTTTTTGTGTTGTTTTGTTTCCTTTTTTTTTTTTTTTGAACGCAAGTGCAACTCTGTGGATGGAATATGAGCCAGTTCTTTGGATTTCCTTTCTTGCCATTCCTCTCTCCAAACTGATTTTATGGTTCTCAGGGAGCTTCACCACATATATGTACATAGTTACACAATACCTTAAATGTAAACTGCATGTGCATACTGCAGTTGATGTAATGAGTCCTGAACACGCCTGTAGTAATGTTACTGCAATGCAAGCAGTAACCCTGAGTTTGCTAAAAACCCTGTCTTAACCCTTTGCTGAGATCCAAGTAAAGACTACTTAAACTTAACTCACACAAGCATTTTCATGTTAGTGTCCCCTGTCCATTTGTGTCTGAGAAACAAGAATTCTCCCAATGACAGCCTGCAATTTCACCAATCTGTTAGAATCACCAGGAAGTGAATGTTTTTTTTTCTCTCTCTCTACACCTCTCCTTGTAAGAAATCTCATTTGTCAGCTGTGCAGCCTTTGGCTCCAGCTCACCCCAACATCTCACTTTTTCCTCAGTACAGCTCCTCACAAAAGTGCAATTTGCAGGTGACAAAAAATAATTCTCATCTCAGAAAATTGCCTTAGAGTTCAGGCAAAAATCCATACAAAAGGTGTGATGTATATTAAGAACTTAGATGAGCCGATGCTGTTCATAATTTCTGATGGCAAAATCAGTGCAACCCTTTGCCTGATGAGGTGGGGGAAAACATTACGTGTGTCCCAATTAACGGCTCTCACATCAGATATTGTAACACCCTCACCTAAGAGCTTCACAATATTGACTCATTTCAGTATTTCCTTAATCTCCTTTTGTCTCATTGGCTCTCTGACAGTCCTTCCCTTATCTCCTTTACTCCTACAAAGGAAGACGTTACCATATTCTTGGAAAATAGATCACATCCACCCTACCATGCTGGATAGTGCATGACTGGGTCTTTGCTTTTGTACTGGGGACTCTCTGCTGTTTCCTGTCACCTGGGGAGACTGAAATTCAGTCCTAGTTTTCAAGTAAACTGCAGATGAAAGAGACATTGCCTGCTTTGTTGTGCTGTAACCTTAGGCTATGGATTTAAAGTGTATATATGATTTTGGTCATTAAAAATACTGTAGCTTTTTTCCCATCATTTATGATCTCCATACTTTATGCCTCATTAGAAACATGAGAGGAATACAGGCACTCCAACATGAAGGAAATGCCAGTCAGCAGCCAGTACATTTTGAGTGTTAAAATGCACACAATAAAATGGTAGCTGAATATAAAGAACAGTTTTTCTCTTAGCTTCTATTATTTTCTGCATTTAAAGTATAGTAGTCAGAACAAAATCATAGACTTTTAAAATGACAAAAGGAAGCTGAGTTGTAAAGCTGGCCATAAAATTCATAAATTCCTGCTATTTAATAGCTTTAGCCCACTGGTTCTTCACAAGAATGTACATATCAGCCATGTCACTCAACAGGGAATAATCATTCTTTGAGACTGAACTCCCTGCTTCCTTTTATTGGCAGAGGATAACTGGTTATGCTGCCCCTTTTATACTGGGAAAAGCTAAATACTGTGCTCTCCCAAGGCAGGCAGGCAGCTCCTGGTCTGTGTGGCCACACAAGGAGAGAAGGGACATTTCCTGCTTTGAACTGAATGCTGTTCCCTCAGGAAACAGTTGCTGCCTTTCTCAGGGCTCAGTCACGTCTTTGATCTTCAGACACCAAGGTAACATTGACTGGTTTTCCTCTCTCACCAGTCCGATATGTTGCTTTCCTCATTTTAAGCATCCAAAAGCAAGAGAAGAAAGACAACCACTTTCCCCAAAAGAGAAGTCTACAAGCACTTGTGCTTGTGTGAACTCTTTTACTTTTCACAAAAGGAGATGGCCAGCAATTAGAAGGCAGGCAGCGCTTTGGGAGGAATTCTGCTGTTCTCTCTGGTTTTGGTATTTCAGAAGTTTCTGTTCAGTTAAATTCCCAGAAACAGCAGATGGATGTCCTTTCAAGTCTGCCTCTGGACCAGACTCCATGTCTTTCATGCCTGTGAATAAGTGGTGCTTTCTCCTTTACAAGTGGAAAGTAAGCTACTACACAGATTTTCAAGGTTAATAGAGCATTTCCAGGACCCTGAGATTTTACCACAGAAGGTTAAACTCTGCTACACAGCGTGTTACAGGCTGAGGAGGGGGATAACATTTCCTGGTGTTTCTGAGGTGGTCATGTTTCAGCCCTTACTCAAGATGCTGGTGGGACAAGCTGACCTAACCCCAAAAGAGCTACATCTTTCTCCCAACTCCCTATCATTGCAAATACAGAGAAAACTCCAGCCACCTTCTTTTATATCTCTCTTGCTCCTTGCTGGCCCCACGTCCTGCAGCATGAACACCTTTCTGTTCCCTGAGCCAAGTGATTTTACAGCTGGCTGTCAGGAATGGTGCTGCACTGAGCAGGATCCACTGCTTAGGCCCGGTTTCTGCACATGCATGCGCAAAAAGCTTATTTCAGTGTCTTAACTTGTGCCACCAATTTGCACTTCCTACAGCTTTACTTCAAAGTGCTCTTGGTCCTGTCACAACCTACTCATTTATATCTCATGTTTGACTACACAACTACATATAGATCCTAAGCAATAACCAGCATATGCCTTTTTTTTTTTTTTTTTAAAGTAGACATTACCTGAGCAGCTCCCAGTAGTTAAACCTGTCTCTGATTAAAATGTCATGCTCTGGTACACAATGTTTGTGTTCAGCTCCTGGGATCCATTCACAAAGCAAATCAATACATCATGCAGAACAGAAGATTACAAGAGGTGTCACCCAGCCACCTTTGTGCACACTCTCTCTCTCTCTGGCAGCTTTCTCAGCAGCCCAGCAGCCGGCAGACACAGCACAAGGGAGAGCAAAAGTAGTTTATTGGCAGAGATGTGCACTGTCACACAAATTGCAGGCAGCTGCCTTAACACATCCTGACAAGGAAGCTCTGATTGGGCTTGACACCTACATGATATGCAACTCTCCAACTCTACAGGTCCTAAGGGAGTGCATTTGGAGACCTTTTTGCCAGGAGAGATGCAGGTTAACATGCCAGGAGTAAAACAGCACTGCTGCTTCCTTGTTAATATAAACAGCAGCAACTTGCCTTAAAGAGGAAAGCACAAAGTGACCTTCACTGCCTGCAGTCAGCAGTCTTAAATTCAGCAACAAGCACAACACAATACCTTACACATCTCAAAATGGTTTCTAAGGAGAGCTGGAACATAATAGCTGCCTTTCCCACCATATCTCGATTCACCCTCTGACTTTGACTATTATGTGGTTTTTTGCTAAACCTTCTGTGGCAATTGCTCCAGCTGCCTGATGCCTGAGGGCTGTGTCAACTGCACAGCGAGTGCCTCCGAGGCACACGCACGCTGTGAACTAACACTGCAGGATCGGGCACACAGCAGCCCCCCTTGAGCGGGACTGTGCCCACTGCCCACCTGAATGCATTCTCTTCCGGAGGGTGCCAAGTGCTACTGAGCCCAGCGGCTCCTCAAACTGTTACTCTCATAAAAGAGCAGCCAAATTCAACACGAGGGAGCCACCCTGCAGATCAAGCAGAAAGATGCTGGTGACTTCAGCGAGGCAAGGATTACAACAGAGCAGGTGGCACTTGCAGGAGTAAATGCCTGGCTGGTACAGCCTGCCAGCGTGCTGAGTGGCTCACCAAGCATCTCTGTGAAGGAGTGAAGCAATCCTGGATGAATAACCTCCCAGTCAGACAGTGACTCACTTTTCTGAAACCAAAAGGCTTTAAAAAAAGGAAGTGTTTAAATTTTAGTTACCTGTTTATTAAAAGTGGTTTAAGCAGGGGTGAGCGATTTCAGGAGATTGCAGGGGTTGCAGCACCCAGAGGTGTTCTGGACCTTGGCATTGTTTCCCTCCCTTCTTCTGACATTCAGTATTTCCTCTGTAACCATTGCCTGTATCCTATCAGCTAGTATTCATCTTTGTCTCTTAGCACTTATGATGTAAGAAAACATATTCATAGGTTGTGACATTTCTTCTCCAAACTGCCAAATGCTGAACCATCCCTGCTCCTCCACATTTTTTTGGATGAGACTGGACTTCTTGTTATGACACAGACCAGCTTTATCAGGTGATATCAGCCTTCTCAAGCAATAGATACAGAATTTTTTTAAGCTATAAATCTAAGTGTATGTGACAGTGACATATACTGTAATATTGTGCTAATTTTATAGTAACTCTCAGAACTACTCTCCCACCTTGGAGAATGTTTCCGAATTGGCCAGTGACGAGTGTCACGTTAGGAATCTTGACCACTGCAGTAAACTGCAAAGCATTGCTCTGACCACATCTCCTCAGAGGAGCCTGGCACAGACAATCACAGCATCCTCACACTGTGATCCAGCTGACAGAAGAGTTTCCTGCAGGGAGATACCTAAATCGTGCTTCTCGAGTTCAGCGTGACAGCTGGTAATACACACAGGCACACTTGGCATTCACCTTCTGCTTAGCACCATGAAAAACCTGACATTTGATATAGACTACAGGTACTACCAGCACGAGACATCAGCTGAGCAGTAATTTTATTCCAAGTTACCCAGCACACAGCACTCTACCAAAAGTCTTTGGTTGAGGTCTATATACATACACAGAAAAGCATTTCAGCCAAGTACCTCACTGGGTTTTAGTTTAGTTTAGTTTTGGTTTTTGAATGAACAAAGGGAAAAGGGATAAATGGGCTCATGCAAAAAGAGTATTAGGAAGCTGTCAGCTTCTCTTCACTATGATTCATGTGGTCCTGAGACACAAGGTAAAATCTTATGCTGAAAAGTAATATGGCAAACCAAGATGTGCTGTACAAAGTAATTTATTTTTGCCCTTCTGTTGCTTCTCAAGTGACAGTCACTTAATAAAGAAAATCTGTGGGAGCTCTGTGAGCAAGTGCACTAAATGTACAATTACATTCATTTTGTTTCCAGTCCTATCACATCCAAGCTATTGCTCTTAAGGTCTCTCATCACAATGGGACCAAGCATCTTCAGGTATGTGCTAATATGTTATCATTGGCTCCTTGATAAATAAGTCATGCACAGGAAGGCAGCTTCTATGTTAACAGTCATTCAACTTCAGAAGAGGGAATTCCATTAACTAAAACATATTTCAAGGCAAGGCTCAGGTTGAAAAAAACATAAATTATTTTGATGGTCACTTGGCCAAGTCTGAAACACATTTTTAAATAACAGGCAAGGTATCTATCAATTTTAACAAAATTCTTGTTTATCAATCACCAGAAAGAATAAATATGTGACATAAAAAACACTTGCTTGGCCTTAACTCTGTAGTTTGCCATAATCTTCTGTAACACATCCCGAAGAAACCACCTGGGGTATCTGGGATACATACTTTGAAAGAAGGAACTCCCTGCAGCCTTATTAAATGTTTTAAATCCTGATTTTCAATTGAGTATGTTTAAACAGGATTTTATCTAGCTGAAAGAGCAGATTGAATTTGGGCATTGAAGGCTTACGTCCTTAGAATTTTGAAGTTCTCCATTATACCACGAAACATCCAGATAAATCATGGTGGAGAACCACAACGTTTGGTTCTCCCCCCCCCCCCCGCCCCGAAATATGCAAACACAAAGACCAAACATCTCCTTGCTCCCTAAAAAAAAAGCCAAAGAGGAACAACAATTCTGACTGCCTTTGCCCCTGTGGAAATGGAGGAAAGCCCAGTTATGCTCCATGTGGGGAGCCGCTTGTAGACTGCATGGCTGGGAGGCTGTGAATGTCTGTGTCATATCTTGCTCTGCCCTGGACCTTCTGGGTGGCCAGGGTCATACTCACTCAGTTTTACAAAACAGAGGAGGAGTCAATGTCCCTTACCAGAGAAGCAGCTTTTGAGTTCCCAAAGAGTCTCTGCTTCAGCATGTGTAAAACAAGAGTTCATGCCGATGCTGGGCTGACAGGTCCTGCAAAGCTAATCCCTTGAAAAAGCCTGAGGTACTTCCTGCAAAAAAGGCTGCTATAACCAAACAGAGAAAATGCCCCGCTCCAGCATGAACCACCTTTTCAGGGCCAACGTGCCCAGCTGCCACCTACCACTGCTCGAGTGCAGTGCTAAGCCTGTGCTTTCTCCTGCGCCTGGACTTGCCTTCTGCTTGGGAATGCAGGGAAAGTTGCAACCTCGGGCTGACGCTGAAAGGTTACGGAGTTGTCATGGCTCCAAATCAACTCTTGCCCCATCTGCTTCCCTAGCATCTGTTCCCATGGCAGTTCCTGACTCCCCCCAGTGAAGGAAATTGGTCTGCTGCACACTGTCGGTATGGAAAGGATAAGAAAGGAGGAAGCAAAACTGGCATTGTACCAAGCTCATACGTATTGTGCAGACCCTGTTAACAAATGTGTTCTGTGCAGGGCACAAATCACTAGCAATGATGAAATTTTTACCTACCTCTGAGATGCCTGTGGAAGTGCCAAGCCTGAGTTTCACTTTTCTGGTTCCTGGACAGGGCAACAGTGATATGTGACTGCTCTGGGAGTCTAAAGTCATTTGTGAACACAGTCATATGTCATATGTGATTTACTAAAGAGCTTAAGACATTTTGATTAGGTCTAATAACCTCACATCTTAACAGATACCATAAGTATTTCTGAAGGGAAAAAGAGCACAAAAGTGGGGATGTACATGAATAGCAATAAAGGGCAGGGAAATGTAGAAAGAAGAAACTAATTTATTAGTAATTGATATTAAGGAAATGGGGAATAATTTGAAACATAAAATTAAACAATTCAATTGCAGCCAGGAGCCAGATCATGTTTTAAAAAGGTGTGTGAACTTACAAATGCAGACATAGACTAATAGTGTCAAGATTGCACAATGAAAATGATAAGAAAGGGCAAAACAAAACCAAGGTCCCACACTTCGATTTTGCTCACCAGAGCAAATATAATATCCTGGCACTTGGTAGCAAACTGTGGTGACTGGGATCCTAGTTGATGCCTTTGTAAAGTCAGGGGAGCAACTGAGATGTTCTGAGCACTAGGCAGCAGCAGCAGAGTTCAAACATCTGAACAAACATTTTTTAAAAGTTTGCTAAAGATCTGGACCAGTAACTCCCCAAATTGTCATTAAATAATTTAGTCTTTCCTTTCAGTCTGAACCAGGAGAACAGGCACAGCATTAAATTAGTGTCTCAATTATCATTTAAATGTTTGCTCATCAAGTTCAATAAAGATCAAAGGCTGAATTTCGAGACAACCGGCTGTGTCATCAGTGATCTCCCAAGGGGTGACTTCTTTGAAGGTTAGAAATTCATGCAGAGGTTTCTAAAAAAAGCAGTTAATCAGTATTAATTCTTTTGGCTCCAGACCCTGCCTTTGTGAGCAACTGTCCAATTCATCTGACTAGGATGTATTTCATGCATCACAGGAACAGACTGGTCATAAGTTGGAGTCACGAGCTTCAGAGAGGTCATATCTCTTTAAAAATATTTCCTATCAAACAGTTGTACTGTAGAAAATTAACAAGTGAATCACCGAAATAATCTAACTCCATCAGCTGCTGAAATAAAGAGGTAGAAAGATGTGCAGCTGCAACTTCAAATAGGTGTTCCAGTGGCTAGAAATTTGCTTCTCAAAAGAAACAGTCTTAGATTTGCCTGATCTCCTTCCAATCACTACCTTATTTCATTAAATATTTGTCTCTAATCACTGGAAGGAAAAGAAGACAGCAATGAAAAATCCACAAACTTATCATACCTATTTGAATGAAGATGCATCATCTTTGCTTATACTCTGGGTCACCTACAAAGTCTACTAGTTGCAGAAAGGCTTAGGCATTTGCAGGGGCTTTGGAGATGAAGAGAACAGAGTTCCCATCTTGAATTTCACAAGCAAGATACATAAGAAGGCACACTATTTGTAAACCAAGTGACTACTGGAAGACCAGTGCCAAGATATTCCAAAATGTTGCCTAGAACTGGAATAAGTTACTGGTCTCTTTATCCCCCCCAAAATACCCATACAGTAGTGACAGTTTGGTGAGCAAGCATAGTTTGCTTTCCAGAACATTTTTCCATGTGAAGAGGGGAAAAGAGTACCAAAATCTTGCCAGTCCCTAAGAATGAATTTTGGAGGTTGGAGGCAAAGGCAGGACATGGCACAGGGCCAACAATGACAAAAAGCTGAGTAGACCAAACACACCCACCTGATCCCAAAACGGCGTACGTACCACACTGCCGAAGAAATCAATAATCCCAAAGTTCACTGCCAGGGCAGCCTGGCAGGAAATCCCTCCATAGCCCTGGACTGTTGGTCTGATGCAATCGCCAGGCAGACACACAACTGCAGAATGGAAGGGAAGGGATGCCCTGCCATTTGAAGGCACTATTTTTCTCCACAGCATCCTGTCTCCAGCCACAGCCAATGTGGTTGTCTCAGGAGAAAGTCTACAGAAGGGAATTAGCTCCTGAAGGCAAGCACTTGAAACCCTGAGCCTAGGTGACCTGTCCCTTACCTTAACAAAATGATTCAATAGGTAAGAGAATACCAAAGGGCAGTGCATCAAAGCCTGTTTCACTTGGAGCCATGAAGAACTAATGGACCTTCAGCCACTTGATTTTGCTTCATTCTGATATCAGGCCTCTAACCTTCTTCCAATGACAGCACTGAATGACTTATGAATTCTCATTGTGAAGGTTTTCGTGTCAATCTTCACTACTGTTGTGCTGTCCAGGTCAACTGGAACACTGAACCACAGGCTTGACAGCTAGCTGGGCAAAGAGTCTTTGTGTGTTTTACAAGGCAGAACCATCTACCATCGTGTTTCTCTTTTTCTCTCTCTCGTTTGTTTTTTTTTGTTTTGTTTTTGTTTTTTTTGTTGTTGTTTTTTGTTTTTGGTTAGCAGCACACCAAGGACTTGAGGCCTCTAGTTGCCCCAGACATTCCCTGAGAGCTCCAGCTAAAGACAGGACTTCCCAAGTTACCTCTATATTATTCTAGCTTGCTGCTTTCCAAGGCAGAGTACCAGCTGTTAAGCAGACCCTTCCCCTCAGTTCCCATATACACGCATTATCTTACTGTTGGCTAAATCAAGAGGCACATCAACAAAACAGTCATACAGGTGGACAATCTTTCTTAGTGCCTCAGAAGCCTCATATTTAATGTTTGTTACTCAGTCATTTGCAAGTCATATATTGCCTCAGATTTCAAATCATTGGCAAAATGGCAGAAACATTCAGCAACACTGAATCAGGAAAAATCCATTGCTACAAACTCACAAACAACCTCCCACCAACAAATATGCTGAGGTATGCCAGCAAGCAGACCAGTTCTGAATTTATCCACTTTCTGGTAACACTTTTTATTTTCTAAGTAAGGTATTTTTGTTCTGGATTTTTTGTCCAAAGTCAAAAATCAGATGTCATATATAGTCTTGGAGAAACCCAAGCAAACCATACCAGTTCAATTTCTTTTGTACGTCAGATGTGTAATCCTACAAAGCAATAAAACCAATTTCTCCAAGGTCGTCAATGCATGATGCAGATTTACCATGATAGTTGTAGTCAAAACCTTTAGGACAGAGCTCTAAATCAACTGTTTCATTAAACTATTCAGCTGCTGAAGTGGCCAATCCGTAGTTCCCACTCACCATTTCACATTTATTTATTCTAAGCTTTACCTGTTTCAAGCAGAGATTGGTTCAGCTGTCTGCAACCAATTATATTTATTGCAAGCTTCTGTCACAGGCTTTTTCCTCAGAATTTTGCCAATCACAAAAGAGGCTTAAAGATCAGCAATCAAACTCCAGACTAATACAGCTAAGACTACACTCTGTGCTAATGAAATTGAACTAAACCAGCTTGGCACCAACTGCAACGATGATATTAAATAGGTCTACACAAATAATCGATTTTTCAGATTGGTTATTAACTTAACAAAAAATATTTTTCCCCCAATTAGAAGGATTGTACCTTCGTCTTTAAAAGAACTCAATAAATTAAGAAAAGTAGGTTAGTTTTGTTGTTGCTGAAATAAACTGCTATGTTTCCATGTTGATGATTTTAACCCATACAATGCAACTGGAATGACAAACATTATTCACCAAAGAAAGGACAGTTTTGTTGTGCTTCGTTGCATTGTCTGCTTTAATTTCTAGGACACTCAGTTAACTATCAATAACCTCTGAACTAGATGAAGGGCCATAAGGTGCTGGGCTGTGGCACATCTCCAGGTCAGGCAATTCCCAGCTGGCATAGGTGTATACAGGGGAGGAGAGGAAGAATTTACAAGGTGAAAAGCAGCACACCAAGGACTTTACAAACTTCTCACAGAAAAGTGAGAACTCTAACTCTTCTATTTGGTGCTAGTTTGTTCAGTGATTTAAGAGTTATAGACCCATGAGTCAGTTCCCAAACATTTCAGGTCGAGGTTATCATTGAATCATAGCCATTGTGAAATGCCCTGCCTCACTTTTCATGCAGCATTTTTCTTCCCTACTGTTGTTTATATTGTTGCCTGAGCACGGCAAGCAAGCCTCTCAATACAGGAACAGTGTAACTTTCCCACCTCTCACTGCATAGAAATAGTTTTGCCTTCCCTCATCCCCATGCTTGGTGCATTAACATACAGCTCATTCAAGACTAACAGCTTCTCATTTCTATGCAGAGAGTATTGCAGAGGTGGTGGAAATGTTACAGTGCTGCAGTTAGGAGAGAAGGAATACAGGCAGTACAGGCTAACCCCTGACAGACAAATATTTGGGCATCACAACCCCTAATGTCTTAGTTTGAAAATTAAATAAAACAATTATGGGAAGAAAACAGGGTGACACATTCTTCCCACCTTACCTGTGCTACCTCTTAGCCCTCAGCCTACCCCTTATAAAATGCTCTTATCTAAGCAGAAAAGCCACAAAGAAACTTCCCAAAGCCAAAACCAAACTGCAGCCTGAGGCAGGCAGAAAGGAAGTGCTCTGTTTGGGTGCAGCCTGGCTCCTGTGCCTCCTGAAGGAGTCTTGCGTAGGGTACTCTCACTGCTTTTGGTTTGCTTCTGGGTAGTTAAGCCTGTTACCTCCTAGTAATAATGCAGGTGTAGATATTCAAACTATCCAGGACATCTTCAGCAAGAGAACAGGCTTATCTCTGCTGCATTTGCTCTAAGGGCAGGCAACACAGTTTCAGTGGTAGCCAGGAACAGGTTATTTCCATCTCATCCTGGCATTTTTATTATCACAGTTCAGGGTTCAAGCTTTAAACATACTTTAAAGAAGGAAGATAATAAATAGTGCAACATCAACATCTTCAACACTCGGTTATTCAGCTGCTGTATGAATATGTGAGTTTAGGAAATGAGCACCAAGAAGACTGAGTTCCTATGAGACTTTTAACACAGGGTACTGACATTTTGGGATAACAGGTATTAAGCTCCCAAAGGAAAAGGCAAAGTGGAGACATCCCAGCCCGCCTGATCTTTCGAAACTGCCTTTGAAAAGAAAGCTGACTGCCACAAAACTCTCATCCTAAATCAGGACAAAAGTAGTTATCTTGCTTAGACACACATATTAAGGGTGAATACTAATCTCCTGCTTAATGCATCCTCCCTGTCACTGTTGTTCTGCACTACTGAAATTTCTTCAGTCCTCTCTCTTTTATAGGTGCATGTCTTCTGATGAGAAGCTCAACCACCAGCACGCTTCCTTCAGGAGACTTCAAAATATTTGATTAAATGAGACTGTTTTCAATATTCTTATTTTATGTGTAAGAAAACAGAGGCAGAAGGAACTGATCTCTCAGCAAACCAACGCCAAGCTTGGAACAGGGCTCTGGGTTACTCAGCTCTGCCCCAGCACTACAGGGAGGCCAACCCAGCACTGCCTTTCTGCCTTGGTCCCCAGGCTGAAAAAAGACATCTGCCTGCCTGCCTGCCTGCATCCATCCATCCATCCATCCATCCATCCATCCATCCAGCCAGCCAGCCAGCCAGCCAGCCAGCCAGCAGGTGCCACTCCATGGGCCACAGCGGAGTCTGTTCCCAGGCTCTCACCTATCTTACCTATCAGCAGCACTTCACAGCTGAAAAAAAGCAAATATTAGTCCTTGAAAGCAATGTCTTTTAAAGGGTAGATAGAACAGATGTCCATGTGTTACAATTCCAATATAAATATCAAGTCCATTGCTTCTGTTCCCAGGCATTCTGGTTGTGACTTCAGTTTTCCCACAAAGAGAGCACAGAAGCAAAGCACAGATGGGAAAACATTAGTTAAACCACCAAAAAAACCCAAAGTTATTGCTTTTTTTCTGCAAAAGGAAACAGAATTTTTAGAAAACATAAATGTAGTTACAAGATGAGTGGTTAATATTTTTTTAAACTCAAATGGAGTGGCAGATCAAATTTGTAATTAGGATTTTAAAGGATGCAAAGTCAAAACACCAGTCCTTCTGGATTCTGCTATGATAATTACTTTAAAAAAAAACAAACCTATATATCAGTTAAATATGAGGTAAATCCTAGAATAAGGTTGAATCTGTTCCTGTTTTTCTAGAAAAAATGATCACATTGAAGAATGACTCTGATGAAATCTAAAAAAAAAATTAAAAAAAAAAATTTTTTTAACTTATTCCAAGAAACGACAACTATTTTCCAAAAGCATTCAAGAGCAAAAAATAGGATTTTTCAAGGTACTTTTTTTTTTAAACTGGTATTTTTAGTTTTTTTTACACGAGAGTAAGTTCCCTGTAATTTTCAGTCTACGAGGTGATCTATGCACTGTTAGCAGTCTTCTGAAAATATATACAGCCATATATAAATATTTTAAAGGTGCACCTCACAATGTTAGTGAGAATAAAAATCTCTGGTCTGAGGAAAAACAGTGGATAGGCATACCCAAAGATTGAACCATAGGAAGGACTGAGAGACAGGTTCTAAAGGAAAAAAAATGGAGCAAGAAGCAATACATTGGCAAAAAAGGAGCTTTGGCAAGTATAACCAAGACAGCTATTTTTTTACATGTTATCAAATTATTTACAGCCTCCAGGCCTTCAAGTTCTGCTGCTTGTACAGGGAAAAATCACATTTTACAGTTTCTGTTACCCTACAGCCTTCACCTCACAGAACAACAAATTCCCAGCAAAACAATGGAATTTTGAAGTTACAAGACTGCAGCCTCAAAGAAGAAGTGGAATCAGGAAACCCAGTCTAGGGTAGGAATGAAAGTAGTAAAAGAAAATTAAAAGTTAGGACCTAAAAACTAAAATTAGCACCAGCAGATGCGTCACAACATGGAAGAAGTTTGTCAGTATTTGTCAACAAAAGGCAGTGAATGCAAACTGGAATACAGGAGATTACACTTGAACAGAAGAAATAAAATTGCTTTACAGTGAGGGCGGTCAAACACTGGAACATGTTGTCCAGAGAAGTTTCAGAGTCTGTCTCTTTGGAGTTCCAGTCCTGGACAACCTTTTCCAGCTGAGCCTTCTTGAGCCGGGGAGGGGACTAAACGGTCTCCAGAGGAACCTTCCAACCTCAACCTTTCACTGTGTGCATTTGTTTAATGGGTAAAATCATATCCACGAGGCAGCCCTATTGCAGGCTGCCTGTTTTATTCTGGTGACTCCAGTCCAAACAATAGGCACCTACTTCTTCCAAAGCTCATTTGAACTACATTGACTCCACCTCATCCCCTGAGAAAGCAGCAAAAGAAAGTAACTTTTTGCTCTCATAGTGTTTAGTAACGTCCTAGGCTGACTGCCAAACTCCTTAATTTCTCTTCAGAAAGTGAATCAAACAGAATTTTAACCCTCACCCTTCCAAAGTCTGGGGCAATAAGCTGTCAAATCATCAATGTGATGGGTAGGTTTACATCTCTAGGTCTGTGTCTTCTCTGTGAGATTGCTCAGGAGCTAGTTTAGTGTCACAAAACATAACTATGTGAAAGACTTTTCATATCACTCCTTAAAAACTTATCCAGTGCTAAAACAGATCACAGGAGCCAAACAGTTATTTCTGCATTTTTTTTCTGCAGAGTTGAGCTAGTTTTCCATCACTGACCAGCTTCCCATGTTTTCCTTTTGCAAGGAAAAAAAAGAAACAAATGAAATTAAAGGAATCAATCTAGAGGTGAAGATAGGTCCTGTAAGCTAAGTTTATTTGACTGTCAAAGATCAGATGCTAGCAGCACATTTGATATGTAGATTTGCTTCAAAACCTGCCCTCTGTGTAAACATATCCCTGATAACCTAGAGAAATCAGCTGATAACATTGACTGTCTCAGTGGGGAAAAAATAATGAAAAGACAACAAAATGTACCTCTTCTAATAATTAAATACCAAAGCCTACAAAGCCACACAAGTTGCCTCTTGTCAGATGTCTAGGAGAGAAAATTTTCTTCTTTTAAATCTTGTTTCTTTTTCTGAAAAATAGCTTAATGAGTGTGATTTCAAAATACATACTAATGCTCTTGTTGCAAGTTTATTTCTAAGCATGAATCACCAGCAGAAAGGTAGCTTGAGAGATTTTAAGGGTAGGAGCTGAAGGCAAAAACAGACCAGCGTGTACTTGCAAATAGGAGGAGTAGCAATCAAAGCTTTTGCCCTTTGCTTCATGGCTTGATTGACTTGACAATTACACAGACCATTGCCCCAGTCTGCTACAAACCTTCTTCCATAGCATCGAGTCTTATTTTTTAACGGTTTACGTTCCTAATCAGATTTTTTTCAATAAGCAACCCTTTTCATCAAAGGATGCCTGATGTATAGTAGAGTGGGGTAGAAGCAAAGAAAGAGAAATTATGTTGCACCAAATTATAAGTGTCCAAGAGCAAATTGGCAGTATTTGCTCATTTACATGTACTATGTTCCACAACATCACATTGCCATGTTTTATCAAGGTATTGTATGCTTTTTCAAACCAAGGCCATTGACTCACCATTGTTCGCAAACTCCACAGCCACATGAAGGTCATCAGTTTGGATTTAAAAGCCAGTGAATCATTTCTGCTTGCTCTGCACATGGTCTTGCTCTAGTCTGGTCTTGCCTTTTAAGCTACAATTTCTGTACAGAACTTGGAGGTCACGTGTTGAAATGACGGTGCTGCAAGTGAAAAAAAGATACAGAGGCTTTAACAGCCCAGGTATTGAAAATGAGGAGTATAGAAATATACTTTTATTCCACTTATGTCAGTAAGGGAAAAAAGGTTTCTGAATTTCTCCAGTAAGATTTTGCTACAAAAATATTCCAGCGTTCCGCAACTGACTACAAAGGAACACATATTCATTAATCAATCATACTCCTTCAAAGCCAAAATGAACGCCAAAGGCTGATGTGCTTATCGACAAATGAAACAACAGCAGCACCAAGAATAGATAACTTTCATCTTCCCTTGTGATCCATCTTGAAACAATTAGACACTAATGCTTTCTAATGGTACCTACAATCTATAAGCTGCTCTTGCAAGCTTTGACATCTTGGGATAGGCAGAGCTGAATTTTTTTCCTCATTGGGTGAATAAGGAAGGTTTTAACTTCTGTGAATGAGATGCAAACTCTTATTTTAAAGAATAGAGTAGAATTTAAATTCTGCTCTCAGGGAGTAGAAAAAAAATGTATTATACTTTTCTGATTCCACTGAGGAGTGAGGAAAGACCCCTCTCCTTTCTAACAAAGTGAAAGAAATTGCTTTGGGTGGGCCACTGGCTAGATCAGGGATCTCTGTGTCCCGATTAACCACTGGATGTATCAGTCTGGACATAATTTTAGAGGCCAGAGCCAGGGGTGCCAGGTCCTGCTGCCAGGGGCTGACAAGGTGCCAGGCAGCCTCTCCAGCCTCCGGTGGCCACAGCAGTCACAGCACTGGTGAGGGCAGGGAAGGGCTTAACTGCAGATAAGGCTTAACTTACAGACCCTTCTGTCTTTCCTCTCTGTATTCTGTCTACTGTGATAACCATCACACAAGGCAAGCAAGAAGGGCAGGAATGGGGAACAATCTTGATCCTTGTTGAAAACAAAAACACAACACACATGTGGACCAAGCCAGTCCCAAAAGAGTACCTACTGACTCAAAGGCTGTGACAGTCAGTCCATGCTGGAGAAGGCCATAGACTGGCAGAGACATAAGGATGAGCATGCAGTTCCTGAGTGCTCCAGTGACCCCCTGACCTACAGCTCCAGTCCCTCTGGCTCAGCTGCCCTCCTGCCCAACCACGGATACAGCAGCAGCTGTCTGGCACAGCAGCACCACTTTGGCACACACCTCTCCCTGTAAATTTTTATTCATGACTATGTCCTGGAGTCATTCTTGAAATGGTGTTAGGTAGTTGTTCCAGGGTGGGCTCGGAGAGGTGCTGAAACTGAAACTAAGACACCTTTGAAAGATAAACACAACAGTATTTTATTGCCAGAGGTGGCCAAGTAAATGGGAACCTGAGAGAGAGAGAGAGAGAGAGAAAAGGAGGGAAATAAGCCCTACATATAAACACCCAACTTGCCCAGGTGTTATGAGGTTGTCTTACTGACCCCAAAATGCCCAGACTCCCCATTATGCTCATACACTACCCATAGTTAGTATATATAGTGACCCCAATGTGGTCAAGATCCCCAGTATGACCAGCTGCTGCATCCTCAGGCTTCGGTAGGCTTAACATGCTTAGCAGCCATCCTTGTGGGAGGCAATGTTGTCTTCTGTGCCAGCACACACCTCCACCCCGCGCAGGAACTGTCTGCTTTTTATCCAATTTGCCAGTGACATCTCACCTGGGCAGGTGTGGCCAGCACCGCCCAGCAAGAGGCCCTCGGTCCCTCCCCCTGTTATGTAAATGGCACTCCTTCTGCACACGTGTGTGTGCTGTGGAATTTCCTTGCGCCTGCATGGTGTATTCCGGGGGGTCTTTATTAAATGGGTCTGGGGGCTTACTTCATCCTCCTCCTCTTCACTTTCTCCTTCAAATGCCCTTGAAGGGCCATCAGTCAATAGTGAGACCCCAATTAATGTGAGTTTATACAAAATGGTTCCTTCAAGAATGAAGTTCTCACTTATCAGCACTTGTTTTCCCATAACTTGGCAGGAAAAGAATGATCTCTCACAGGTGGCTGGGCCAAACACAGACCAAAAGCATTAACATCTAATCTAGCCTGGATACAGCAGTATGAGGGGAAAAGCAGAGGAAGATCTATCCTCAGAAAAAAGGAAGACAACATACGAGGTAGGTGTGGGTCACGTTTACTAATAAAAGACAGACCATCTTCTAATTTTTCCTGTCACAAGGGAGGGCCGATCCTGCCAGGTGATTACAAGCAATGACAAGCATTAATTTCTGTGACTACCTGCCTTTCCTCCGCACCCTCATTCTCCTCCTCCCTCCAGCCCACCCCTATCTTCAGGCCCAAGGACACCCTTTTGGCTTGGCTGAGCCCCTGGTGTCCTGCTGTTCCAACCAGGCTCCCTGGGCATCATCCTGGGGCTGCTGACAGACCCCACCACTGCCCCCAGCACAGGACTCCCCTCACACTGGACCAGGAGAAGACCATCAGTGAAGGGAAGACAGCTACTGTTAGACTTACTGCTTTGGAAAGCCCACTCATTCCACTGAAGGATCATCACATCGTAGTGTAGATGACATTCATCTAGCTGAAATGGGCAGTCTACCCATGGAAAAATACTTTTTGCTCTGCTGTCACATGAGCCACCCCGATATCATTCTCAGTATATGGCTTTGTTCTGCTTCCAAAATATTCCCACTGCCTGTCATTTCACACTCTCCTGCCTTCATCCCCACTATTATTTCTTTTGCATTTGACACCTTGTCTTCTTCGACAAAGAAGTACAGCCAAATTGCATAAGCCTGTTGCATAAATCCCAACTGCAAACCCCAAGATGCCTGATATGATGCTTTGTTTCTGGTATTCTCTTCCTCACCATCCCCTCCATCTGCCCCCGACCCCCTGATGTTATCTAGCTTTCTAAATCTTCAGACAAGAGCTATCTTACTATCAATTTTTCCCCTGATGTAATGCCAAAGGCCAACTACCTTGCCAGGTTATTAATGGCAATTATTACAATTACAAATTCAAGAAGAATTATTTTGCAACTAAATTAAACATCTTAAGTAAGGGCAAGTACATGTGACGAATACCCAAGAGCTGTCTAATCTCTGCAATTAGTACCCTGTTCAAAGTTAAAGGAAAAGCCCTCAAGGCTGTGCTGAATTACAGATCTTGGGTTTTCTTTTATTGCTGTTTTTCATTGTGGAATTGGAGAGAGGATATATCACACAAGAACAACCAGTGCCAAGGCTTCCATGTGCATTCACTACCCAAAATCCGAAACGTCAAAAAACTTACTGCATGTTTACCAACCCCATTAGAAAACAACAGTTTTCATTTTCCATTTTGGTCAATTCGTGTCAAAAGTCAAAGCAATAAAAACAAATAACTCTGCTGCAATCACACCTACTTTATTTTTTCCATCCTCTGTTCTCTTCACCATGTTTAAAGCAAGAACAAAAGGCTTTCAGCCAAGGCTTCAGTATGCATGTCCAACCATGAAAGACAAATACTTCTTTTATCAGCAATGTATTGATGAGGAGACAAAGCTCTTATTTTATTTCCCCTGCTAAGATGGAGTTAGAGCAGTGTATCCTTCAGAACCGCAGACAACCTTTAAAGTGGCCAGGCAATGGGATCAATACAAGAAGCAGACATGACTCTCCATCTTGTGGCATTTGCTCAGAGCCACACTTTTCCTTCCTCCGCACAACACTTTGTAAAAACCTGTTTCAGAGGTTGGTCTTTGCTGAAGGTACAGCATGACAGATCAACTGAGTAACAAGAAAGCTCCATGGGCAAAGTCGTTCATGCTAAGCAACCTTTACTCTCCTGTTTGACAGTTAAGGCTGTGGAGCTGCACCAGATGGGATAGAAATTTCCCCCCTGGGATCAGAGACATTTGTTCATCAGACTTCTGTGCCAGCACAGAGGAAGCTGTGCCAAGGGAAAGCACCATGAGCATTTGAGTCTAGCTGCAGCGCTTGTCTCGAGTGCAAGCTGCATTTCTTTACTCTGCTGTGAGTGCTGTTTCAGCAGCACTATAAGCACTTGCAAATTAGACAAATAGTTCCTGCTAAAAGCTGTCTTAATTTTCCCCTACATCTTTCTGAGCTGGAATCTCAAGCAGTGAAAGAACACTTAAGAGTAGTAGCTGGAAGCTCAGCTTTTAAGCGTCATCCTTGTTACCGACCTTTCTGTATAAACAATGGAATACTAGCATATATCAGGACCCATAAAGACCACTGAATCAAACTATATTTGATATATCCATTTGATGAATTCAGGTCAATCAGGTGATACTTGCACTGGTATACAAAGAGTTAGACATGCAATAAAATAAACTATCTAAATGATTTTCAGTCTGCAGGGAGCACCTCTGGCTAGACAGTGTTGGCTGGAGTTGGGAAACCCACGTACTAGGAAGAAAATAAACAAGGGTATTCAATTAAGAGCAATTCTAAAAGCACAGCTTTTATAATTTAGGTATCATAAAGGAAACCCAAATTCTTCAGAGATAACAGAAATGTGCTGTTTATATGTCAGTCAATTCTCAATAGAGAATTTTCCTGTCAACCAAGTTTAAAGGCCTGGGCTCCAGACAAATTGACTCCTCATAAAAAGAATATATATTACATCAGAACTTTTTGCTGTATGCTGAGCTTTGACAAGCTGGAGAATGATGTCCTCCACAGAGTCAAACCATAGGTAAGAACAAAGCCCATATGGCTGTATTGTTCTCATTTCTCTCATCTCTCTCAACAGATAATTTACAAGCTCAAATTTGCTAAGATATTTAAGCTATAATCCATCACTAAACAGAAAGAAAACCTGTTAAACTTGCCATCTCCAGCCTTACTGGAGTTCCTCAAAGAGCAAATTGATACTAGGACTCAAAAGACTTCTTTCAGGTCACAGCTTTTTAAGGCAAACATGGCCATCTGCAAAAATTACTATACTTCATCTCGCACTTTTCACCTAGGTGTTATTCAAGCTGTAGGCTTGTTAGCAGGAGGACTTCCTACAGGCTTTTATAGCCTGCTAAAACTCTCAGTATGCATCATGGCCTTCACACATTAGAGCTGCATAATACTATTAATAACTGAACATGGAAGGGTAATTTACTGAAAAATGACTATAATTGAAAACACACAATCTACTAACAATGTTTTAAGAGAAAAATACATTACATATAACAGAGATGTACTGTTTCATCTTATAGGAAGGGACTGAAGGCAGCAAGGCAGAGATAACAACACCTATTAATTATAGCTATTCCAGACAGACTCCTTCCTGGCTTGTTTTTAACTCTCATTAATGTAGACTCCACAGCTATGCCACTGCATGCCACTTTTGCTGAGGCTTTGCTGCCTTCATCATTAGCAAGCTTTACCAAAGTCCTGAATCTCCTGTGTTGCAATATATGCTGTGCACTAAGGACATGTATGAAAAAAATAAAATTCCTTTATATGGCAATATTCTTTTATGTATTTGAAGGCTACTATTACATCAATCCCTCTGACTGATCGTTTTCGTTCTGCAAGTCTGGTGTTCAAATCTGTATATAGTATTTTTGTTGCAGGGTAGGATGAGATATGAGCTAACAGCAAACATCTTTATAGCTAATATTTCTAGTTACACTATTCACTATTTCGTTTTTCTTGCAACAGATCTGCATAACCTGAAATTAGATCTTGCAGCATAAAATAAATTTAAAAACTCTTAGTCTCACACTTTAAAAGGACTCTCAGTACTATAGCAAGATGACTCATTACTCATTCACTTTGTGTTGGAGAGGCATGGCTTCCAACAGTAAAGACTTCACAAATTTTTTTTCCCACTGGTTGTCACACTATTGGGACAGAATTATAAGAGTACATCTGATTTTTTATACTGTGTTCAGCAACTATTATGAAAGGTAATCCATGTCTTCAAGGGTATTTCTGATCCAATACATCCCCAGAGGTCTCCAAGAATCATGACTATTGCTTATTTGGCATCTTTACCTTCAGAAAATGAGGTGGGAAAGAGAAGAAGCCACAGAGCTGTTAAGCTAAGTGGATTCTCTTACAGCAACACAACACAGTATTTTTGCAGGAGGCACAGCAATTGAACTGTGGATAACTAAACTACCCATGTACCACAGAGCAGAAAGAATGAATCACCAAAAATGGACACAGAGCAAAACAGACCCAGCTTCTCAGCAAAAGACCAGGTGGTATAAAAATATCAAACCTACTTCTATAAAGAACAATGAAGGCTTTTCTGTTAATCTGTTCCCATTCACCTGCCCCCTAGTTACAGCTTCCTTGGAGATTTGGCAACTAAAATCAAACAGATGACACCATTTCACAGTGATTTCAGTGGCACAGTGTGCCAGTTTCCCTCTGTCCCCTCACTGACATGCCCAGTAACTGTCATCTCTTGGAATTTAAAGCCAAGGGTCATTCACACAGTGGAATGCACTTCATGTCTTTCAAAACATCACTAGGACATAATCACACATCATTTCCAAATAAATCAATCATACCTCCAAGGCTGAAGACTTAATGCTATACTTCATGCATAACCACTTCCCTCTAAAATAGACTCTCTCCAAGAAACTGTCTGTGGGAGGAATATATATCTATGTCAGACCAGCTTCCAAGTAGTACTGAGTTCATTAATTCCTGTGAAATTTTCCTTTCTATTTTTCAAAAGTGTTTCTCTGTCATGTTAAACTCTTTCCCTTTGCTCAAGTTCACTAGAGAGATTATCATGACCCAAAGCTCTACCACATAATTCCCCAAATCATTATGAGGATATGTACTGACTTCACTTTGGAGCAGAGGCATGTTCTTTTGTGTTTCTTGTTTTTATATGTTTGTTTCCATCATTGATCTCCTCTGGGTACAGAAGAATCATTTAATGTCTACCTACAAATTCTAACAAATTTCTGAATAATTCATGCAGTCTAGGAGACCAAATTACCACCCACCTGCACCGGTGGATACCAAGGGATTAATAATAATTTATAAGCTCCCTTTTCTCTTAAACTGCATTCCTGTAGCACCAAATAATACAGTCGATCAGCATCGCCATCAGCTTTGGAAAGCAAAACAGATGCATCACTGGAAGGCAAAAATTCTTTTCCAGATTAAAGAAAATTCATGAGAAGGACACATTTGTAGATCACCTCACCTCAGACTGAGGTTGACACCTTATTTCATAGGGGAAGTGCAGCATGCACTTGTCTCACAGTTTCAACCTGGGAGTCCATCTCTGCATTAGGGAATAAAACAAACAGTTGGAGTGCAATATAATGTAAAAGGAAATCAGTGTTTCCTTTTTTTGTTACCCATCAGAGAAGCAGGTCTATCCGACCCTTTTCCACACACACTGAACCAAGATTTTTGCTCTTCAGCACAACAAAGTACCAGCTTCTGCTGTTGATCAGATGAGTTTCCACCTCCCTGCTTTGTAGGCAAAGAGGAAAATTCATATCCCAGCAGCTCTCCTGCTCCAAGAATGAAGCCTGAAATGTTGTCTCTGTTGTGACTGTGGAGCTCAGGTCTCTCCAGCAAGCAGGGTGTTGGGCGCTGAATGATGCAGAGCTCTGTCACAGCACAAGGGTCTTTGCCAAAATTTTGTACTAACCACTGCTAGTTCTGTATGCCCCAGCAATGCAAATGGTGTGTTTGATTTGGAGTTGCTCCCTTTTGTAGATTGAGCACACCAGGATGCACCCATCCCTCCTTGGGGGACACTGGCAGCCCCCATCCGGAGAGAAGCTACGCTCCTGGGGTCTCCCTGCTCTTCCCCCAAGCTTAGGGGCTGCACTGCAGCCATGAGGGTCTCTCAGCCCTGCACCACCAACTCCCCAAAGAGACACACCCAGATGAGGACTTGGAGCTGCTGCACCACTGTCTCCTCCTACATCTCCCCCTTCGCTTGGCTGCAGACAATACCAATGGGACAGGCTCAGAGACACTGCCTGAAGCACCTCCTGCCCCAGCCTGACACACGTCCTGAAAACAGCCCACTGAGGGCTGCCCTCTGAGTCACTCCCAGCTGCACAGGGTGCGTGTCCAAGGGCAGCGCTCGGGCACTTCGTGCCCTGCCCAGTGCTCCGCTCAAGAAGTGACCACTGACATCCCAGGCATGAACGAACCTCCCAGGTCAGCACCAAGGTAAGGTGTAGAGCAACTCTCAGGAGGCATCCCAACTTGTTCCCTCCACACCAGAACGCTGTGGAAGAGCCACGGGAGTTTTCTGTACAATTTCCAGCCCACATTTCTATTCTCGCTTGGCAGGTAGCTCACAGCTTCCTGTTGTGCCTCTGGCGCTGCTAACCTTTACTGAAAGCTCAAAGCTGTGAACACTACTGCACTGCTGTGTGGGTTCCTGGCACTGCTAACATGGACAACTTTTTCCTGGAGGTGTACACAGAAAATGCAAATTTGAGCAAATCAAATAATTAAGCAATTTCCCCCCTAAATTTCTTCAGAAAGAAACTTAAAGTAAATTATTAAACACATGGAAGAAGTTTTCTTCCTCCATGTTACCATGAGAGAGAGAAAGAAAAAAACCCTTAATTTTAGCTTAACATTTTAAAAAATGATAAGGTTTCTAGACAGATAATATGAAATACATTTCATTTGAATACAAGGACAAGAAAGTATCCAAGTGTTTATGCAAGTTGCACTCCAAAATTTACTGTTTCCACTTACCTCAAATACATTGTCATCAGTCTTCAGCTGTTTATATTTGCCCTGTTTGGGAGTCGTTGCCCTTTGCTTCTTCTTTGGGTTTTTTGGGGGTTGGTTGTTTTTTTGTTGTTGTTGTTGGGGTTTTTTTGTGTGTTTTTTTTTTTGTTTTTGTTTTTGTTTTTTGTTTTTTGTTTTTGTTTTGTTTTGTTTTTTGTTTTTTTTTTTTGTTGGGGGTAGGCGGGCAGAGGAAGGGTGTTTCGAGGTTTTGGGTTGGGTTTTTTTAGGTTTCTACCCTATGGATAAAACACTCCCCAAATTCAAGACGAGATATTGAGAATATAAAGAACAATCAATTTACAAATATATGCAAGGTAAACAAGCAACATTTCACTCCCGGTGGCCTTAAAGTAACAACCCTTAGTATCTGAAGTATACAAGTAGCTTGTCCGAGAAGCCTAAGGCATTGTATTAAATCCAAATAACACAACAGGTTTTGATTGCTGCTTCATAATAGTCACAACATTTAGCTCTAAATTATTTAACATAATTGTTTACTCAGTAATTTCAGGTGCCAGCACCAGGTAAAGACAGATGCGTATGACCTAAATCATCCTAAAATATCACAGCTACTGGAAGCTATTTACAATAGGGCTTTCATGTGAAAGATGCATGCTCTGAAGTTGGAGTACTTCTCAAAGAGGTCAGAATCAACATGGACAGTGCTGTTTCCTTCACATCTCCTTACTGCCTTATTACAGTGTTGTACCTAATTGGTCAGTTGGCTTGGAGTAAATTTGTGGCTGGTTCTAGTTGATGCCAACTTCATGTCAGTTTCCCAATTCTATCACACAGCTGAAATTACCCATCTGGAAAAAAAACCTTAGAAACAATACGTTAGGAACATCTAGTGCTTGCCCTCCCTGCAAATGGCATGAAGCCAATCAACTGTGAACTAAACTAAGAGCAGAAATTGGCACGAAATATGCAAGTTATCTCAATTGAACATTTTTTCCCCTCACCATATTCCTGCTTTACCTAATGCAGAAAAATTCTTTCAGACAGCTGTTGTTTTTTTGTGGGTTTTTTTTTTTTTTGGCTTCTTTCATCCATCACCAGGAACACCGCCCACTGGGTTGCTCAGGAGATTGCCAAAATAACATAAGTAATACAGCACAAGTATTCTGTCATTAGTAATTGAGATGAAGATCATTCCGGCTTTGTCTGTTTCTCTCCATGATTTCTTTCACTGCATCAGTACAGTCTTTGCTCTCTGTGAACACACTCGTCATTCTTCAATCCTTGTAGTACCCACACGACAAGCTATTACACTCAAAGCCTTATTATGAGCAAAAGGGGAAATGCCTCATTTGGCAAGCCAAAAATTCTATGTTAGACTAATGAAAATCTTAACAGCCTAACTAAAATACAATAAACTGTTATTACAGTGCAGTTACAATGATATTTACCTTTGGAGTCCCAGTTATCCAAACAATACAATGCACAGCTCAATAATACAGTCAAAGATTGCTATACTAAAGTGTTCTCTGATATTGTGCTCTCCCTTATCCTGCCCCTCTGGCTATCAAGTGGGACAGTTAGTTAGCCTCAAAGATCTGCCTGGAGGGAAGGACAGGTGTCCAAGGCAGAAACAATGTCTTAGCAGCCCCAGTCCTTTGCTAGAAGGAGCATCATGCCCATGATGGAGTTTCTTCACTGAGCTGTATGCCATCAATGGTTTCTTCCTTCTCCCTCCAGGGCCCATATGTGAGTAATTTAATACATTTTCTGGGACAAGTCTACGCTGAAATGTTTCTTCACTGATGTGCAACTTCCTATTGCACCCAGATTTGCTACAGGTAAGAAAATCACTTCATAAGTCGAACAGCTCTTCCCTTTCTCTTTGTTACCACTAAAACTGGTTTTGTCTGACTCTACAGTTCTTTAACTGAGCATGGTGGGGCTGTCAATAGCCTTAAGTCTCCAGTATAATTCTCTGCACCTTTCATTATCACCCCATATCTCTACTACTCTATACCATAACTTCTGACTTTTTTGGTGGCCTCTACTGTCATACCATACCTACATTAACCCATGTAACTTTATGCTACAGTAATAAATGTTTCATTCTAATAGTTACTTCTTATAATTGCCTATATAAAATTAAGGTAATTCCACATGCTTATACAATATTAAGCAAGACCAAAAGAAATTGGCAACAGCTTCCTCGTCATTAGGAAAAAGAAAGTAATTAAAAAATGTTGCTGATAAACAAACAAAACTAAAACTCCAGGATGGCTAAAACAAAATCAGACAAAGCCTAACAAGAGTCAATCCTGATTATATATGACCAAGATATCCTACTCTTCCCAAAGCATCATAACTCATCTCTGTGTCCTAGAGCTTTGTGTAAACTCATCTCTGTGTCCTAGAGCTTTGTGTACAGTAGAAGCCATTGAAACATAGCATCCACTTGTCTGTCTTCCTTCCAGTCCCATAAGGCCAATTACATCTCTTCATAGGCAAAGAAAATGCTTGAGAGGTAATTAAAGATGATTTAGGAAAAACACCCCAGAACCCAGCCACCCCAGATCCAGCTTTAAATAAATGTGAATGCACCAGGTTCTTTAATTAACAATCTTTTCTCCAGACAGTCTCTGGTTTGCTTTTGCTTCTAGAAGTGTAGATCAGATTGAAAGGGATGAAGATCATGACTTTAGCAGCTGGAAAGGGAGAAATGGTGCATCTCTTCAGCAGAAGGTGAAGAGATACGCACACCAAGTAGAAGTCAGTCAATTCTATGCTATTCCTCACTGGGCACCTATTACACTTGTTAGTCAGCCAATTATGTTTTGGTTTTTTTTTCCTGCCTGATTCAAGATCTTGAAAATTTATTGGTGTATTTATCATTTGTACTCATTATGACAAAGGTTTCATCTATATAAGTTGTGGCCTCAATTTACAGAAGTTTGCCACCAAATTTCAGTCAAAATTGTCATCAGTTCTTCTGAAATACACCATGAGAAAACAAACTACTGCTTTAGCAGGGCATAAAACAAGCCTATGTCACTTTTCAAGCATTCCCACAATATCTATCTCTAATTAGGATTGGGAGGGGAAGCTGATGGTCCACTTGTCTGTCCTGAATACAATGTTACATTGTCAATATCTGAGGTCTGTAAAGTACTTGCAGATCTTCTTCTCATTTGCCTAGACTAATCAGCTTCCACAGAGACTAAATATAGTGGATCTTAATCTACAAGGCTGTGAAGAAGTCAGTCAAGTTCTGACAGGATAAACCAAATAAAATAGGCTACATATTGAAGAGCCTGCACAGTGGAATACTTGGTGCAATCCAGAAAAGTCCAATTTGTGAAAGCAAGTAATTGCCTGCAGCTATCTTTTGAGACCTGGAAGGAAAGAAGAAAGCCATTGAAGAACATACCCTTCTATGCTCAGCAGGGTCTGCAGTGCTACATCCTCATTATGCCAGGCACCGCACAGACTGCAGCTTGTAGAAGACTGAAGACTGTAAGAAGATCTCTGCTGTTACATATATTCACAAAACCAGAACAGTTGCTCTGTTTTGAGCCAAGCCTATTCACCTTAATCCAATTAATAGCTGAATGAAGCTGTCCTCATTCAAGCTTCCATGTCAGACCAATCCAACTCTGTTTGCAAAGGTGATCAACCCCTGCTCAAGCAGGGTCAGTTGGAGTGGATTGCAAAGGACTGTGTCCAGTCAGGCTTTGAATATCTTCTAAAATGGTAACTCCAAAACCTCTCTGGATCATCTGTGCCAGTGCTCAATCACCCACATAGTAAAAAAAGTGTTTTCTTATGGAATTGGATGAAATTTTCTGTGTTTCAGTTGTGCCCACTGCCTCTTGTCCTGCCACTGGATACTACTGAGAGAAGTTTGGCTCTGTCTCCTTGACCCTCTGATCAGATATTTATACACTTTGATGAGATCTCCACAAGCTTTCTCTTCTCCTGATGAGTTAAAGCCCTCTTACAGCCTTTTCTCACATGAAAAATGCTCCATCCCCTTAGTCATTCCAGTGACCCTGTGCTGGACTCTCTCCTACTGGGAAGCCCAGACCTGGACACATCTCTCCAGGTGCAGCCTGACCAGGGCTGAGCAGAGGGAAAGGATCACTTCCCTCAGCCTGCTGGCAGTTCTCCTCCTAATGCAGCCCAGGGTGCTGATGGCTGCCTTTGCCATGAGGGTGCACTGCTGGCTGGCCATCACCTTGCTGTCCACCTGGTCTCCCAGGTCCTGGTCTGCAAAACCTCCTGATTTGTGATTTGAGCCTATGAACACACACAAGTGCAGGAGGGAGAGTCCTTGTTTCTTGCAGTGAACACCTATGTCCAGAAGATGCACAAGTCTCACATTGGGATAATGGCACAAGGTGGCTGGACTAGCAAGACTACTGTACTGGCATTCATTCATTGTCCTCACCACATTTGGTGTATTTTACTTTCCTACAAAGCACGGTAGGGAGCTGTTGGAAAGCTTTTCAATGCAACTAACTGGCTGATCCTTCCTCAAAGCTGACATACCATTCCCATAGTCTTCTGTATAAACTACTGTTTCCAGTGAGTCCCAGAACACCTGGCTGTCCACATGCTTGGTAACGTGAGCTCTTGATCCAGCAGCTGAGAACATCTTGAAATTTCCAGTGGCAATTGGAACCACCTATAATCTCAACCTGGGAACCCTTAAAAGGTGCGTTTAAGCCCAAAACTTCCCTGGCTGGTATGGCATCATGCCTCCAGTGCGTTTATTTCCTGTGCTTCAGATTCAGATGCAGCATCAAGCTGAAAATATCCGTCGCTGACAAAGGACAAAAAAGCAGGATGATTCAAATTTGATCATCAGCTTCCATACCTTCTTCAACCTTAAGAGCCTTTGAGTATTTGCCAAGTTGCTTCTCCTCTCATTTTTATATAAGTCATGGCTGATTCACAGAGGTGGAGGAGGAAAATAATGAGGGAAGCACACGTGTTGCAATACTGAAAAAGAGATATTAGTGTAAACAGCCCAGCTGGAAAAGACAAACAACAGAACCATAATGAAACACCTTGATTTCCTGTTTCCAGTCGAATTTTGTGGATCCTCCCACACGCTCACAATGCTCACCCTCCAGAACTGCTTGCAACCAAGTTGCAATCCATCACATGCCATGTGGCTCTGCATGACCCATGTCCACAAAACTCAACAGCAGTCTTTTTTTTTTTTCCAGTTTATCTGAGAGAAAAATATATGCTTTCTCTGTATACTCGTGCTGAGCCAGAGACAAACAAGGTGGAGTATTTTGGAGTGGCTTCCTGCTATTGAGCTAAGATTTCCAAAGACGGCTCAGGCAGATGGAGCTATAAAAGTACTGTAATTTCAATTCATGGGCCTCTAGTGGAAATGAAGCAATGCATATGACAGCTGCTTAAGAGTGATCCAAGAAACAAAACTATGATTAACATTTGTCCTATTGCCTTAACATCTTCCTCTATGCTTTATACAAGGCAGCATGTGTGTTCAAAGTAACATTCAAAGAAAATATTTAATTACTCGTTACTCATTTTTCTTCAATCTACAACGCTAAATACCATCTACATCAAAAAAATGTGTTTCTCACCTACTGAGGCATGTGGATATGCAATGAGCATATTTCCTCTCCCTTCACTGTAGATCTGGTGCTGAAATGATCACACTTTCCACCCACAAGGCCTTCAAACCTTTAACTTCATACAGCATCCAAAGTAGTCCCTGCATGATCTAAACCAAGTCTGTAAATGCTGTCATAATTTCTCATCCCCCTCCTATAGCCACGTTGTTTGATCAATGTGCCAGGAAACAGCTGCAATAAACCATCAACCCACTTGGCATGTAAACAGTGGGCTGAGCAAGGAAATCTCCCATTTAAAAATCTCCATAAAGCACTTACTTTAGTGCCAAGGGATGTGTTTCATCTCCTGTTTACAGAATAATATAGCATTTTTTTAAACATCAATCATAATGTATACTGGGGCCACAGGTTCTTCAGAGAATTGTATCTGCCTTTCAGGAGCAGCAACCTCTGAGCACCAGCCAGCTCATGGTACTCCACATCCTCCAGAGCACCCACATTCAAGTAACTGAATCAGGCTCCTGTGTGGCAGGCAGAGCACAGAGACACACCCTCTGGACACAGGCTCACTTCAGCCTTCTGATTCCTCTGGGCTCCTGCCTGAATTCTTCAGCTGCTATAGCTGAGAGAAGAAAGGTGTGGAAACACCACTCTCCATCACTAAAAATGGAGGCTTAAATTCAGTCAAGTCCCGTTCTCTAAGTGAAGTTGAGAGGACTGCAACCCTTTCTTCTAAAAGAATAACTGCTCTGTCAGGCACTTATTTTAGCTTATTTTCTTAAGGCAGAGAGGCTTCTTTGAGCTCTCTGAGAAAAATCACACAAACACTGGGCACATGCTAGATAATCTGAGTTAACACATGCTCACAGCAAAGGTTTTACTGCTGTCGGTCACATAAGAAAAAGTGTGAGGCTACTGTTTGGCAACATTTTTACTTTTCAGGACAGTTTCAGATACAAACTCTAAAAAGGAAAATTATCATATGTTGCAAAGTTTTTTAATATTTTCTCTCCTGCATTGACATCAAAGGCCTTACCTAGATCCACAAAACCGTTTCTCTTAAAATATCGGTAGATAAAGCAAAGTGAACAG
>VWZG01000742.1:6721-26615 GCA_013396735.1 Grallaria varia
TTTATTTTTATTAACATATCTTTTGAAAAGGAATAAGGTAAGAGAGACAGGTCTGCCAGGTATCTTTCCTAGGGAAAGGTACTTCACTTTTAGTGAAGAAATTTTTTTTAATATCCAATCAAAATCTCTCCTGGAGCAAGGTGCGACTCTTTCCTTGTTTTATTGTTTGTTATCTGGAAGAAAAGACTGATCCCCACCTTGCTACAATCTCCTTTCAGGTGGTTGTAGAGAGCAATAAGATCTTGCCTCAGCCACTACTTATCAGACTTGTGCTCCAGACCCTTCACCAACTTTGTTTTCCTTCTCTGGACGGGCTTCAACACCTCAATGGTTTTTTTTGTAGTGAAGAGCCCAAACTGGGGTGAAAGAAAGGCCCTGACCTGTGCCTGTGTAGACCACAAATCTAAGAAGAAGTGAGTGCCCTGTGTGGACACATCCTGTGCAGCTTCCGCTTGCCATTCAGTGCCTGTGGTGCTTGCAAGCTCCTCATCTCTCCTGTATTTCTCCTTCTGTTGTATTCTGCACTCTGTATGCTGTGCTTTGCCCTCGGAACCCTTCCACCTTTGCTGTGTTGGGAGAGCAGCTTTGCAGTGTGAGGATATGAATGAACGCCTCACCAAGTAATATGGGATGTGAACCACAGAGCAAGCTGGCATTGTGTGATGCCACTCAAATAGGGTTTTGCAGAGTGGTGTCCTTCAGGAGGTCTGCTTGCTGGGAACAGAAATACCTGTCCATCTTCTTTCTTATATGAAGTGTCTGAGAGTGAAAATTCACTGAGAGAGTGTCAGTAATGTTCAAAGTGTTTGATATTCCATGGGGATCTAACTAATGAGCAAAGATGGGTTTTCCACAGTTTTTCTGGGGAAGGGAATAGTCACAAATATGAGTAAGGAAACATGATGCAAAGATACATGTCGGAATACAGGACAAAAGGTATTGGTGCACATCTCAAAGAGGGTGTCCTGTATAAGTGATCCAATCATAGCTGTCTTGGAACTAAACCATTGGGCTTCCATTTGGGAACTGCAAAGTAGGAAGATGTCTCTAAAGGCAAAGTGAGCTGCCTACAAATACAGAGATTCAGAAAATGGCTGAGAACTTTTATTTGAAGCCTAATCAACCATTAAAAATTGGCTTATCAGTAGCCAGTAACAAGTTTACATTTTGCTCAATATACTTTTTTGTCAAGAGATTCATTAAATTACCAGCTGGTTAAGGCAACAAAAAATTTCTTTGTTCTGAAAGCATTCATACTTCAAGAGCTAAACAGAAAGTAGTGTAAGAGAACACAAAGGAAATATTTCTTACTACTTCAGTTTCCTTCTGGAGTGATAATGTAAAAATGATGCATTAGTCATTTTCTCAAGTACCTAATATTTATAAGTGAAAAAATTTTAGTCAAATAGGGTAAAAGATTGTAAGAAACACTTTCTTTTATGAGTCTCTGAAAACCAAGATTGCTTGAAAATTCTATTATAAACTTTTTTTTTTTGGCTCTCTTTCAACCAAAATTACAACCTGTAAGCTTTCAACACATTTTTAGAGGTTGATAAAATATTAAAAAGGAAGTAATTAATCTTTTATATGTGTTTTACTTTACACTTAGTATGTCCTCACATGGTTATAGATTTCTAACAATCTACTAAAGTCAATAAATTGAAAGAGCACTTTCAGTTTCTAGAAATTAATTTCAGAAGTCTTTATGCAGTATTACTGAAAAGCTTTCAGTCTATTTAAACTGTATATTATAATCATGCCATAAATATGTCAGCAAGTAAAGCATCAAATTAAATAATTTTATAAAGTCACCATTTGAACATATCAGTATCTCTAAAATTATAACATATATAAAAATTCTTCTATTCTGTCAGTGATACTTCTAAATTTAATTTGATTGTCTGTATTCTGACAGTTATTTTCGCTTTTATTTGTATAAAGGCTATAAAAGAATAAAACATGAAAGTAATTTATAAACAAGGGAAGCTGAACTTTAAGAGCTATCATTTAGTAAAAGACTTTTCAGTGACATTTTGTCAATGTAAATATGTTAGATATTATTACTTTCATTGATCTGACTGAGAGCTTTTCTTTAAGAACAAAAGTGAAAATATTAAAATAACTTTACAGTCGCACTTTACTGAAAAAATATTTCAACTATTCATTAACATTAAATTTATTTCTCTTCAAGTGTCTAAATATCATTAGTACTGAGATGCATCTGAATTATCCTGCAACGTGTTCTTTAACGTTGAATTGTATTTAAAATTAATTAGTATCGTATCTGAATAGATAGCCATAATACTATTGAATATGGAAAGTATACAATTATATAAGGGTAGAATACGCAACTATCTACTCTGAAATTAAGTATTTTTTAAAAATTGTTTGCAGAGTACATATTTCTTCCATGCTTGATAAAAATTTGCTTTATTTTTTTCCAGCTGCAAGATAGCAGTCAAGGGCATTTTTTTTACATTTTTCTTACCATGAATTCAGTACTTTTCAACTACTATTTTTGTTTCTGTTCTGCTTGCAGCCATAGTGAAGCATTATTAGTGGTTATAGTCATTATGCTGTTAGTGTAATGAAAAAAACCCTAAATATATTTCTGTCATTTGCCACCATTAACTTCATATTTTCTTCTTTCTCTGTTTCTTCCCTCTGCCATTCTTTTCTGTATGTACAGATGTTTGGGAAACATAAAAAAAAAATGTTAGTTGCCATATTATCCATTAGGTTCATGTAGCCTTCTATTACTATGGACTAAGTTTATATTGTTCTTTTACCCCTTTTATAGCATATGAGAAAAATTAGATATATCTCATTCACTATTTAATAAGTGTTAATTGCAACTGTGTAGTATTTGCATATTTTTACTTTATACAGCTCTATTTTGAAATAGTTTAAAATTTGAGGAAAGCATTACATTCATAAGGAGAGTGAGAAAAAAATTTCTTATTGGACCAGCCTGTTTCTGTATGGTTTCACTGGCTATGTAGACCTTTTCCCAGCACAACATGTCATGGAGCGAGTAACTTACTTGTGTATCTTTGTGGCTGTGCAAAACACTATAGCTGCCCACCTGGCTCTAATAATCGAATCTAAGAAAAAAAAATTTGAAATTTTTATTAAGTTTATGGTTTGTCCTTTGGAAATGTTTAGGGGTTCAGATTGGATTACCAGAGTTTTCCGATTTTCAACAACCCCTACACCCACACTGCACTTGCAGGAAACTACTTCTGACATTTACACAAGATTAGCACTGGAATAACCTTGTCAATCTACAGGGAGGAATTTTGTTTCTCCTGAACCAATAAATGAGAAAGACCAGTTTGTTTTATAAACCTAGCTACATCCTTCAGAATTATAGAATATATATATTGGCTTGTTTGCATTTCTGCTGAAATTGAGAAATTGATTTGAACACGTATATGAAAATCCTCTTTACTATTTGAATGCATAATGCAATAACAATTACTAGAAATTCATCTTTCTAAGTGACTAGTACAGATGACTGAAAAGATTAAATGGCCTTTGTCAGACACTGACTGTTCAGGAAAAAAGCTGCACTTCTGCAGCATAAATCCATACAGTGGCTGTGTAAAACTTGTAGGTACCAAAAAATAATGTTATTTAGGAAAAAAGAGGGAATGCAAATAAGTATCAAAATTATATTTGAGTAAAAACGGAAGATAAAGATAAGGTTTTTAAAAACTCCAAGTTTAGCTTTTAATGCCTTACTAAATTCTAATGGTAAGTCTCATATACTTGCATTAGCAATCATTTAAAATTATGTTAGGGACCAGTTTTGAAGTCCAGAAGAATTAATGTTAAGTTAGTTCTTTAAACCATTCAGGTAAGGTTTTAAATACTGCAGCCCATATTGCAGACATGAAAACTTCAATATTACTGTGAAAAACAATCAAAACTGGTATCAGCTGCTAAATTTGAAGAAACATATATATAAATACAAGATGTATTTTTATTTCTTTATTTTATTTTCCTGAACTTAGTTATATACATAGATTTCACTAGGCAAATTAAATTTAACAACTTTGGGAATGCATTTATTAATTTCTGTAACAGTTATACTTGATCTCCCTGAAAAATGTTCCTTCTATTTACAATTTAGAAACAGCCTTTGTGGAAAGAGATGATGCGATGTAAAAACAGCCCATTTCCATCCTCTGCTTTCTTTCCTTAAGTCCTCAGGAAGCCCTGGAGGTTCACACTGGGCAACAAGAGCAGTGACTGCATAGTACAAATACAGGCTGACTTGGCACAGTGTCCCTCACATCTAGCAGAGCTTTGCTCTAGAAATGGTACAGGTTCAATGAATGGGCTTCAGAGCAGCTGCCAGCATTCATTCCTGGCAGACAACTAAAGAAGATGTGTGCCATGTGAAATCTCTTACTAGATTTCAAGGTATTAAGGAATAAACACTGAAAGAATGTGCCACAGGGACAGGCTTGCCTATCATCCATGAGGACTACTTGAAAAAGAAAAATATCCTTGATGATTACTTTAAAGATTATAAAGAACATTGGTGTGAATTCCCTTCCATTACAGTTCTAGGATATTGTAATCTGTCACTCATAAGATACTGCCCTTAGCACAAAAGAATGTGGGGATAATATATTATGGATAGGCAATATACGAAAATCTAAGCTATTAAAAAAATTCATTTAACAATAAACCCCAGGTATGATTCTGAGTCACTATTTTCAGTAGCTTAGACACATCAAACAATGAATAACTAACAGCTTTTGATCTGCAACTAGTGAAGAAATTAAGAAACAGTGCTCGTGCTTTACCTTCCTTTGCTTTGTCAATTATGTGAAAAATGAATCTGGGGGGAGGGAAACTTAACATGAAGAACAATTCCTGAGACAGCAGATAAAGGTGATTTCAGTGGATCTGTGGCAAATTGCACAATCTTTCTCTTAGCCTTCTAGAAAAAATAAAAGGGACAATATAATTTTAACCAAGCCACTCTTTGGTCATTTGGTTCATGTCATCCCTTTTCCTCTATCAGAAGCAGGAACTCCTCAGTAAGAAGTCACTTCTTTCTGAGATCTGTCAGGAGCTAGAATTGTTATTGTCCTCGGAGAATACTACTTTCATATAGTGGAAGTGATTAAATATATAAAAGTCAGACATCAGTGCTAAATTACACTTTAACTATTTTTCAGTGAACAGAGGTAGAACACTGCAGATTTAGGGTTTTTTCAGATTTTTTTTTCTCTTTTTTCCTAATATGCAAATGCACACCCTAATGATAAACTGCTGGGGATGAGGCTATTACTAGCTGACACTGTAAGAATCTTTACTCCCTACAATGTTTAGTGCTGACATGATTTTCATTGCCAAGAGCCTGAGGATGCATGTAATTTAGATGTGAGTTCTGCTTTTCCAAACTGTGCTCTGATTTTTTTTTTCTCTTGGCAATTTGAGATGCTCTCTTTTGTATTATTCTTATTATCATTATTATAATCATCACTGTCATCATCATCTATAATTTAACAGCTCTCTTTTTATAGCTGTGTTAAGGTCCCCATCGTATAAGCAAATATACGATTGACCACAATTTATGTCTACAATAATAAAAGAATCTATCATTTCAGCAATTTTCTTTGCTATTTTTAATGCAGGTTTCATCCTGTCTATTCAGACTTCATTTTGTTCTGAAGACCAAAGGGTACTTTAGTATGTGGAGGAATCACAGAAGCAATCTATCTGTCTATTCGAATTTTGTATTTAACAGGTAACAACACTAAGGATTTAATGGCAAAGGACAGATGGAATCATTTATCTCAGTACTGCATCCCTATGCTGAGTTGGTTCCAATACAGAGAAGTTATAAATCTGTAATTTTAAGTGAGACTATAATTTCTCATTTCAGCATAGGAAAAAAAAATCTTAGAATCATAGAATCATAGAATTGATTGGGTTGGAAAAGACCTCAGAGATCATCAAGTCCAACCCTTGGTCCAACTTCAGTCAGTTTACTGGATCATGGCACTCAGTGCCACGTCCAATCTCAGTTAAAAAACCTCCAGGGATGGTGAATCTACCACCTCTCTGGGCAGGCCATTCCAATGCCTGATTACTCTCTCTGTAAAGAATTTTTTTCTAATATCCAACTTAAATTTCCCCTGGCAGAGCTTAAGCCCGTGCCCCCTTGTCCTATTGCTGACTGCCTGGGAGAAGACACCAACCCCACCTGGCTCTAACTTCCCTTCAGGTAGTTATAGAGAGTGATGAGGTCACCTCTAAGCCTCATGTTCTCCAGACTAAACAACCCCAGCTCCCTCAGCCTCTCCCCATAGGACTTGTGTTCTAGTCCCTTCACCAGCCTTGTTGCTCTTCTCTGGACCCGCTCCAGCACCCCAATATCTTTCCTGAACTGAGGGGCCCAGAACTGAACACAATACTCCAGGTGTGGCCTCACCAACGCAGAGTACAGGAGAAGGATCACTGCCCTGGTCCTGCTGGCCACGCTATTTTTGATACAGGCCAGGATACCATTGGCCTTCTTGGCCACCTGGGCACACTGTTAGCTCATGTTGAGCTTCCTGTCAATTAGTACCCCCAGGTCCCTTTCTGCCTGGCTGCTCTCCAGCCACTCTGTCCCCAGCCTGTAGTGCTCCATGGGGTTGTTGTGGCCAAAGGGCATAATTTCATTTTAACAGCAGATATATATGGTGTTAATGAGTAAGAAACTGTTAGTGGTAACGTTGTCCCAGATTAAGAGGTTAACAGTTTGTCAAAGATACTGGGCCCTTTCCCCGACTGTAACTAGACCTGGCTGAACCTGAGCAACATAAACCTGTTGGCTCATGAACTAAATACCCCTTCCCTTCCCATTATTCTCCACTCATCATGTCTCCTTATTAAATCATTTTCCTCTGCAGGTCATAGAACAGCTGCTAGGACAGTAAGAAATATGTTCTCATATTCCTGTTTTTATAGTTGTTGAATAATGCTTTCAGAATTAGGATAATCTGATTTACTTTTGATGAAAACATTACTAGTTCATTGGAGATTCACAATCAGATTTTCATCTGGCTATATTCACTCAAGTAAGACATAGCACACTTCCAACTGTGATTTGCCTTCCATCTTCTCCTTTGCACTTCTTATTTCTTTCCAGATGTGATTTTGAACTACTGTTGAGGGTGTGATATGAAGAGGTGGGTTTACTTGAATGCCAGTAATACTGAGTATTAATTATCAGATTCTAAAATACAGACTGAATACCATTTGAATTTTAATTGTATTATAGATAATAGAATATTTTTCCATTAAATTAAAATGGTAGTAATTATCACAGTCATCCCTGATAAAGTTGATGAGATTTGAAAAATGTATTTCCATTTCTTTTCTTTCAGTTTCTGACTTGGATCTCCAAATAATAAGGCATTATACTATGAGAGTTTTCATGTCTTTCTTATGAGCTGTTGTGAGATGACTTTGTCCTGAAGTTTTCAGTTCCTGCATCTGGTGGCACAAATGAAATGTTGTAAGTGGGGTTTTTTTCATTTTTTTTCCCTATTCATATTTAGTATTAGGTAACATAATGGTAGCTTTAGTTCTCTACTAACGTCAGAGATTACAGCCTGAGAGTTTCATATTAGACATTTGGGCAAGAAAAATCTACCAGAAGGGCACTGCAGCACCAGAATGGGCTACCCAGAAAGGTTGTGAAATGCCCTTGGAGATTTTCAAACCTTGGCCAGACAAAACCAGAGCTGACCTTCATCTTGCTTTGGTTATAGCCTCATTCCAAGTAGGAATAGACCTATATGAATTCCATTGACCCACCTGCTCCAACCAGCACTTCTATCTTACTCTGAAAGTGCTGTGACTGTAAAACAGAAAAAGTAAAAGGGTCAGCTGCTGTTACAAGGCCAATATTTCAGGGTAAGCATCTTGGAGAATTAGCGCCTTTGGAATTCTTGATTTTCAGAAGCTGCTCCCTATCACGCCAACATACTGTGCTAAAAAGGAACGATGATGAAGCTGATCTCGTATGTAGGTGACAGGGTAGAGAGAGGTGTATCACAAACCACACTCTGCTCTGATAAGGAGCAGCACCATTGTTAACTTTGGACTGTGTGCAAATTACATGGTTGGGTTCCTGTGACCTGTGTCAAACAGCACAGCCTAGGCAGGATAAACAAGGAACTTGACCTAGGGATTGTTCTGGTGGTCTTTAAATCTCACATAACACTACATTACCATCCAAGGGTGATTCATGGTCAGCTTTATACAACAGACATGTATTAATGGAATTAAAACTCATTTTTTTCTATCTAAATACATTGCTTTCTCTTTGCCATAGGCAAATGTGTTATTCCTATTATACCTCAGCATAACTGATAAAATTACTACAGAGCACAGTACAGTGCTTCTGTTCTTATATTTTCCCATTTCACTAATGCAAGCAGATTCACCAACCAAACTATTTGAACTGTATGGTCTCCTCAAGTGTCTTTACCGCTGTAAATGCTCCTAGATGCATTATTGAGATTCATCAGTGAATGTAGAAAAAGAATAATTTCCTCTTTATATTTTTTCTAATGCTGATAAATCAAAAATCTTGATAGATTAAGCTTGAAATAATTCCTACAGAATTCAAAAGCAAAGGGAATGGATGTTGCTTTATGGAATGACAGTATAAAATTAAATGCTTAAGTAGAGACAAAAACCCCCTCGCTTTCCTTCAAATAGCATTCATCATATTTTTCTCTTAATGAGCATACCATCATACTTGTGTATGCTAATGTTGTTTCTGCTGTTCAAATAAAACACTTCATGCAGTGTTTCAGCTCACAGTGAGCAAACTCAATACTTTGCTTTGACATCCCTATTGTGGTTTGCATTTTACCTCCTGTTTGATACAGATGAATTCTGTAGCTGTGCCACATTTTTCTTCAAGATTGGGCAGATCAGTGAGGGCCATAAAATATTAATGATGAAAGCTTAGGGAATTAGATGTGTCTGTGACTACAGGTTTGTCTTGCTGGCAAAGTTTTCTCAGTCTAACCTATTTCTTTTATGTGAACTTCATCAGAAATGACGTACTGCAAAAAATATTATGTCTGTTCAGATTAAAATGTGTCATTTTTTCAGACCACAGAAAGGGCCTGAATTTTTTATTTAATGGTCCAAGTTTATTTAACAACTTTATATATTTTTCAGTAGTTTTGTTGTCAAATGCAGAACTGATTGCCAGTATGCCATTTCCTTTTATTTCTCCTATCCTTACACTACTCTGCAGAACACATGGAGCTAGAAGGAAGGATAGAAGTAAGGAGAAAGAAAATTATAGCTTCATTTGTAATCTTGTACCACGACAGGAAAAAGATTATTAACCAGCTAGTTGCCATGCTGGTTACAATGTGTGTTACAGGAGAAGCTGTTAAGAGACCTCTGGTTTTTTACTAGACCCTGTTATTTGAGGATTGTAGGAAGTAATCATTCCCTATTCCTTTCCAATACTTCCTTTTGCCTATGTGTTTGGGGCTTGCTTATATTAAACTAAATTTTATCAAAACTTCTGTCACAAAGGCTGGAGGATTGAGTGGACTTTTTCTTTGGTTGACAGGGGTTTGTTTTTTTCTTTTTATTGTTTCACTACCTCGTCCTTCTTGATTTATTTGTTCTTTAGTTAGCTGCTAATAACATGGGTCAGTTAAACAAACAAAACTCTCGGGCTGAAGATGCAGCCATTTTTTCAAATTAATGTTAGTCTGTGCAGGGTAGATTTTAATGAATTATCCACGTAGCAACATAAATAGGAAGGGATATCCTGACTCTGCAATGAAAAATAAAAGTAATTACATAAGAACAGGTAATGCTAAAAGTCCATGAAGAACAATAAGCTGCCTCTATTAGTATTCTGTGGCAATGTGGATTTTTACATCCTTGGAAAATTAATTGTATAGCACTAGGAAGATTTTGCATTTTTTCCTCCTACTTGACTCAAGCTGCTTGCCATGCAGTTGTTATTTCCATGTCCTTTCTCTTACTACTGTGAGGGGATTCTATCAACCTGCTTAAAATAAAATTTGGAGAAAATGGTTCTGCTTGTCTAGACCTTTCAAAAACTACATCAGTATCTAAAGACAGGAGTAATCTTACCTAACTTTACTCTTAAAAAATTGGAATAAATGGAAAGACAAGAGTTTGCCTGTTCAGAGCACGTTTCTTAAAAAGCTGTCTTGGCATAATTTTAATTACTTTATAATGAGTACCTCTGTAAGCAGCATAGGTTACATGGCTAATGCTTAGGTGACTAAAATGGTGATGAATTCTTTCCTAATGGTTGAAAGCATTGCTGTTCTGCTCACGGTACTGTCAGCCAGCTTCAAGGTACTGCCTCATAGCTAAAAGTGTGAGAGACAGTGGCACAAGAGTTAATTCTTGGTTTTATGCATTGTCCAGACAATACTTTGGTAATTCCAGTCCATCTTTTTCATCATTCACTAAAAAACATTTCCCATCAAAATTCTGTGTTAAATTTATACTTCCACCAACAGTGGGGACTCAGATCTCATGATCTTCCAGTCCCAGACTCCCTCAAATTCACTATCAAACATTGTGTCCTTTCAGCCCATTTCCATAGCTCCTTGTAAATCAGAAATTTGACAGTTTAGTCCCTGAGGTACACCCAGGAGATTCTAAAGCTGATGTGGTTTCTGGGCTGCACACACTTTTTTTTTTTGCTGTCACTAGCTTCCCATGCATGGCAATGGTGGTTTGCTGAGAGTATTTCCAGGAGTCAAAAGGAGGGAGGGATTTCTGATGCAAAATAAGCAGGACAGTCTGGTATTCTACTGGAAGTTCCATTGTTGTAGAACACTTTTAACCATCTACTTTCCATTCTCATGAGAACAACACTTCTCTCCAAATGTTGGAAAGGAAAACATAGTTCTGTCCTGTGCCTCGTGTGCTTCACAGATCAGAGCTATGGTGGCAGTGGTGGGTGAGAACACTAGCCTATGGTATCTGATTGGTCTCATCTCTACCAAACTCTTGTTTTTTAACCTTGTCTTTTGTCTACTTAAAAAAAAAAAGAAAAAGGAAAAGGTGCTTTCTTTTACTGCAGATGTCATGTTTCACAAACACAAGAAAAATCAAGCAGTTTACTGTGTCATATTGGCCTTTAGCATAGTGTTAAATGAAATCACACATTTCTCAGACTTTCTAATTAACAATATTCTGTGTGGAGGAAGTCTTTCAGTAATTAACCTTTCAATTAATCAAAGTACATTTTCTGCTTCTCTCCATCCTCAGTCTATTTCATGGTTTTTTTTCCTTTACTTCTTATCTGTAACTTTGCTGTCTAGATCTTGCCTTTGAAATAATAAGATCAAGTCCCTGATTCACAGCTATCAAAACTTTGAGCTAGACTCTAAGAGGACAGAGATGAGTAAAGCTTATTTTAATTCTAATAATTCTGAATTAAAATTTCAGTTTTAGTATGATAGAAGAATAACTCCCATGACCCATTTTTCCTGGCTAAAATTGTATAAAGACACTTTGCTTTTCATTCACCTCAAAGGTTATTCATTTTAGGAACGTAGACCTTTTTGTAAAGCGAGACATAATTGTTCCTTGTATATACAATAGAACTTGATGACTGAAAACTGAACTCCCATGTCACCTGCAGACTTTCTCTTCATTTTCCACAATGTTCCTATTTCTTAATATGCATTTCTTAGGTAGTAATTTTTGTCATTGTATTCTATGAAAATATGAAGTCATTTATAAGCAAAATGCAGTACAAGTACAAGCCAACCTATACACATTCAAAAGTACAGAGAGGGCAGTAATAAAAAGTAATAAAGTATTAAAAAAGTGGAAACTCTTTGATAAATGTAATTTTCTCCAAAAGAGAGCAGTATAGACTTTTTTTTCTCTTTTGTATCCACTTAAGCAAATAGAATAATGTATTTCAATTCGACTACATGGAAGAGACTAGTTGACCAACAGTCAGCCCAAAAGATCTGCTACTTGACCTGATGTTTTATCAATATATTTGCTGAATTAATTAATCATTACCTCATGTATGAGCGTTTGCATATTTTTTGCTTACATGCAATTAGAAAATCTACAAATAAGCTTCTAAAGAGAAAGTGTCCAGCCTGAGCCTTGCAATATTGAGGAATTTACTAATTTTCACTTCTGAATGCATGTTTTTCCATTCAAAGAAATCGCTTAGTCTTTTTAGAAAGTTGGGCTAAAAAAATAGCAGTCAGCATTAACAAGATCATCATTAACAAACTTTATGAGTCACAGTGGGACACCTGCCTCTCAGTTTCACAGAATATGCTGAGTTGGAAGGGACCCACAAGGATCACTGAGTCCAACTCCTGGCGCTGCACAGGACTATCCCCAAGAGTCACACCATGTGCCTGAGAGCATCATCCAAACACTTAATGAACTCTAGCAGGCTTGGTGCTATGACCACTGCCCTGGTGAGCTTGTTCCAGTGCTCAGCCACTCTCTGGATGAAGAACCATTTTCTAATATCCAGTCTAAACCTCCCCTGACACACCTTCATGCCATTTTATCGGGTCCTGTCACTGGTCACCACAGAGAAGAGATCCGTGCCTGCCCCTCCTCCTTCCCTCACAAGGAAGTTGTAACTGCAATGAGGTCTCCCCTCAGTCTCCTCTTCTCCAGGATGAACAGACCAAGTCCCCTCAGCCACTCCTCATACGGCTTCACCACAAGGCCCTTCATCATCTTTGTGCCCCTCCTTTTAATGCTCTCTCACAGCTTAATATCTTTCTTCTATTGCAGTGCCCAAAACTGCACACAATATCCAAGGTGAGGCTGCCCCAGTGCAGAGCAGAGCGGGACAATTCCCTCCCTCAGCTGGCTGGTGATGCTTTGCCTGATGCCCCCCAGGACACGGTTGGCCCTCCTGGCTGCCAGGGCACTGCTGACTAAAATTCAATTTGCCACCGACCAGGACCCCCAGGTCCCTTTCCCTGGCACTGCTTTCCAGCATCTCATTCTCCAGTCTGTTTGAACATCCAGGGTTGCCCCATCCCAGGTGCAGAATCCAGCACTTTACCTTATTGAAATTCATATGGTTGGTGATTGCTCAGTCCTCTGATTTGTTGAGGACACTCTGCTACTCCTCCCAGTTTTACGTTGTCTGTAAACCTGCTCAGTATCCCTTCCAGTCCTATGCCCAACTCATTTATGAAGATGCTGAAGAGCACAGGGCCCAGGATGGAGCTCTCTGGAAGCCCACTAGTGACAAGTCACCACTCCGGTGTCACCCCACTCACTATTACCCTCCGTGCTTGACCCATGAGCCAATTGCTCACCCACCACACGATGTGTTTATCCAGCTGTGCTAGACAGTTTTTCCAGAAGGATCCTGTGAGAGACAGTATCAAAAGCCTTACTGAAATCCAAAAAGATGACGTCAACTGGCTTCCCTTGATCAGCTGGGTGGGTAACCTTGTCATAAAAGGAAGTCAGGTTGGGTAAGCAGGATTTTCCTCTCATGAAGCCACACTGGCTGTGACCGATGACTCTGCTGACTCTCAGGTGTTTTCCAATACTTCCCAGACTAATCTTCCCCATCACTTTAGCAGGCACTACAGTGAGACTGACAGACCTGTGGTTTCTGAGGTCCTCATTCTTGCCCTTTTGAAAATGAGGACAATGTTTGCCAGCTTCCAGTCAGCTGGGACCTCTGCAGATTCCCAAGACTGCTCAAAAATCATTGAGAGAGGCTTTGCAAAGACATCAGCCTCTTTGAGGATTCTTTCCTTCCCAGCAAGAGAAAATATGGGTTTAGTTTACTGTCAATAAGAAACAGCTGATATCCGAGTCAACCCTCTGACTGCTGTTTTGGGAACAAAGTTAGCCATTTGGCTGTACTATTAGCATTAAAAAAGATAAAATGAATTTACTTTCAGCAATTAAAAGTTGAAATGGTAATGCTGAAGACCACAGCACAGGAAGTTTCAAAGATTCAAACAAACACAAACCCTTTTAACCTGTAGTATATAAGAAAAATGTTCCCAAACTTACGTTTCCCAATCCTATTTCCAAATTCTCTTTTCAATCTTTAACAGTGTTTTCAGGAATGATAAGAACTGTATGGAGATTACTGTGAATGTTCATACAAATACAGTTTATATAGATACTTAATTTAGTTTACTTTTCCTCTTTGTTTTATATGAATACTCTTTCACTAAATATAACAGACCCACAAGTTTCGGGACTCCAACTGCTGCAAGAAGTTTTTAAATATCAATGGGACAAAGAAATATTTTATGGCATTGCTGAGGAATAATAAGAAATATGAAAAAATAATTATTATTTTCAGGGAACAATTTTTTTCAAGTCAAATATCAGAAATAAACTATAAATAAAATAACTGAATTCATAATTTTTTTCCTGTTTTCCAAACAACAAAATTATTTAAAAATAAGTTAAATGTGTTAGATAAATTTTTCATTGCAAATTATTTTCACAGCAACAGATGGTAAGCAATTAATTTTTTGGTTCTCCACCTGCTTAAAATTAGAACTGTCTTGTCATGAATCAGCTTCTTCCTTTCAGATGAGTTTTCACCTTTTCTTTGGTTATTTATATTCAGCAGTGTAAAATGTTAAAATGCAAGCTGATACTAAGCAAAGACATGGGTGTCCTGTATTTTAATTTCACAGAGTGCTGTTGTAGATTTTTTTAGCAGAGAAGTGTGAATTAAACTAATGTTATGTCCAAATATGACTGAATAGCTTGTTGCTGTCCTAATTAAAACATCTTGTCAGCAAATATGTCAGAAACACGAATTTTAAGCATACTGCTTTTGATGGAATATTTCAGAGTTAATGGCCATTTTTTTCCTAAAATGTAAAAAAATATGAACATTAGCTAACAGATTTTTAGTATAATGAGGTATCTGGAAAAGTATGACAGAAAAGTATTATTACAGAAGGAGAAGGCTAAACTACTCAACAACTTTTTTACCTGTCTTCAATGGCAACCTCTATTCCCACACCTCTGGAGGGGACAGACAGCAGGGGACTGCTCCCCAGACTTGGGGAGCAAAGTCCCTTCCACAGTAAGACCAGATTCATGACCCCCTGAAGAACCTGAACATATATAAGTCTGTGAGACTCAATGAGATGCATCCCAGAGTTCTCAGCAAATGGGCTGATATAGTTGACAAGGCACTTTGCATATTTGAAAAGTCATGGCAATCACGTGAAGTCCAGGTGACTGGAAAAAGGTAAACATTGTACCTGTCTTTAAAAAATAGTAGAACGGAGGACCCAGGGAACTACTGATCTGTCACACTCCCCTCTGTGCCTGGGCATATCATGGAAAAGATCCTCCTAGAAGCTATGCTAAGGCACACAGAGAACAGGGAAGTGATTTGAGAACAATCAATACAGCTTCACCAAGAGCAAGCCCTGCCTGACCACTCTAGTGGCCTTCTATGATGGGGTGACTATGTCACTGGACAAGGGAAGGGCTACAGGGGCCATTTATCTGGGATTTTGTAAAACCTTGAATACAATCCCCCACATTATCTCTTCCTCTAAACTGGAGAGAGATGGATTCAATTAGTGGACTGTTAGAGGGATAAGAAAGTGGATGCATGGCAGCATCCAGAGGTCAATGGCTCACAGTCTTGATGGACATCAGTGACAAGTGATGTCCTGCAGGGGCCGTATTAGAGCCAGTGTTATTTAATATCTTCATTAATAGACAGGGGGATGAAGTGCACCCTCAGCAAATTTGCAGATGACACCAGACTAAGGGGTACTGTTGACACACCTGAAGGATGGGATGCTCATGGGAATCTCATGAGGTTTAATAAGACCAAGTGTAAGGTGCTGCACTTGGGCTAGGGCAACCCCTGGCACCAGTACAGGCTGGGGGATGAACAGATCAGGAGCAGCCCTGCCAAGAAGGACTTGGGATGCTGGTGGGTGAGAGGCTGGACATGAGCCAGCAATGTGCACTTACAGCCCAGAAAGTCAACTGTATACTGGATTGCATAAAAAGCAGCAGGTCAAGAGAAGAAATTCTGCTCCTTTGCTCTTGTGAGACCCCACCTGGAGTGCTGCATCCAGCTCTGGGGTCCCCAGCACATGAAAGACATCGACCAGTTGGAGCAAATATAGAAGAAAGGCTAAGAGAACTGGGATTGTTCAGTCTAGAGAAGAAAAGCCTTTTATATGACGTAATGGCAGCCTACCAGTACCTGAAGGGAGCCTACAAGAAAGCTGGGGAGAGACTATTTACAAGCGCATGTAGTGACAGGACACAGGGAAATGGCTTCAAACTGAAAGAGAGTAAGCTTAGATTAGATATTAGGAAGAAATTCTTTACCGTGAGGGTGGTGAGGTACTGGAAGAGGTTATCCAGAGAAGTTGTGGCTGCCCAACCCCTGTAAGTTTTCAAGGCCAGGTTGGATGTGTCTCTGAGTAGCCTGGTCTGGTGGAAGCTGTGCCTGCCCATGGCAGGGGGCTTGAAACTAGATTATCTTTAAGATCCCTTCCAACCCAAACTATGATTCTCCGATCTAACAATTGAAATATTTTACATTTTTGCACTTTATGTCATTGCACATTGTAAGTCACTATAGAAACACAACTCCTTTTTCAAGTAGTGTAACAGAAACAACAATCAATAACAAAGCATTAGGTACTTACTGAACTACAGGACATGAAATATTAATGGAAAATGAGGAACACTAAAATGCAGATAAGGTATAAAGTGTAATTTATTTCTAATCATACCTGTTTCTGTAGATACACTAATAAAAAATAAGTCGGCTGTTTACCGCACACAGACTTGCTGAAATATACTGCCTTTAGGCAACAAGTATCATGTTAAAATAATGTATTGAAATAGCTCAAGGGAATCACAAAAAGATGATGCTTCACCTATTGATTTTACAAGGTTATATCATATTGATGTTACAGGATTCATACAATCAGATGTCAAAAGAACATTTAAAGTTTAGGCTGATATCTAACTGCAGTCCAGATGTGACATAGAAAATGGTAATTTTATATGAGAATCTCTTTGGTCCTTAGAGCTGAAACATTCAATGGTATTAAAAAATTATGGAAATTCTCCTATGTCTCCTCCTAAACCCAAATTTTAAAAATGCTACATACATCCTGAGCAACAATTAGATGTTATGTCATACTGAGAGCTGATGGCACCTAAAAATATATCTGTGTTCTGGCTTTCAGTTTAATGTTCCAGAAGTCATCAGGAAGAGCAGGAAGCAATTACATTATTTTCCTTGTAATTTCACAGCTCTTCTTGAAGTGTCTATCTCTAAAACTCATGGTGAAACATTAAAAATACCCTAACCACAAATATGAAGAATTTTTTTCCAGTAAAGAATTCTAAAAAGTCTGAAGTACATAATATAAGCCCCTGTCACTGCCATATCTACTTCAAAGACTGCCAACTAACAAAGCCAGAATTTTTGGCTTTTCCCCTTGTTTATTTTTTCCTTGTTTATTCTCTTCATTAAGTATTTATATACAATTAAGAACTGTAAACTGAGAATGAAAGACACTAAATACCTGCCCAATTTTCCATTTGCAGGCAATTTAGCCATTTTCCTCTAATTTACGACAGTTATATGTCCGAACCACCTACTTCTAAAATACAAATCAGCAAGTCACAGTGTGCTTGCTTGGCTGCATTTGCAGCTATGGTTAGTCCCACTTCCCTCGTTCACACACACAAGACCCAGTCATAAAACTTCGTGGCTAACTATTTCCAGTTGAAAAATACTATCACCAATACTATGAATGATTTCTTTCACAAGGAGATTGCGCCTGCATTTAATGGTGTGCACATGGCCTCTAGAGCTTCCATTAAAGAGCATATTCTCACAGAGCTTGCTACTAAGTAAGCTGTCAGGCACACATTTCTCTGAAATTCTAGAGACACCACAGCTCAGAACACTGCCTCTTACCATGACGTGTCTTGCCTGACACAAGCACAACTTTTGGAAGCCTGATGTGTGTCCATGTGTGTTTTCTCCTCCAATTACTGAGTAACTGTTTAGTTTGCACTTTGGAATATTGAACACATTTATGCTTAGCTAGGTTTTGTTCACACATCTTCTAGGATTTTGGGGGGTTTTATGTGTTTTTCTGCTTGGGGTTATTTTTCCCCACTGCTTTTTGCTACAGTTAGATTTTCAGATAGGCTTTTGATATTAGAAAAGTTTAAAAATTTTAGGAAACACAATTGACTATACTGTTCACATAGACTATTGCGTAGTAGTAGTGGCAGCAGATTGGTGCTTATTACAGCTATCTTTAACTATCTAAAAGTTAGGCGTCCAGGCCAAACTAGCTATGTAGCTTATTTCTATAGTCAGTAAATAAAAAGGAAGACATTGTGGGAACTGTTAGTACACATTGACTGTATAGAGAGCCTATCAAGTAGTTTAGGTAAGACAGCTAAAGCCAAGTGACATAAATAAAAAAAGATATTATTCTATACGTAGAGAAGAGAATTGTTCCTGGAAGAGAAAGTGACAAGTTTTAACTGACATAAGGTGTCAAAGAGCTAGGATCAATCCTAGCATGAATGCAGGGTGTGATCTGAACTGTGCCCTATGATAAAGAAACAAGTTACACTGGCCTGTAATGAAAGGGTTAAAACCCTCTTAATATCACATTTTACCTTCCTGAATACTACTGTGTCTCTACAGGGATGATTAACTTCATAGCTTTAATCTTTCTTTTTCTTAGTGGTAGGATATACAGAGGATGATACAGAACCACTGTCACAGAGTCATTTTACCGTCAGTTTCCAAAATAATTGAGTTTCATCAGAACACAGCTCATGTTTCTATTGCAGAAAGAGTATTCAGCTCTCTGGCACATCCACTGGACCTTTTCTGATTCAGGAGTTAAAGTCACTCATCAGGAGATTTTGTAACATTCTACACATTAAATTAATATTATTTGTTATGATACTGTGATACTAAGTGAGATATGCAGAAGTCAATAGAAGAATCAATGGTATTCAAACAAGTCCCAAAATCCAAAGCTTGGGAAAAAAGCAAAATAGAAATAATGGAAAAAAGTCATTCTGGAGAATAATTTTCAGGTAAAATGATAGCTTGTCATCCACTGCTGGAAACCTTTTGGATGACATCCTCAACAATTTTCTTATTGCTGACTACCAGTTTTTATATGGTATTGATGATGTGATATTAAAATTTAAATCAAGAACTTGAACACATTCTTTCTACAGCACAGGTCTGGGATTCTTTTCATTTTGCCACCCATTAAAAACAAACAATTGCAATGTGCCATGCTGCATTTTTTTACAATCTAGAGATCAGAAAATGACATCAGTTTATCTTGACATATAGTCACAGCCAGGTACCTAGTACAGCTAGCTACAATGTATCAATTTCTTAGTGTAATGACATTGGTTTTCTGCAAATACTCTATGAGCTCACATCTACTTTATGATATTTTTTTTCAGTTTCTCTAATATTACAAACATGGAATTCATACAACCTGTCATACTATAAATCTCATACTATAAATCTTTTACTACTGACTTCTGTTTAACTATGATCTGCTCATATTGTCAATTTGGAAAAAAATGTACTTGATGTTAACCTCATTGAAACCAATTGAACAGCTTACTTCATCTTCTAAAACTAAAGAAACGCAAATATAAGAATCTTCACATTTCCTATTGACACTATAATATTTTCTTCAATAAGATTTATAGGGGCATTGTGTTTCTTTGTTTTCTGGTTGTTTGGGGTTTTTTTGCATGCGTTTTTTTTTTTTTTTTTCTTTTAATGTTTCATTGTTGGTTTGTTTTTTTTTTTTTATTTGAA
>VWZG01000742.1:26622-62535 GCA_013396735.1 Grallaria varia
TTAATTGGAATTTTTTATCATCAATTAAAACTCTAAAAACTCCTTTGACCTCTTTAGAATTCCATGGAATTCACATAGTGTGTTCAAATCCAAAGAATATTTTGTCCTTTTCATATTTTCCTTCACTTCTGTGTATAGTGTCCAGAAAAAAAAATGAAATAGGTTGATTTAATTCCTTCAGCGGTATTTCAGGAACGTAAATACTCATCTGAACCTCAGAGGTCCAGTAAAGCCATAAAGCTATGTGGTGGATAATGCAGATCATTTTTTCAATCCTAGGATTTCATACATCTCAGGAGTACTATCCATGCCAAGTTTCTCCTTTGATCTATATGGTTAGCCGCAAGAAACTCAGATCTACTGGAAAATTAGTTTACAAGGACCTCAGTTTTCTTCAAAGTTTGCTGTGCTTTTTTCCCTTTTTTGGGTAGACGCCAATCCATTCAAAAAAAAAAAAAAGGATCATTTTTCATCAGAAGGTTCAAACATAAAATTGGCCTAAACTGGTGCTTCTGTGAGACAATGCTCCATTCAATCTTTTTATTGTCATAGAGAGTCACTTAAGAAATAAATATACAAAACTTTTTTCCTGCAGTTATATTCTACATTTGGCATTTGATTTTTGCACAAATACTACTTTGATAGAGATACAACATTGAAAAGATACCACGTTACTAATAAAGGAGGTGGAAAAGTATATCTAAGGATGTGTTTTGTGCATTTGTTTATATCCAAATTGCTAAGCAGGTGTGTAAGTAAGGAAAAATGGCATCTATGAAGTCATTTTATTTATAATCAGTAACATTTTTTGTCTGTTTTAGAATTTTGTAGCTCCAGAGAACCAGGAAATAATGCTAATTTTTCCTTTTTCTCTATATCTCACAAATACTTTTTTTGCATGTATTTACCAGACTAGTTGTTGAGTTTGGAGTTCTTCAGCAACTGAAAGCCCATGGCATGCTCTTTTTTCATTTGTCTGGTGATGTCCTATGGATGTGGTTGCTAAATATTGGAGTAGATAATATTCATGTTGCCTCATTTTAGTTATGTAAAAACTGACTTGCTCATGCACTTTCGCTGTCTCATTAATGGGAATAATTGAATTAATCTTGCTTGTTTTAAGTGTTAGGAAAAATATGTTTCCCTCCAGAAGTTTCTACAGCTGCTTATTTACTACATAAAAAGTTTGAAATCAAGTCTAAATAGGAATTTAATACTAAGAAGGATTGAATGAACTTAGACATTTTTAAGTTTTTAAGGCCAGTAAGTTCTTGATAAACTTTAAAGAAACTATTTTGACCAGCTAACATGCTGGTACCTCTCATAGTGTTTATACTCTGTTTCCAACTGTGCTGGTTTAAAAGTAAACCAGAAGGAGAAATGAACCCAACTCAAAAGAGGCTAGAACTCAAAAGAGGCTAGAACCCAAAACTACAAATTACAATAGATGCACTGATACAAAGGAAAATTGGTTTTAGCCCACAAAACCCAGTTGTACAACCCAGCCCCCTGGGGCACAAACAGAATGCTGCTCACCAGCCCCTGTGCTGAGCACCACGTGGCCCCCCTGAGTCCAAAGCAAAAAGAAAAACCTGTTTTCCTTCCATAAAGTTGATGGTCACAGTCTGGTAGAGAGTGGCAGTTGCAGTCCTGTAGAGGTTTTGGTCCTCCTCTCAATCTGATGAGTGAGTGAGAGCTCCAAGTCCCCAAACCCCAAGCTTATATATGCTTGGGTTCACATGGGAATGCCCAGGATGAGGGGTTTCACAATGGGCAATTTAGTCAGTGAGTCACAGGATATCTTGGTCTACTTGATGGCCCACTAGGAGGCATGACACCTGTGAAGGTGGTAATGATTCCCAGAGGGGTTACCACACCTGAATCATTGGTGTGAAGACAGGAAACCCTCTTATCTCTGTTTTCTCATGCACCCAGTTCATAGCCTGAGGTGTCAGGTGTGTCCTGGGCAGCTGCTGCAAACAATGCATCATTAACAGTTCATGATAAATGGCAGAGAGGGTATGGAATACACAGTTCTAGTTATACCCACACAGTGATAAACTGGTCCCAGCCACTATAACTAGGACACCAACAGAGTTTAATAACTTAGATTTTCATCAGAAAGATGATCTCAGATAACTAAATCTGTGCCTTTAACAAAAGTTAAAATAGTCCTCAAAATGTCATGTATCTTTGATGGAATCTGAAAAAATTAAAGATCACACTAGTGCCCTGTTTAAGTATTGTTTCTTGTGAGTTCTCTGACATCCAGCATTGACAATTTAAGTACTATTTAAAATTTATTCCAGAAGCTAGAATTCCAGAATTCTTAACACCAGATAAGAACATATAAACCTAAAACTTGCATTTTATCCTCAGTAGGACTAAACCACCCCCACTAAAAAAAAAACAAACAAAAAAACCAAAAACCAAAACCCAAAACAAAAAAAGCAAACAAACAAACAAACAAAAAAAACCCCCACAAAAACAAAGCCACAAAAGTTTGAGCCAAAACACATCATCATACAGTGAACAATACAGGTACAGACAGACAATGCTGGGGTACCCGATGCCTTTATCCCAGTGTAGCACTTTGAAACTTCTTCTGTAAAAAGAAGATGAGATTCAAGATTGTGGAAAAAAAATATCAACTTTCCAAGATCATGTGTGTATATCAAAGGCTACACAAAAGGTACCATAAGACAATTTAAGAGAATTAGAGTGAATTATGTATACCATAGTTGTTCTACATTTAGGCTGAAGAGCCTCTAGGTGTTTTTGACTCACCCACTTGCAAGATCTGAATCTTAGTTCAGTTACTACACTGAAATTAAACAGCTCTCTGACTTGCTGTCCTGCCATACAGAAAATGTATTCCACCTCAAATCACATGCTTCATTTGAATGCATTGAATGAACTGAGTTTCTGATCTTACCGGGTACTGTGGGTGAGTCAAAGATACAGACAGACTGTAGATTACTTCCCCCATTAACACAACTTGAGGGCATAAGTCCACTGTGACTCTTAAGCCCTTTAACGGGTATCTCTTCCTGCTTTCAAATACCCTGCAGTAAAGCTATTAGGTACCTACTGTGGGGCATACATGTCTGTCTACTGTGTGCTGTACTGTGTTGAATCTATTGAGCAAAACCTCTAGCAGCAGCAAAACCACGTGCTGGGTAAAGTCGAGGGGGAAGCTGCAGAGTCAGAGAACTGATTTGTGAGATGCATGAAGGGAACTGTGTTGGGATAGACAACCAAACTCAAAGTTTTTAATGGAGGAAAACTTGCAGCAAACTACTGCAGGCAAGATACGCCAGCCATAGATGGGGACAATCTAGGATCTGACCTTATTATCTGTGTTATTGTGAGAATTAGGACATTTCTGTGTTGAGGAAAGGTGTAAGTCTGTGCTGTAGGTCCATGCTTTGGTGATAGAGACAATGGATTACTGTTTATGTGCTGCCCCTAAAAAGGAAGCAAAAAGAAATTACTAAGAAACATGTGAAAGGATTCCCTCTCTTTTGTTATCTATATCTGAGTGTGCCATCTCAGGTTGTTGTTGTAGTCAGTGAAGAGAAATGGGCATTTTTGGGGCACAATTCATCTGATATATTTTAGAAAATTGTCGTTTAGTGAGAGGAATCACAGTGTAGAAATACTCATTTTTCTGCATTGGCTATAAATTGAGATTAGGTGTGATTAGCTCAGATTCTCAGGTGTCTGTGTTTGGCCAAGCAAATGTCATTAAAAGAAAAAAATGAAAACTCCAATGAGTTCTCAAACAATAGAGCATACATCCAATAGACATATAACCCAAAAATCAGTAATGGAGGGATGGCCTGAAAATGTCTTCTCAGGAACTAGGACTTTGTGCATCAGTCAATAGAGTTATTAGGTACTTACCTGTTGTAGTCATTCCCTAAAACCTTGTTTGAAAAGATGCCATGCCTCTTGTCTTTAAGACTCACTAAATCTATTTACATTGTAAATCATTAGAAAAACATAGAGTACTAAGATTTTATGAGCATTTACAGCAGTGTTTCTTACCATTGCTGAGTTAGACTGTTAGTTTCCCTGAGCTCTCTGTAATATCACTGGCAGCAAAAAGCCTCAACAAAAGGTTAGTCAGAATGACATTGCAAGGTAGGCTCTCTAAAGGAACCAGTTTGAGCAAAGTGGCACATGTCATGACATAAGACTCACCATAATCCTCATTTCTGGATTTCAAGAGTAAAATTTAAAAGTAAGAGAGCTATCGTATGTGCAATGAGCAAATCTAGCAAGTGATAAAAAAATACAGAATAAAGAATGAAATTATTTTTAACCTGCCCTGGACATTTTATATCTGTTATTTGTCATTTTCCTGTATTTAAGATACTGTGGATGTTTTTGTTGGTTTTCTTCGCAGTAAAAATACTACACTTTACTCCTAGCACATAGGTCTGATTAAAAGTTTAAATTATCAATTGGTCTTCTTTGAAGTTCACTTGAAAAAAGAATTTAATTTTTCTAGTGAGGAGCTCTTTTACAGTAATTCTTTTGCCCCAAAATCTAAAATTCTTTCCTTCCCAAACTACACTGTAGTTACTGGCATTCTAAAAATGAGAAAAACAGATATTCAAAGTGCACATTTAAATTTATTGAACTTATTTTTGACTATATTGTGAAAAATTCCTTCTTTTCCATGTATTGAATTTAGTTGAAATAACTTAGTTAACTTAGTATCCATTTTTTTATGACATTGATTTAACGCACGCTAATGTGAAGCAATGTCTTGTTGCTTCTTCAGAGGAAAAGGGTATTGGAAGTTTATCTTAAAACACTTAAGAGAAAATTATTGAGTACATTTATTAAAGATTTTTTTCTCTCCCTACTATCAAGCTCTGTTAATTTAATTATTTCAAAAAATAAGAAATTCAAGAAATATTTTTTTTATTAGAAACTTTGATAAGTAATAGTGTTTTATTGCCATGTTTTCAGTTTACCAATAGTAACTGACATGTAGAATACTGAAAAAGTCATTGAAGCCTTTACTGATCATCACATTTGCCATATGGTAAGGATAAAAAGCCTGTTTGCTGACTATATTATCCAGACATTTTGTTGATGTTTTTCCATTAGGGTTTTGGGGTGTTTTTTTTTTTTTTCAAAGAAAGGCAAGGGGGAAAGGATTTTGCTTAGATTACAAAATTATCTCTGACATAACCTAGCAGATACCACCAAACATTTTACTAGTAAACAGATAAATTGTAGCTAGAAGCAAAATGAGTTAAGCACATCCAAAGAAAATTGGAAACTAATCTGCTACAAGACAGAGGTAGTAATACCCTCTCCTTCCTCACTATCCCTTTGAATAATGGTGCATCAGTACAATGAAATCAGGCTCCAGCTACTCACTGGATAGCAGAAAATTCCACAGGCACAGGCTTTAGTGAGATGTTCCCTACTCAAATGGAACTAGTTTTACTTGGCAGGTCACAGAGATAAAGGTTAGCATGGCCCTGCTCACTGAAAGCAGCTTTAGATAAGTCGGTGTGCTCGCAGAGACCCCACGCTACTCAGCTTCATGGATCTGAAATGCCTGTTAGCTCGACATGTAGCTATTCATCCAAAGTCTCTTTTCACTCTGCCTAGAGCCACTTTTGTGAAGTTTATGGGAAATCTGATGATTAAAATTGAATTCATCATCACGGCAATTGAAATCTGCTAGTGCACCTGGTCTACTTCCCTTCTATTAAGGATTTATTTACAAAGTCTCTAAACTAACATTAACTCAGAAGGCAAAAGCAGTGATGATACTTGCAACAGCAGCTATTAACCCCTCTCACTACAGATCCTACTTAGGTTGCATGATTGAATTGCATTAGAGTACAAGATAAAAAGTTGCAGATTTTATGGTACCTCTAAAACCATCTTTATTATTTACACAATCAACATCAATTAATGTAATAGATCAAGGTTAGACTACTCTATAAATAACACAGTCTGCTCAAGACCAAAAGCAATTTTCGTTCTTTCTTGCTAAATACCAAACAAATTTAAGCAAAGTTACCACTTTGTGAATACATTAATAGTTTTGGAGATATTAGTTGGGTTTCTGCTAGTTAATCTGACTGCAGAATCAGAGATGAAGATGACAAATTTTGGATGTATTTAGTCCACACTGGATTACTTCTACTGAAAAGAAATTATCATGGTAGTATATTTTGGGTGTGACAATAGATGAAGACTTAAAACATTAGAAGAAAAAACAAGCAACAAATGTAGCATTTTATAAATAATTGTTTTCATTTTATATATGATAATTCATCACAATTTACTGAAGTTTGTTGTGCTCATGGGTTTTTTTATTTTTTTTATAGAACAAGCCAGTTGTTCACACACACCCCTCCATAGTTTTCTATGCCTTCTTTATAGAATGAGTTATTTTATCGATCAGGAAGCTGCTGCCTGAGTACTTAGTGGAAAGTCTTAATGAAATTCTTATCTTAGAAACAGATTAGGAGTATGACCAGTGAAAAACAAATTTTCTGGCATTTAATCTAATCTATTTTACATTATATCCCAAGGGTACCATAACCTTCTCAACACATGGCTTTGTGCAAATAACCTATTATGTGGTAGAATCTCATGGGTTTGAGAGCTGCCCCTTAACAGTTAGTCAGCTTTGTAACTCGACTTTACTGTGAGGGTGACTGAACACCAGCACATGCTGCTCACAGAAGTTGTGGATCTCCCTCCTTTCATATATTCAAAAGATACCTGGACAAAACCCAGGGAACCTGTTTCCAGGTGGCTCTATGCAAACATAAACGGTGAAACTGATGACTTCCAAAGGGCCCTTCCGGGCTCAACCATTCTGTGATTTTGCAGTTCTGTGAAATAACTACTCTCCTTTCTGTTCAATGAGTCTACAGAGTGTGCTGTAGAAAAAACCATGAACAGGTTTCATCAGAATCATATGAAGCTCTTCTAATCAAGAATAGTTGGCTTTGGTAAAACACTTATGTTATTTTTCTTTCACCACAAAAATAAGTTTGTCTACATCTCAGTTCAGTTCTGTTAAAGCAGTGATGTTCGTGCTACTAGACAAGCTTTTAGCTGTAAACCTCAGGTAAGAGACTGTGGGATGGGACCTTGAGGCAAAAGGTAACACATAGAGTAAGTGTTATTGAGAGATTAGCTCATATACTCTGTGCTTTGGTGAAGGGACTGAGAGCTGCAGAGGTATCTTCAGACCGGGATGTCCCTCTAGTTTATTCAGCGTGGTGTCTGATAGATGCAAGGGATTTATCTGTGGGGCATAGTATATGACAATCCCAGTACTCACATAGTATAGAAATGTACTGTGTGACAACTGTTCATTAAAATTTTGTCTTCTGTTGAATGTCTGTAGTTGTGTCCATGTATTCTTTTCATTAACTGATGAGTCAATAGATAAAATCTATTGAATATCTATGTAACTCATTGTCTACTCTCCTCTTTCTAAAAATTTTCTCTCAATGGTTCCCAGTGCTATTTTCAATGCTCCAGCATTTCTCCCTGTGGTTTTGATTCTCACTCTTTCTATATGTTACAGCTAGCTATCTCTTCCCTCTTCATGCCCATGCTGGTTTTTTCCTCTGTTTTGTCTCTGTGGAGTAGAAATTCAGGGCTATTTCAGATTTCTTTGTCATTTTTTTTCTTATCTTCCAGGCTTTCTCCACATGCCATTAACTCACTGTCTACATCATTTTTCTAAAATCCATATTTTACACTACATCTTACTTGATAAAATATCTGCAGTGGTATGCAGCCATCCATCCAGTGATGGATTAGATAGTGCTTTACCATTTAAGTCAATACACCTTCACACTTCTTGATCATCTCTTCCCCTTGATTAGACTTGACTCCTCCATGCCAGAAGAAATGCATTACATTTTGCTCAGAGCGTTTGAGCCAAAGTAAATTTTGTGACTCCATTTTATGTTACTCTGAATCTGTCAGATAGAAAAGACCCTTCATCAGGGTCTTTTTTACAGACCTTACCTGTATTTGGTAACTTGCCTCAGCTGAATCATCTGTTTCCTCCTAAACTCTTATCCCTTTTCCCAAACTGTTGGGGTCTGTATATGTCTGTATGCTACATCGGTGTTTGAAATAATCTCTTACTTTCTGTGGATCAAGGATCAATACACCTTTCAAAACCTTTTTTAAACCCCATTTCTTTTGCCCATCCTTTTATCAGTGTCAATTTTGAGTAATCTGCCTATTAATATATCTCTCATTTCAAATTATTGTATCTAGAATCTAAATTTCAGAAGACATGACAATCTTTAAACCATTTATTTTAATCATGTGGAGCTACACAATGGAAGACATCCAAATAACATGCTTATGTCTAGTTTAAAACCAGAACTCTACCCTCTGGATTTGTTAGCCTCATCCTGAGTTAAACTTCCCTTTCGTTCAGACTAGTTTTCACTTCTCTGCTGTTCCAGTGACATCAAACATCCTGCAGGTCAGCCTTAACATTTCATACATGCTTTCAGTAAGGCAGACAGTGAATCTTGCTGGGAGTCTATCTGAGCCCCATGGAATAGCTTATCCATTACAATTCTCCGATTCGCTACCATCTGTAGTTCAAATGTTTATCTCAGCCTAGGACTTGGTTTTTTACTCTTGTATAGGAAAACCTTTTACACATGCAAAATGTAATAACAACCATGTAAAAAAATTCCATCTTGTTATTTTTTTTTCCTTTCTTTTTTTTTTCTGGAATTGTTTTCTCTGCCACTTCATAAAGACAACTGAATGCAATCCTGAGGTGTCATGTGCAGCCTTCCAAAAAGAAAAGCTGAAAAATAAATTGGACAAGTACTAAGGACCAAAAGTTAAGCAATTCAGTTACAGACTGAATGTTACAGGTGGAATGGCATGTCACAAAAGTGAGGAATGAAGTGCCTGCTTCTGAGTGCCTTAGTCAAATCAGGGATTGCAATAAAGTTCACAAGGGATTTAATAATCTAGTCATGGGGAGGGGGGCTGTGTGTTATCTATGGATTTTGTTGATACAATAAATGTGGCAGCGGATCAGCTCTACTTTACCTCCTGGAATATAGACTCTGCAGTGACAGGCAGACGTGCCTCATTTGGAAATATTAGAATATAAAAATAATGCAGTTGCCATTTCTGACAGTCATCAGTGCCTCTGCAAATAAGCAACTTTTCTTGAGCTGCTGGGGCACAATGCTCAAGCAGACCAGAATATAATATAAAGATGACCTTATTGCTCCATCTCTTTACAGCTGTAGATATAAGCACCTCCAGTGTACTGGTGAGGTAAAGTTAAGTCCTTAACTTCAGTTGGCATCCTTAAGGGTAAAGGAACACCACAGGGCCTTTTTATATATCAGTTTATGGAGCAAATATGTCAGGAAAGTAACTGATAGTCTTTGAAAGCAGGACAAAGCACAAATCCCTAGTATTAACAGAAAGTGACGAAGAATTAGAATGGATGAAATATGAAATGGTTTGCCATGGTAAGTGTGTATATATGTGGCCTAGAAAAAGTATTATAGGGATGGCAAAAAGTCTTTTCCTCCAAAAAGAGGAAAATAAGGAAAAAAATCATACTTTATGTAATTTTTTTCCCTCTTAGGAACAGTTATATTGTAATCAAAATTTAAATAAAGTTTAAAATTTTCAACATATTTAACTATTTTAATTTAATAATTTAATTTTGTGATTTCAAGGACTTGGCTTATTAAGAACATACTCTTTCCAAATGGTCATTTGGGATTTACTTTTTTTGAAAAATTTTTAAAATTCTTCTGAGTGTTGCAAAGAGAAAACCTCACATTATCATGTGAAAATCAATCCTGGCCTTTTATACAGCTTTCACACCTTTGCAGATCTTATAAAGAACAGCTTCTTCACACCGTAAAGGTATGTCATTGCATTTTTTAGCTCACCACCTCTTCATTGCTGTATCATTTTAGAAAGTCAAAGGAGTTCCAGTTTCGTATTACCATGCAAAACTGCACATGTATGTCTGATAGCAACACATACATGTACAGAGGGATTTCTGGTCTTACGAATTCCCTCTGAAGAGACTGAGGAAAGCAATACATCTCATTTGGAAAGGAAAACATTTATAACTCATACATGTTTATTAATTATTATGTTTAACTGCTTAATGCCAGCTTTATGAAACAAATTGTATTTATACCATCCTGATAGCTACTTAATTGTGCATGAATAATGAAGGCATAAAATCTCCAAGCAAAGCTGTGCCTTCAGAGTTGAATTATGAATTGAAGCCTTTTTTTCAATGTCAGAGTCTTAGATTTTTTTTGTAATTGTGAATATTCTGCTCAAATGGCCTTAAGGAACACCAGGAAGTTCTGAGACTATTTTTCAAAAGGTGACTGACATTATCTGCAATAAAAGGTAAGATTTCACTTGTTCATTGTTCCACAATGATTACAGATTAGAAACGGAGATACAAGAGCAAGCAGCTCTAGGAAGACGTAAGGTATTCTGTATGTGCATATCTATGATCCTGGGCTCAATTTTAGCTGAAGGTTTCCAGTGGAAGGATGTCAAAGAACACCTTTGGACAAACAGGTTGGGAGGAACAGGTCGAGGAGCAGGTCGGGTGCTGGCCAAGAGCGCGCCCGCACTGCCACCTGGTGTCAGCGGTGCTGGCAGAGCCTTCTCTGAGATGCAAGATCTGCCGGGGCACGGACTCCTTGGGGAGTCCGTGGGGAGTCCGTCCCTTCGGTGGCTTTACTCAGTATGGACTACCAATAGGTCTGATGGACAAAAACCCCTGGCATAATGCTTTGCTTTCAGTTGTTTCCATTTGTAAAACAGTAATGTAGAGGCTTAGTGTGAGACCACACAAGCAATGCAGATGTTCTCCTTCAAGTGGTGACCATATTGGACTGTCCTCTTTCCATACATCAGCTTTAGTCATGATAGCTTTCTGTTTCTCTATACTCACCCGTGTAATTCCCTCAATTTGTATTGCTAATCAAACATAGTAACGATCTAATGAAAAATGCAATGGGGAAAAACTAATACAGTATGACCAGCAAATACAGTTGTAAATTCCCTTCCTCATCCTTATGTACTTCAGTCAGGCTGCTGAGAGAAAAGATGGAGGAACTGTGTAATGCTGAAGTCCAGTCCACAAACAGGGCATATACAGTCAACCTGTGACTGAAAAAACCCCACATTTATTTATTCCAAAGTTTTCCAAAGAAAAAGTTCAGTATGTCATAAACTGACAGTGACTGCAAGCACTCTAACCCAGATTACCTGCATTTTCAGTAGTCAGGGTAGTTAATACCAGTATGTGAGAAGTGCCAGTACTTAATCCATCCAGTGATCCTCTGATAGGATTTTAAAAGAGTGTACTGCTTTGAAAATCAGTGATTCTACTGTGAGAAAAAGGAAGGAGTTGAAGAAGGGGGAGGAGGGGGGGAAGAAACAAAATTGAAACCCAAACTGTACATGCAACACAGTCTTTCCTAAAACAGGGGCAATCTTCCATTTCCACAACAGCCTGCTGGAATCCACAGACACGAGCAATCACTGTGCTGCCACAGGGAGGTGCAGGGAGTTAGAGAGAGCTAGTTTTTGGAGATTCATGTCCCTAGCAGATTCTTCCTGATGTTTATGTTCATTGGCTATTAAGAAAAAGGAAATCTATATCTACATTGGGCTTTTTCAGCTTTAGAATAATCAGGTTTTTGTAATTCAGCACATGCTTAAATAAATATGGACAAAAATCTAAATTGCTATTAGTTCTTTTTTTAATTCATGCAACGTGACAGTTGGTTTCACTGTGAATGTAATGAATTTCAAAATATTTTGTGCACATCCAGTCTTCATTTACTGCAGTTCATTTTGAATCTGTATAGAAAAAAACTTGCAGTTAAACATTTGAGTTAGTAATACTTGATAAATTTACTTCCCAGTTCTCTAGAGTCTAATGGATTCATATTTTATACTGTTAGATATATTTATTCAATTTGGCAAAACGAATGTTGTGCTTGGAAGGTTTTTTGTTATTAGGGCAGAAAGTTTCCTATATGACACGAAAAATCCTTTATGGAACTCCTAATTTGGCCTATTTTGTATCAGTTTAGATGTTCAAAGCTTTCAAAAATGAAGGTATTTAACTGCAAGGTTTAACCATTGCTCATGTAATTTTTTTCCTACTTCACACAGGCTAGCTTTAAACTCTCCATTTGCGTGTGACTTCTAGATATTAAATAAAATTGAAAAATCAGGTTTTGCTATGGACAATAGTCAAAATAGGAGTGAGAACATAAATAATAAGTTTATAATCTACTTTTTTTGCTAACAATCCCTTGGAGTTTGGGCAGTGCGATCTTCAGTTTGTGACTAAATCTTGTTCAAACACATGTAGTCCTACATAGGTTAATACTTATGATTTGGTGGGCAAGAATGCCATTCATCTTGTTTTAAAGAGTAAAATGGCTAAAATGAATATGCAACTTTGTGATATGACTAGACAGTCCTCTTTCTTGATCTTGAATAGAATTACTGAATGGCTTTATGATCCTCTCTGCCACCCTTCTTTGATTCACCTAATTGGATCCGTGTTTCCCAATATTCTGCTTAGATGTGTCTGGTTTAAGGTAGACATACACCTTTATTCTTCTGAAGAAAATGATACCTCCAGTGAGAATTTTTCCATCGTAGTACAGAGGTCTAAGGTTAAGGGATGTTGCTTAGTCTTGCTACTGCTTTCTCACTTCAGAGAAGGTACCTCATCTGTGCCTAGAAGTTCTGGTATCCAGAATTCTGCTATTGGCAACAACACTGAGTCATGCAATAGCTTTGAGAGGAGACACAGGTACAGTGGGAAACAATGCACAGAATCCTCTCTAGCCATCAAGTTGGGATCTGACAGTTAAGCATGGAAAACTGAACTGCTGATGCACTCCTGCCATAGTGACATCATAATTCCAGCCTAAAATAGGTATGACAAAGTGGATTTTTCTTTACTGACAAAAAAAAAGGAAAAAAAAAAAAGGGAAGTTTAAATTGTATTTAAAGTTGTATGTTCAACTTGAAGATGACAGTGATTAAATTAGTTCCACCCAAAAGTGTATACTCTATGTGTGTTTGAAGGGATTTGATGCATATGAAAGTAAGTTGATTTGTTATGCTTATCAGGCAGACAGTTCTTGTAATACTGTGTTTTTCTTTCATAGGTGACACTACTGTATACTGTTCTTCATGAGACACAGCTTGAAATATTTTGATAAAATGAGATGCTTGCGGAAACGATCAGCAGTGTCATTCTTAGGAATCCTTGTTGTTTGCTTGCTGTTCATGAATTTGTACATTGAAGATGGTTATGTTTTGGTAAGTTTTTCAGATGAAAGAAATTATCCTGGAACAACAGAACAGAATACCTCCCTAGTCACACAGTAAATTTCATAATTCCTACAATTGCCCCTGTTCATGTACCATTCATTAGCAGTGAAGTATCCTCAAAATGTGTCCTTTATGATGAAACCATCTTCTTATACTGCATACAGTGTGTGTCAGTAAGACACTAACAGTCCTTTTCACAGGAGTAAATATGCCACTGTTTATTGGAAATATGGAAGGTAGTGAATATAGCAAAACATGAAGGTATCTCCATTAGCTATCCTTTGAGTAAAAATATCCTCTGTATTTTCCATACTTCTGGATTTCCTTTAATTTTAATGCTGAAAATAGACTACATCTGAAATACGCGTGTGAGCTTTTTCAGTCCACACTGCAAATCTCACCTCTGAATACTCCATTAAACACTATCATAAAAATAAAATAATAAAAGAGAACTTAAATTGGTTCCATCTACTTTAAGCTTCTTGCATGAATAATTTATTTTTAGTGTTTTTATTTTGTGTTTAGTCTAAGTTTATGATTTTGAAAAAAATTACACAAAGATATGTGTTAGAAATTTAAAAAAATACGCTACTGACAATGTAACATAACTCTAGAGTTTATATGTAACATAGGGGTGTCTCAGTGCTGAATGTCAAGTAAGCCCTGAAGACTTGATTGAAGTTCCAGTTCATTGGAGATTGGACTGGGCCCAGTAAAAGAACATGGTGGCTTAACAACTAGAATTTGCAAATAGTAAAATGACTAAGCTGAATGTGCTACATTGTGGTGTGAGTGGACAGTCCCATCTAGATCTTGAACTGAACTGGGGCAGTATGGACTTTCCAATATTCTGAAAGGTGGAGTTTGATCTCAGCTGGATCTGAAAAGAAACACAATAGTATGACAAAAAGTGTAATACACCAATACTAGAATACTTACATTACTTATCAGAACCATATATAACTTCCTAATTTATCAGAACCATATATAACTTCCTAAGCATGTTAATTTAAAATATTTTACTTATAAAATTACTTATAACAGTATTGTAAGTATTTGCAACATTAAGATTATGCTAATATTTTTTTAAATCACTGAAAAGATAACTCATGCCTATAGCATGTTACTACATTACAGACATATTGCTTTCTCTAATACTAAGGTTTTGCACTCATTTATTTAGCATTTCTTGGTTATGATCAAATTTGACCTGGCTTATAATTTTTTTTTCCTAGTGGCATTTTCCCTGATGTTTCTTCTCCATTCACTAATTGCTTCAAAGTCCCCCAGATATTTCTGAAAGTGATTTTATTATCACTGCTAATGGTGTTCCTCTTCATTTATTTTTGAAATCTTTTCCTGTCCTATTTGCCAGCTCCCCAGATGGCTCCATGTCTTATCCTTAATTTTCTCTTCTTTCCCCCTCTTTTTTATAAATTCCCTCTCTTTCATTGCTTCTGGCATGTTTACATTCATGTATCTCCCAGCCAAGTCTCTTGCCAAGTCTCCTGATAGTTCGTTCAGATCTCTTGATACCTTTATGGTCCATCAAGTGTTTTTCAAATGTGATAGGCTGTGGACTTTCTAGTTCATTTATTTAGTTTTATTTTCAACTTTCCTGACCATGTCTGACAGTTCCAAACACACCATGTCTGGTGTGTTTTCTTTGCTGAAGTAAAAGATGAGCAATTTCAGTGTTTGTGGTGAGGAGACAGATACTTGGGGAAAGCTTTTGAGGACAGCAGGCTAATCAGTTACCCTCAGGGAATGAGAATATGAAATTCCTCAGAGCCCCAGAGGCCCCTTGAATTGTAGCCAGTCTCCTGCTGGACTATCTGCTGAAGGAAACTGATAGAAGGAAGGTGAGACAACTGACCCTGAGTTCCTCTTACCAGTCCCATGCAGCAGGCTCTGCAAGGGGCTGTAGGGCTGGTGTCTCTGGCACCACATGTAAGGTTAATGAGTGGTCTTTTTCAAAATGTTAGATTATTAAAGTGAGATTCACTGTAGCACACCTTAAAAAAGGGAGAGGAGAACCTTTCTGGTTTTGCTCAGAGAGTTTCCCATGTCCAAAGAATCCCTTCACTGTATTCTGCAAAGCGATTTCTGCGGAAATGGAAAGGACCCATGTGACAAAATTGCTTAAGTGTGTTGGATAGAGGGTATGCAGCTATGCAGTGCTGATGCACGTGTGTTAGAAAAGCAGTTTAAGGTGCTTTATCTGCAGTATATGAACTACATTTGATCAAGTATTTTGAAGACACACTGAATTAATATGTCCCAAATATCACAATGCATGCAGAGTTGTAAATGAACTGTAAGTGAAGCATGTGTTTTGTACTCTTCTCTGAATACTAATCCCTATTTTGGGCACTATGAAAACAAATATTATTATTGTAGCTGACACAGCATCCTTAGCAGAGCAGAGTATCTCCATACAGAGTGGAGAACTTCTGGCACTTCAACCTATGGCACCTACATAAATCTCCTAAGCTTCAGCAAACACTGGAATGTAAGTTAGAGGTCTGTCAACAGATGAAAGCCAAAAACATCATAGAAAAATCTAAACAAGACAACCAAAGAGAATTAATAAAGCTCCTCAACTTCACAGACCTCTGCACAGCAGTCTGACATGGAAGAAACAGATTTTAATCTTTTGGAAAAATCCATGTTTCAGTTTTGCCCATCATTCAACAACGGAATGAAAATAACAACTATTAATAAAAAATAATGTTAGCCGCAAAAGGCTTTTATTAAAGAGGGGAAAAAAAAGGGGGGAAATTTTTGTGGTCAGTTTAAATATCTTCCTTGTTAAAATCAAAACATTTTGTTCTGACATTGTCTATTTCTAAACATTGTGAAACTTTTTGTGTAGGAAAACCTCCACAGAATGGGTTTCCATTCCAAAACCTCCTTATGAAACAAGGAATTTTGGTGCTTCATTCTGGAAGCAATGACACATAATGCTTAGACATTAAAGAAAAGCTGGTTTAAAAAAAAAAAAAAAAGAAAGTTTTTGGACCAGCTTATTTTTTTCTCCATCTGACATTTTTCATGGAAAATCTCCTGAAGTTTTGGTGTAATATCTTCATAGATCATTGAGTTATATTTTAACCTCGAACCTGATCATCAAACTTCCTTTCATAATTTACAAATGCAAGAAGCAATAGAGAGAAATTACTCGAGAGACATTGCGGACCGAAGGAGCATAACAGTGCAGGTACAAACCTCTGGATGTCTGCCAAAGATCTTTATGAAGCTCAGAAGTGGATTATTTTCTACTTCTATGAAAGAAAAACAATGAACTTTAAATGCAATGAACTTTAAATGCATGTAATATCTGTTGACAAATACTTCTTTGTGCTCTAAAATATATCTTTGACAGCATTTTTTAATATTTGTGTCATTAAATATGAGTGCTGTTTACTGTTTCTGTGGTGGTTCTTGTTATCGTCAGTACTATTATTGCACAGTGCTCCCATTTAATGACAGATCAGGAGGTTTCAGTGCATTAACATACTGTAGATATCAGAATAAATTAACTCATTCATGCACGGGCCTGTCATCAGACTAAGACCAAACCAGGTAAATTAAATAAGCATTCCTACCTTTAAACTCAGTCTCATGACATTACCAGCTGTTAGATATCTTCCCTTAGGGACTAAGGAACACATTTTCCCTGAGGCAGAAGCAACCTTATTGATAGGGCTCTACTCATGAAGCTGCTCTTTCCCTTCTGTGACTTTACTATGGCTAGGGAAGCCTTTTGGAAGAAAAAGACTGAAGAAGGAGGCAGGAAGAGGAGGCATGGTGTGAAATGTGCCCTTTTTTTCTACACCATCAAACAGTGTTCACTAAATTCAGAGAGAGCTTTTGCTGTCTGCATGATCCCATGCATTTCTTCTCATCACAAACCTGAGCAGAAGCTATTCAGAAGAATGGCAGGATGAGCCAGATATCAGAATCTAGTTTTCATTTTCATTTGCAGCAGTTTTGGTGGCTTTTTTAATTACAGAAAGCATTTTTTAAAAATCTCCCCCATTTCTACGTCAGTCAAAATTATCTGTTCCTGACAGATCCCTCTTTTGAATACCACAGCATTTTTTTGACAATAATTTAATGTTTGCTACTTTTTCAGAGTTTTTGTGCAAAATGTTTTTTTCTTTTCCTATTTCTGTAATCTGAAGGGTTGTGGTAGATTTTCTGTTATGTTTTGGTAATGTTTTGCTTTGTTTTGTTTTGTTTTGTTTTTTTTTTAAATGAGGTGACATATACATGCTTTCACCAAAGCTGACACTGAAAAATGTTATTCTTGGAAACCTGCCTATCCATGTTTCCTCTCTAGCTGGCACTCACAAATGTGTTTCTCTCTGTCTCTCTCCCTCTTCTATTCTTTTTGTTTTCCTGCTATTAGGAAGGGGACAAGCAATTAATCAGAGAAACAGCCACGCACCAGCTCAACCCAGAGCGTTATGTTCACAGTTTTAAAGATTTGTCTAATTTCTCAGGATCTATAAACATTTCCTATCGCTACTTAGCTGGCACACCTTTGCCAAGGAAAAGTAAGTAACTGCAATCTGAATGTTATGAAATGAGGTAACTTCAAAACAGGTGAAATCCATATAGTCCCTGTGGTATTTCCAGGCAGAGAGGCTGTCAAGCAGTGACAATCTCGAGAGAGTTAGTAGGACGGCTCCCTCTCTCTGCATAGGCAGTTCTTGAGTGGCTGCTAGCCCAGGGCTAGCAGTGATTGCCCCACAACCTGGCTACCTTCCGACCAAATGCCTGACTTGTAAATATCCTGCAGGCAGCCCTGGGATGGTCTGTGTGAGAAAACTTCAGTAGATCTCCTCCCAGGCATGAGGAATATGACTTAGAAAGCAGAAGCAAGGCACATGCTGGTGGTTTTCTGCAACCACCCTCTGAGACCGTCCTGTCAATCTCTGTGTGAATAACCAGTAAATCCAATCTTAAGTTTGCTTGAGATCATATAGATACACCTTCAGGTTCTCTATTCTGCCAGCCCAGCAGCTGCAAATGGATCTCCTTGTTACTTTAGCTGTGGTAACGAGGGAGGTGAGTTGTGCTATTATGGGCACAGTAAAGGAGAATTCTTCTCACAGCTGTCTGCAGATGGACTACTTAGTTATTCTAATTTCAGACATGGTTCAAGACTTTCCTCTGGAAGTGAAATATGGCCATTCCTAGCTTTTAGACAAGTGTCCTTTGGGTTCCAAATCAATCATTTCACAAGGCTCAGAAGTCTAAACACAGAAGGTAAAATAGTATATGAGTTGTAGAAAGTTATAAAGTTTTTTCAAAGTACATTTTAAAAATTTGGGGCTCTGTAGGCAATGTAAATGACTTCTGAGGTTGTACTTCACTGTACAACTGCTTTTTGAGCAGAGTTAAACCTTGAGGGAAACACCGAATCACTACATCAGAGTCTTGTATTTTAAGAAAGCTGGGGTAGGTTCAATAAAAGTACACCCTGTCAATTATAAAGTCTGTGGTTTTTTTACACCAGAAGTTAGAAAAATAGAGATATATTACCAAATATTTAACACTCCCACCTCCCCCCCCCCAAAAAAAGCAACAACAACAACAATAAAACACAAAAAAACCCAAAACAAACCTGATTTGGATGCTGGTAGAAATGTAATGGCAGTGATGAAAATTCTTCCCGTATAATTAAGATACATCTCTCTCTAGAAAGTTACAACAGCATTAAAAATTATTTGTACAAGCAAGAAGAGAAGTAAGTTTTCTTTTACTTTAAAATAATATCTAAATTGCATCTTGCCAGAGGGAGTTCCCTGTAAAATGCTCAATGAGTCCTTAAAGAGGGTTAGAAAAAGAACTACTAGCAAGGAAAAACTGGACAAATTCAGCTAAAAATGAACATACAAAAAAAAAAAATTATCCATGCAAAATTAATAACACTGTGAAGTTGTGCATAAATGTATCTAGACTTTTAGAGGGCTTAAAATGCTGACAGTGTGGCAATTCATCTATGAATCATATTTTTGTGCTGCATTTGGTAGTTCCTACCTTTAAAAATATTGTGTGAATAATCACCTCATAAAGCCTTTTCTTTTAGCAGATTTTACACCCTTAACATTGTCTATGTGGCTTTGTCTCCCAGGTGTGTTTGTACACATCGCTTTGGCATTCATCCATGACATGCAGTTACCAAGTGAATGTTTAACACAATAGTCTCCATATGTCTATTTGCTTGCAATACGATACTTCTTTATGAAAACGCAATAAAGCTCCTTTATTGCATGCAATTTAATAAGTTCAAATACCAAATTTCTCAGTTTTCACCATTCACGAGGTTTATTTAATATAAGCACAGTTCTGGAGAATAGCTTTGTGTCAAAACTGTTTCAAATATCAGATATTAAGTTTTTGTTTAAATTGTCTTTTCTACAGGGTATCTTACAATTGGACTATCCTCCGTAAAACGGAAAAAGGGAAACTACTTGCTTGAGACCATCAAGTCCATATTTGAACAGTCAAGCTATGAGGAACTGAAAGAAATTGCAGTGGTTGTACAGCTGGCAGACTTTGACTCAGCCTGGTGTGAAGGGATGGTCCAGGATATTTCACAGAAATTTGCTCATCATATAATTGCAGGGAGATTAATAGTTATTCACGTCCCTGAGGATTACTATCCTGTATTGGATGGCCTCAAAAGAAATTACAATGATCCAGAGGACCGTGTGAAGTTTCGATCGAAACAAAATGTAGATTATGCTTTCTTACTAAACTTTTGTGCTAATCTTTCTGACTATTATGTGATGCTAGAAGATGATGTTCGCTGCTCAAAGAATTTTTTGACTGCTGTTAAAAAAGTAATTACCTCACGAGAAGGATCCTACTGGGTGACTTTGGAATTCTCCAAACTGGGGTACATCGGAAAGCTTTACCATTCTCATGACCTCCCACGCCTGGCCCATTTTCTGTTGATGTTTTACCAAGAAATGCCTTGTGATTGGCTGCTCATCCACTTTCGTGGGCTGTTAGCGCAAAAGGAAGTGATACGTTTTAAGCCATCTCTGTTCCAGCACATGGGATACTACTCATCTTACAAAGGAGCTGAAAATAAATTAAAGGATGATGATTTTGAAGAGGAATCATTTGATATCCCTGATAACCCACCTGCAAACTTGCACACCAACATGAATGTATTTGAAAACTATGAGGCAAGCAAGGCTTACAGCAGCATTGATGAATACTTCTGGGGCAAAGCTCCTTCTAGTGGAGACTTCTATGGGATTGTATTTGAAAAGCCCATTAAAATCAGCAAAATTAAAGTTGTCACTGGAACTGAAGATCGGCAAAATGATATTTTACATCATGGGGCCCTGGAAGTAGGAGAAAAGATTGTAGGCAGTAAAAAAGGGAGACAATGTACTACTTACTTGAGATTAGGGGAGTTCAAAAATGGGAATTTTGAAATAACAGATGTAGAGCACAAAGTTCTGTTTGATATTAACTGCATGAGAATACTTGTTACCAAAAGTCAAAAAGAATGGCTGATCATTAGGAGCATTAGTGTCTGGACTTCTCAAACACCAAATCAATAAAGCAAAGCCACCTGAGCAAGTACAGAGTGCATACAATCATCTGCGTCCCAACTGGTGCCGTTCCCCAGAAAAACTGACACTTCCAACTCTTCACTAGAGACACAAAAAATCTGGGGAAATCACAGAACAAGTAAAGCAATTTATTTTTTACTAGTTTTTTCAGGCAATATACAAACATTTATTTGTTGAAAATTTTGAATTTTATAGGAGAACTTTGGACCCTTTTTTATTATTATTTCTCTGTAAAAGAGATCTTGTGGACTATACAGAACAAAAAAATCCATCCTATAATTGCCAAAAGGTTTAAATCTATGACCAGTATGTTGTGAAAAGAAATTGGATTGCACCTTATGCACATAAAAATTTAAAATCTTACGGTAGTATGCGTTTGTACTGTAGTTGGTGATGTGTTTCTTTTACAGGCAGTTGTGACAGGGAAATCTGCCCTGAAACTGGCACTTTCCTTCTGAGCACTGTAAGAAAATAGTGTGGTTAATCATTGCAACTTCTTTTCAAAAGGGAACATATGTAAAATTATAAATCTGACATGACAATTATGTAAAAAATAGATAATTGCATTGGTTATTCTGTCTCAACAAATATCCTTTGTTCTTTTTCCCGGGTCCTTTCACTGAAATGAGCGCTACTTGGATTCTATATTACTTAGGGGACCAATTTACTCTCCTTACTTGAACACAATGCCTCATAGTAAACAAGGCTTCTGCTTGAGTACTGATGTCACTATCAAAGCCAAGCGCCTCAAGAACAGCACTGTTCTCTTAGACAGACATCTTAACAGATCCCAGCTTCAATATTTTCTGTTCCTTCATGATATGCAGAACTTCCCATCAGAAATTTGCACATAGCTGAATACTACAGCATGCTTTTAGCATAACAGAAGACTGTAATGCCTTCCACACATGTCCAGTTCATGTATGATACAAACGCAAAATGTACTGGGTCAATCAGTTGGAGGTGAATATAAGCTCCAGTCTGGACCAGATGATTTCTGGTTACTAGTAGAGACACAAAATGAAGAACCCTTATTCAATGAGAAATTTTTGAATGTTGTCTGAAGCTGGGTTTTTTTCCCCATTTTTCTAATTCTGATTGTGTTAGTCTCATAAATATCTTCCCACTCCCTCTGGTAACCATATTCCCTGTAAGAGTATTTTGCCTGGCTTTAGACAATAAGCAAAAAAGTTACTTCTGTCTGCATGACTTCAGCGTCAGCTCTGGGCTTCTAGTGCATCACACAGGAAGGCTGTATAGCATATGATTTATACTATATGCATACAGTCATATTAGCAGAATCTGTGGGCTTTTTCTTCTAAGAAATTCTGAACATTGTCCCAGTAGACACACTAAGAAATACATGAGTAGCAAATGTGACACAGATGAACATTATACTGTCAGTCTCATGAATAGTATTCATAGAATAGAATAAATGCAGCCGATTGCATTTATGTGCTTTAATTAAACCTTGAAGGCAAGAACTAAGTTTCAAGAATGTCTGCACTGACCAAGAGTGGAACTAACTACTGTATGAGTGCATCCAAACCTAACATAGCTATTTCAGAATGGTAAATTATTTTGAAAATCTACACAAAACATCAGTGATATTGCTTTTCCTAATTCATAAATTTGGATAAATTCAGGTCTGGGTATTTCCTGTAAATCCTCCAGTACAGATGTAAGGTATATTTTCAAATAAATCTTCTGATTTATGCTTCTACATAATTCAAAAAAGCATCCTTTTCTCAAAGAAGTGTTTCTTTTTTTGTTCCTTAATACACATCTAAATCTCTATTTTTCATATACCTATCTTCCGTAAAATACATTAAAAGTGTCGTACATGCTCAACCTGAAAAAGAAAATAACACAATTTAAAAAAAAACCAAAACAATCTGCTAATCCTAAATTATTATGCATCCTTATGATGGACTTGTTTTTTAATATTGGTCTTCCGTGTTTATAAAATAATTGATAATTAGCTATTAGTTGATCCCCATTTATTTAAATAAGTTGTCATTCTACTTTTCCTTTAATAAATGCTATGGGTGTGAAAAGACCTTAAAGATCACCTAGTTCCAGCACCCTTGCCATGGGCAGGGACACCTTTCACCACACCAAGTTGCTCAGAGCTCTATCCAGCCTGCCCTTGAACACTTCCAGGGATGCGGCATCCACAGCTTCTCTGGGCAACCTGTTCCAATGCCTCACCACTCTCACGGTAAAGAATTTCTTCCCAAAAATCCCTCTCCAACTTTATTATAGGCTCCTTTAGGTACTGGGAGGCTGCTATAAGGACTCCCTGGAGCCTTCTCTTCTTTTGAACAGCCCCAACTGTTTTAGCCCTTCCTTGTAAGAGAAGTGCCCCAGCCCTTTGATCATCTTTGTGACCCACCTCTGGACTCACTAGATCATTAATTTCTAGTGCATTAACTTTCCTTGATACTTAATTATTAGTGCCAAAGCAAACATAATTAGGTTAACCAGAAACATTATTTTTATTCAGAAATGTAGCATGTCCGAAGCAATCTTCTGAATTAGAATTGAAAATACACTCAATCCCAAGATTTCATTTAACTTGCATTTTTGAATTATGAGCCAAAAAAAGAAATCTGCTATTCTTTTCAAAATAACAGTAGTAACCAGTCTCATCTTTGATATAATGGCTTACCAGTGAGAACTCTCATCTGGTTGTTACCAGTCTTAGGAGGTTAAACCCACAAATGCCCTCAGAGAAAGCTTTCCGTGGCTGTGGATAATGGTATGTGGTAAGAATGAGAGGCATGCACCACTCTTATTGTTGAATTTGAGTTGATTTGGAAAAAATAATTAACAATACATTTATTCCAGAAGAGGCTAGAATGCAGCTCTGTAAGCTAATGTTTTGAGCACGCACCGCAGTGCATCCAGCTTCTCCATCACTGGATGCGTATTTTGTCCAACTCATTCACATTAAAAAGGTTTCCAGATTTAAAAGGAAAAAAAAGAAGCCATAAAATCAATGATAATTGGTTTTCAGAAGATTTAAAAAAATATATTTGAAGATACTTTTTTAGATCTTGTGATAGGAAAAGCGATTTTCTTCTGAAAGGAAAATGTTAAATGAGACATTACTAATCCTTCGCAAGGTTTGAATTTTCTTCTTTTCACTGATTAGAAGTGTTATAAAGCTCAGTTCATTGGTGTATACAGTTGGTTCTGTTAGTATGTATTTCCTGTGAAATGTGAACACTGAAAATATTTCACTGTGGTCTGCACAGTATGGATCTGTTCTTAACTCACATACATGCATTGTTCCTATTAGAGTTTGGGATCCCTAGGTCCTTTTCTTTTTCTTTTCTTAACTAAAAGCCAGTTTGTCTTCTACCTTTCTTTACACAGGTACCTGCACACATCCCCCCTGAAAAAGGGAATTCTTGGGAAATAAAATACTGTTCACTGTGAATTAAAAGAAGAAATGAGCCCTTAGTTTACTGCAGTATAAACAAAGGCAGGAGAAAATAATTTTCGGACAAACCGGTTTCAGAATATTTAAGATGTGTACTATGATAAAGGCAATTCACTAAGGTGCTATACAAATGTGCTGGGTTTAGATCAATCTTCTAACATAATGCTTTGTGTTACTCTCTGCTCAGTATTCTCTTGTGTTAGACACTAATGTTTTTGCTTTTATAAAGGGACATTTGGACTTTGTTCATAACTGAATTTTCAAAAGTTAAATAAACAACAAAGTACGGCACCATATAAAAGATTTCATTTTGGAAACTTATTAAAGGAAAAAGCCCCATGGTTAACTATCTTAAAAACTGCAGATGACACTTTGATTTTGTTGGGAAGCATTTCAGAGAGTCTGATGGAAATGATAGTTCTAACTACTCTCGTGTAAATTTGCAATTTTATTAGGCTACATTTAAATAAATACATTTAAACAAATATTAAATTAGAAGTAGTAATGCAGACCATGTTTCATGAGCTCTAGAAGTGTCCTATCCTCAAATGGTAAAGTATAATGTTTTTTTAAAACCAAGTGAAAATACAGATGATTTTAATGAAAATAAATTAGGTGATCTTGATTTCATATGCTGCAGACAAAGACAAATTGATTGGAGTACCTCCACCCCTTCATCAGCTTTTCAGATAAAGTAAAACAAAGAGGTTTAATCTTTAGTCTTTACTCCTTAGTCCTGGGAGATGAAAATTATAAAATTTCTGCTCCCTGTAGTGGAAGCTGAATTGAACTATATCTCACAGAAGACTGAAAGTGTGGTCATGCAAAATAATTTCATATAAATATTTGTAAATATTTATCTTATCTTCTTCATTTCAGTTAAAGCCATTCTGGGAGACTGAAATGAAAATAGTCTTCAGATGAATGTCTTTTGGTGTCTTCAGATGGAGCTTTCCAAGATCTCGCCTCTTTTACTAGTTTTGCCACAGCAAATACATTCTGACACCAAGGTCTTCATGCCCTTAAGTAGAACAATCAGTCATGTGGACCAAGGCTATATTGCTGCTTTTGCTGTAAAAGAAGAGAAAGAGGAGCGTGTCCAGAGTCATCTCAGTGTACAGCAGTTGTCTAAGTCTGATTCCTTCTATTGATTATGAGGGGAGGCCATGCAAGTGGTTTGGCCTGCATGTTCATCTCCTGGATAATCAGAGATATGGGAGATCTAGTTTTGCATGAGTACATAGAATATATATAAATCTAAATGAAACCATATGATACATAGTAACTTTTACTGATAACTTCCTATCAGCAACACCATTCCTCACAGCAGGGATGTTCAGTATCTTCCTCATAAATACTATCTTGCAATGAGAACAATTGTTCAACTTTAAAAGAAGGAATATGAATCTCCACCTTGATCTAAAGCATTATTTATTACATGTTAGTTTAACAATGAAATTAAGCACAGAGAAAGATTAATTGCAATAACATTTCTGGAATAGCAGTTTGCTGTTAAATTGGCATGACACTGAATTGGCATCTGGGCAGATAGTAGACTACTTTTCAGACACATTTCTAGATTTTTTTCAACTGTCATGCTACCTATTACCAGTTCTCAAATAGAATTCCACTTTGTCCTGATAGCTGTAAAAAGATTCTTAAAATTTCATGTAGAATTTGAAAGTATTAAACCCTTTGCAAGCCCTTTGCTGGGTTTGTGTAAGAGTTTCACATTTAACAAGTGGAACTGAACATCAAAAGCTGATACTCATTTCCCCCCTTTAGACTGTTAAATAGCTACCTTCCTTTTTTTTTTGCTGTTTACCCATTAATGTTGGTTTTACTTTTGCTGGTTCAAGAAAACCTGCCTGACAGCCATGGAATTCTTAGGCTGTGAATTCTCAGTTTCAAATGTACTGTGTTTGTACTTTATAAAATGTCTCCATTTCTTAACAGACAGGCACCATTTTCTGAAATCCAGTACAAGCAGTGTACACTTTCTTAGACCCTTCTTTGGTGTTAATAGAGTGGGTTTTCTTCCTAGATAACTGCATCAAGCAAAGACATTAAAAACAGTATTACTAGGAAAAAAAATAATTGCTATGCAAAAACCCCTACTTTTAATTTTTAAAACGAGGTTCAAAGGTTTCTTTGTTATTAGTTTTCATCTATGCTGAGAAATTTAAGTCGAAAATACGAAAATACCATGCTTGCAAGGAAAGGTTAAGTAAATATTATGTGTGTGTATATCTGCTGTATGATTGCACTTAAATTATCATTTAAAGGTGATTGTTTGCCAGAGTATCATCATTGTATTAACAGTCTTCTCAACAAAAGGTTCCCGTGATGGAATTGCTCTTTTTTTGCTGTCTAAAAAAATTTAAAAAAGAAAAAATCAGCATTCAAAGCATTGCCTTGGGCACACAGTGATGTGAAACACAAAGAAAAATATAGGTCTTCTGTCCTGCCTGCTGTACTGCAGCACTGGAATACTTATGTCTACCAGAATTGGAGAGGAAATATCACAAGGAGCAGGTCCTATCCCTGTCACAGCACCTGTAATATTTTTCAAAATAAATGTAAGATATGAAAAGACCCTTTGACTTAATGACCTTGTCTTTAACCACAGTATTATTCAGTCTTCTTTTAACTGTGGATACCATATTTCCATTCATGTAACTTGGGCCAAATGTCCATATAACCCAAGAGGCAAAAACATATTTAAAGGAAATTTGTCAGTGAGTTATTGTATATTTTGCTTCCTCAAATTATGTTTGTCATGTTTTGATAACATGGATTTAGACCTGCTGCTCAAACTGAAGTCTAGACCAACAATTTTAAGTGTTCTGTTTTTTTTTTCTTTAGTATACCATGCACCACTAAAAGCAGAGATCTAAAGGTGTAAATCAAACCCTTACACCAGATTTTGCTGCTACTGAAAGTCCCTCTCTCTGTGCTGATGCCACTTGGGATATTTCAGCTCATTTGCAACTTTAGAATCTATTCTAATTTCATGTTACACTTCACCAGCACACATAGATATTCTCTTTTTCTCTCTTTAATTTCAAGACTGAATAAATGAACATCATCCTGGGTGAATATTGCCAAACCGCTTCACCTCCATTCAGGAAACTGGGACTGTTACTGTCATTTATTTCTCAGAATTACTTCCTGCATTTGGTCATTGCTCACTAAATTTAAATGCCACATCTGTTGAGAAGACAATAAGCATGCTATAATGAGACATCCTTCTAAGAGAAAAGTACTATTTTTTTTATTTTTTTCCATATAACTCTAAGGGTGCCCTATCTGATTCTGTCAGAATTATATGCATACCATTTTACCACCATGAAAATCTCATAAAGCAAAGTGGTTTTGTTACTCACTCCTGCAAATGGTTCCTGGCAGCAGTCTGGCTTTTCATTTGTAAAATGAGCCAACTCTTCCACAGAGATGAAGAGCAATTTCCAAGGAAAAAAAAAAAAAAAAAAATGGCCCTAGCAGGTCTTCTCTCTCTAGTGGTTGTCTGCTACCTTTCAAAGATGCAATTTCTTCCCTATGTTTTCTCCCTTCTCTTCCTTAAAACTGTATATTAAAATCAACCTGTGGTCCTCCTTCTTCTCAATACCTCAACTCACTCCCATCTGAACACTCATATTTGATTTTGTAAAGGGGTAATTCAGTTTATGCAGGAGCTCTTACATTTGGTCAATAAATGACACAATGTAGCCAGCAAATCTCTTGAGAGGTCCATATTTGTTATTTTTTAAGCATTCAAAGTGAGATATACAATATGTTCACTCAAAGGAGAAAAAATGTTTACTCAAGCGTATTTGTTCTAACTACTCCTCACATAAAAACAAACAAACAAAAAGTCAGGTAAAACCTTTAGGTAAGTAAGCGTGGCATGTGTATACATAACTGCATTAATACAACCGTTGCAAATCCCCACATCTACAGCTGCCTTCTGCACCGAAGGCTTTAAACTCTCTGGTTAAGGAGATAAATCATTCTTTGATCAAAGCAGTGTGTCAGAAATAATTTGGACATTAACTTTTGTACAGTTAATCACGCTTTCTTCTGGTACTAAGCCAATTCCATAGAATATGATCTCTTGGGTGATATCTTTTGCCAAGCTGTTGCATGTCTTTTGTAAACAGATGTTACTTTCCCTGAATATTGTTTATAATTAATATATTTACCTCGACCACAAACTATTGATAATTTTTTTCTTGTCTTGTTCTATTTGAAAGCTCTTTTTTTTTTCTCTTCTTTTTTTCTCAAAATATATTTGTTCTTTTCAATAGCTTTAGCATCGACATTATAGAACAAGGGAATAGGAGTCACAGGTGTAACTGATATGAAACAGGATTCAACTGTTTCACTAATAGCATATTTGAGAAAAGATATCTAAGTCATAATATGTCTAAGTCATGTGCATTTATCTGTTCTAAAAAAACACTAGATTATCTTTGTTTCAGAACTTTGTGAGAAAAAAATGCACCACTAAGACCATACTACTAGAAAAATTCCCTTTCCCAAACTTTCATTTCTTCTCCTAGCAACAAGGGATTGTATTTCTACAGTTCTACTTCGTGAAACCCAAGTTTTCTTGTATCATGCATTTACATCATCTCCAAAAATTGTCTGATCCCCATTAGGTTTGTATGCATTTAGTCAAATGATTTTATGCATTTAGTTAAATCTTTTTATATTTGCACTGTCCTAAGGAAAAAAAAATATTGCAAAGTTCTGGTCAATGACTCATTGTTTTGATAATTTGTGGCTAGTGTTTGTTTTCATTTCTTTATTTTCATAGGCATAGATTTTTTTAAAGAGTGGAGAGGGGAAAAAATTAGTTGCATTTCTGCATCACCTATTTCTGCCTTTACCTTCTTCATATCCAGATTTTGCTACTTGTTTGCTTACTGCAGGCACACAGTCACACAGTGAAAACACAAGTAAACAGAAAGACGTTGTAAGGAATAGGTTTCTGGTGGAGAAGGGAGAATGAGAGAGAGTTAGAAGCTTTCTTAGCTATTTAAAGTTCAGTACAGTGAAAGCTAAAGAACATTTTCTTCTGCTGCCCTGCCTTTTGACTGTGACATTTCTTCCATTTCATGTGTCGCTGTGGATACATGAGCTGAAGCTCACTGTACTTAGCTGGAATTAAGTTTCAAAAATGGAGTTTCCTATTAACTTTGCACTACTTCGCTATGCCACTTCAGATATAAATCATGCACGCCAGCTCACTCTCTGGTCAACCTACACTGTGCGGTGTCAGTGTACCCTCTAGCTGTCTACGTGGTTTTAAATCTGGGATAAATTACCAACCCAGCAAACATTTTTGCAGATGTTTAAGTTAGAGAGGTGTCTGCTCCTGCTGAGATTGGGTACTGGAGCCAAACTTGGCATGCTACATCATCTGGAGGACCGCTTGAGTGCTACAGCACCATAGGCCTTTGACTTGCATCCAGTCAGCCAACAGCTGTAGTGGTTTAAACCTTACCACTGGCCACCTTTAGTGGTATTCCCCTCTCCTCACTTTGCTTGAAGTTACAGGCCACCAAGGGAGCCAGCAGAAGAGAAGAGCTCAGCAAAGCCATTGCTCAGTGTACTTTGCCTTTGCACAAATGTACTTCCATCCTTATTTTAAATATCCTGAGAGTCTGAGGACCCGGCATGGAGAGGCATTGCCACACACCGCCCTCTGCTCCTGCCCAGCAGGCAGGAGTGGTGGCAGCGTGCTCGTTGCATGAAACACGCAGCTGGTCCTTAAAACAGGCGTTTTGGGGTTTCCTTCCTTATACAAAACTATCTTTCTTACCATTATCTGTGGAGCTATCACATTTTAGGCAAGCAAGCAAGTTTCTTGGGTTTGTTTTTTTTTGTTTGTTTGTTTTGTTTTTTAATAACGAAGTAATAAAGATATTAAGGAAATAAAAGAAAAAATTTTAAAAAGCTTTAAACTCTGAAGTTTCTCAAATTAGTCATAAATGAAAGGTCAGATCCAGTGAAAATTAAAATACATTTCTCTTTTTTTCCACTCAATTTAGCTTTGTTTTTGGTTTTTGTTTGTTTGGGGTTCTTTTGGTGGAGTGGTGGCGGCGTTGAGGTCTGTTTCTTTGTTTGCAGTTTTTCCTCTCACATTAGTTGCAGAGGCAACTAAAACTAAAAAACAGCAGCAAACCTCTCCCACCCCGACTTCCCAGTTTGCATAGATTTAGAACTTTTTTAATATTTACCCACATTAAAACATCTACCATCTGGTAAGCATACTTTGGTCAGACATTCTGCTCCCGGTAGTCAGGATGTCTTGGAAAAATTCCTAGTTCTTAAAGAAGAAAACAAACTTTTATCTGTGCCAGGATAGCTTGTGGGCCAGATGCTTATCTGAATTACCCTTGTGTGAATAACTATTTCTAATAGTAATGGAAAAGCAAAAGTTCTACCTAGGGTTTCATGGGTTTTTCCTTCCCTATTCTCTCGTCTTCAATTTAATATGGTAATTAGATAGACTGAGATTATTAAAAGTAGTCTCAAAACTCTTTAAAGGGTAAAGGGATCTTTAGTTTAACTTGAGGAAGAAATCAGAGGCCGAAAGTTTCTTCTCTCTCCCAAAAGCAAGTCCTAGAGCAGATTTCCCGAGAAAATGAACTTCTGAATCTCAGGAGCCTGGAATGGAGAGCCTCCTTCCTTTTTCCTCATCTCAGTATGAGCTATAGAAAAGTACCTTTCTCCCCAGAAAATCTTTATGCCAAAGAATAAAATTCATAATTTCATAAAGGAGATGTATGTGTACTAGAACTCTAATGGGAGCTTCTCCTGCTTGTCCCACTGTTCGAAAACACTGCATTCAGTAGCTTAACTGCCTGCACTGCACTTGCATTAATAGACCCAGTCTTCAGGTTTCAGTCTTTAATGACATAGAATTTCACAATCAGGAATTATTTCTGCTCTCCCTGTTTGTTTCAGCTCACTGCAGTTTTCAGACAAAAATGTGAGAGACACAATTAGAGAGAAACAATTAGGAAAAATGTTTATAGCCTTCAGGAGAATTGTTCATTTCTTTATCCCTTTTGTTAGAAAACAGACATTTTCTCCCATATGGCACCTCAGAACAGAGTTTTTGGCACTTACACTGCTAGTTGCAACATATTTCTAAGAGCTAATGTACCTTTTTCTTCCCCTCAGCTGCCTTTATTTTTTTGTTGTTGTTTTCTCTACTATCTAAACAATCATTATCTGTTATGAACTCAAGGTAATTTTTTGTGTTTGTTGTTTGGGTTTTTTCCCCTTTTTTCAGCTGTATTGGAATTCAGATGGGGCTATCCTAACATCTTCTCTTTGGAGGATTTATTTATTTATTTATTTATTTATTTTTAATCTGAATGGGAACTATTCATAAGAAACAGTTCATCTGGTAAATTTAGCTTGTTTTTTATCTTTTACTGCTAGAAAAGAAAGCATACAGAAAGAAATGGGGCTAAATTGCTGGACCACAGTTACAGAAGGGCATTTTTCTTTTGGAATGCCCTGCCATGCTTTGGCAGCGAGCATGTAGGGCTGCACACTGGATTCTACCTAATCAGGAGAAGCAGGGAAATTACTTTAGCTTACACTATTCTCTGTGCCTGAAGGTAGCAATTCCATAGGTATCAGATGTAAGAAAGGGACAGTTGATAACAAAGCAAAAGCTGATTCAGATGTTTCTAATGCTCCCAAAACATTTTATAATTTAAAATATTCCAAGCAATCCAAAGACCACTGAAATCAAAAGGAGTGTATGCCTCCATTTCAACAGGTCTTTGATCACATTCTAATTTAGAAATTAACTCTAATCATTAAATTAGTCCTAGTGATGGCACTTTGAAATAATTGGCATGAAAACAAAACACTGTTGGTAATGATGTTTTTAAAGAAATTATATTCAGAGTTACACAAAATTTAATTAAAAGCAATTACCATTATTTCCCCTAAACTGAAAATAGTGTTTTAGGGGTGCTGCCCAGCTTCTGTCCTGTCTTTCCACAACCTCTGTAAACTGTGCAGGTCCCGTACCTGGTGAATCAGATAGTGAACCAAAGAGAGGAATATAATATGCATTACAATCAAGAAAGAAATAAAAAAATTGGTGTTAGTTCAGTCACCATTTTGCCATATTTGTGCTTTTACTGGCATAGCTGAGGGATTGGAGCTACCATGACTCAGTTGGATGGAAAGAAGACACTGTGTAGTTAATGACTAACCAGTTGTGTGCAGCCCTTTCCTTCAGTGTCTGCATCAGCACATTTAATAATCTTCTTATTGTTTCAGGTCTAAAGACCTAAAAATTATAAATCTAGAGAGAGAAAGAAAAAAGCATTAATCCAAGCAGATGGAATGAAGCAGAGAAATACTAAGAGTTACCAAGACCATAAAGTAAAAATATTTCAGAGCCACTAGCTGGGGCCAGATCTCCATGGGTTCTCATTGTTCAGCAGCAAATATATTGTTCTGATGTTTCTTCTTCCTTGGCCTCTTTTAATTTTGCATAAAATGTAATCTCAGGGCCATAAGAAAAGCCCCCCAGAAACAGTCATTGCCTATTCACTTATTTAACTTAAAAAGCAATTCCTGTAAATAAATAAATTTAATTAATCTCCCACTACACTTTTGCTAATTATTATTATAGACAAAGGTTTTCAACACTGAAAAATCATATTGATTTAACAACAGCTTAAAATCCATGAATTAGAACTTATTTGAATACCAGATATGTATTTTAAGCCTCCATAACCAAAGAGGTGAATGCTGTTTCCAGCAGACCAGTCAAGATTACTGAGTACTATATACATATATATATATATATGAGAAGCTTTATGAATGATAAAGAAATTATAAAAAAGTCAAAAAGAGAAAACCAAAAAATAATCTTCTGGTTGTATTAAAGTCTTCAAATTAGAGCTGATAAATCTAACAATTCTTTTCCAAAATTCATAAGCATACACATATTTTTAATATAACAGCATAAATGAAAATAAATGTACATCCATCTCATTAATAACTGTCAACAGAGTGCATGAGGTTGCAGGGAATAGGCACTGACACTACTGTAGGACATTGTTCCAGTTTCTGTGTTTAGATGTCTACCTTCAGCACATCCCACAGTTCCCACTACTGTGTGAAGGTTCCCGCTTCACTCAAGACAGTCAAGTGTGAGTGCAGAAGACAACAGTAGAGTCAGACTTCATTGCCAGTAAACAAGTTTAATAATGAGAGCATGAAGATTCAGGGCACTCACGGTGGAAGGAATGTTGTGGGAATAAACAAAGAGGAGTGGTTTTTGGCATAGTTGTAAATCTTGGGATAGAAAACAGAACACTAATTGAATTGTCTTGTATAATTTTCTAATGCAATTTCCACAGCCACTTGATTTTCTTTTAAGACTGAAAAGGACATTTTGAATTGCATGGTTTTATAAAATAACATTTTTTTATTTGCAAGATGAAAAGTGAGCTTTCAACTTCAGAACTAGTATCACAAAAATTCTGTTATAGCATGGGAGAGGAATTCTAAGGCTGTAAAGGATAAAACTACATCAGTCCTTTCCATTTCATACAGGGCTGGGCATGTAAGCGATGACCTTTAGTAAAGCAATTTTAAAAAAAAAATGACAAGGGTGGGAACAAAAGCTTCTAGTGCAGCCAGGCCGACTGGAAAGCAGAGAATGAGAGATGCCAGAGAATCATAGCATACACCAATATCAGCTGGATTCTGTAGAGAAGCAGAAAATAAAGAATGAGAACCAATAAATTTTCCACTCACACAAGTAATTTTCCCAGAGCTGTCACTTAAAGAAGCCAACAATTCAGGCAAAATGATATTTCCTATTTTGTTTTGGTTTCGTTTGGTGCCGGAATAGAAAATAGTGAATTCTAATGGAGTCTACAGTCAGATTTGGAGACACTAAATCTCTACTACTATTAAGTGCAGGCTTACAGTGTGAAGTTCTGAGTTCTGTGCAGCTTCAAAGGCCTGAAGCTGAGTTCAGTTCAGGGGATATTTTCAAATTAAGCTGGTCTCTGTAAGTGTTATCAGACTACTGAATTTATTTATCAAAGGGTCTTTTTTTTGGATTTATATATCTATATCTTTTTCAAATTCATGTAAAAATATCAGATTTTGTTTTCACAATAGCTAACATTGGCAATTCCTCTTCCTTCTGAGAGGTTATGATTCCCTCTGTAATCGGTATTTATGTCAACTGAATTTGCTTGTAAGATCTGAATTAGAAAATAATTTTGCATTAAATTAAATTTTAATTAAATTAAAAGTTAAAAAAACTAAACAGAACCTATAGAGGAAAAAAGACCAAAAAAAGGTAACTTTTCATCATTTTCAAATTACTTTAACTTGATTCTGGTTAATAAATGGGAATAATACATGGGAAAAGTTTGTAATTGTTGTATCTGTTTGTAATCTTCAGAAGTACTGATGTTCAGTACCATTTTAGGTACTATCTGATATTGGACACATCTGAAATCCAGGGTTAATTGATAGATCCTAGGTAATAAACAGCTTTCAAAAGTGACAGCTAGTGACCAAACATTGCGCATTATAAAAAACAGCAATAAAATTCAGTGTTGAAGCAACCTAAGACTGAGGGATCTGGTTTTAAAATAACCAGTGTAGAAGTGTCTGTAGCCAGGAGAGAGTCTGTCTCCAGAGAGCTATTCACTGATTTTTTAAACTGAAGACGTTTGTGTCTATAATCTAAGAAAAAAAAAAAAAAATCCAATACTTAGAACCAACCAACTTGCTATTATATACTAATTTCAATAATTGTACAAAAACTTAAGGATCAATTTGAAAGACTTTCCATTCTTCCGCATTCTATTCTAACATCTTGTGACTGGCTTTTATTTCCCAGGCACTGATGTTTTGCCCTAACTATTTCAAAGTTCTTCAAAGAACAGTACCTTGACTAGTTAATGTTAGAGTCAGAGAATCATTTAGGTTGACAAAGACCCTTAAGATCATCGAGTCCAACCATTAACTCAACACTGCCAAGTCCACCACTAAACCATGTCCCTAAGTGCTACATCTACATATCTTTTAAGACAACGCAGAAAGAACCGTGCCTCACCAACACCGCCTATGGAGACTTTCTACTGTGCCTTTTGCAACCGGACTTGCCTATCTCGCATCGGCCTCTTTAGCCATCAGCGCGCTGGCAACAAGCGTGGGTAGAGCCCTTCCCAAATCTTGGTTCGCGAAGCCGAGCCATGATGATGATGACATATCTTTTAAGTACCTGGAGACTTGACTACTTGCTTGGGCAGCTTGCTCCTGCTTGACAATCCTTTTGGTGAAGAAATTTTTCACGTGTTATTAAAGTCACTTTTGTTCATAACGTCCTTCCATGTCCTGAGAATTGCCTAAAATAGTAAAGAAGCTTGTCTCATTAAAAAAAAAAAA
>VWZG01000742.1:69406-93941 GCA_013396735.1 Grallaria varia
AAGATGAAGGGAAAATGTACATCTTTTTTCCTGTTAAAATCAAGTGTTCCACATGACTTGGGAAAGTGATGAGCAAAAGAATCATGGAAACTTTTGTAATTAACTCGTTGCTTTATTTACACTTGAAAATGGGCCTCAAATATTTTTAAAGCAGGGAATTTGATCAAAAACCCATGAATAATTTTCAAGTGGCAGTTTAGAGCTGCCTTAGTTCGTAACTGTCTGTTTGAAATAGTTTAACTGAATAGAACCATTTTCTAAAAGACAGTATGGACTGACCTGTTACAAATCAGGCATGTAGAGCTATTAGCAACTTCAGAAAAATTGATTCCTTACTTTACAACAGGTCAAGCAGTGTCTTGCAACAATAAGGTCTAAGACACTGCTGCTTACTAAGTTACTGTAGAAGAAGAAAAAGAGTCCTACCCTCACAGTCTGTCCTCTTGCTTTCTTTCCTCCTTCTGCCCAGACTATTCAACTCACCACTCTCTCCATTCTTTGTTAAAGATTTAAAGGAAGAGTACACATGTGATAAAGAGTATATTACAAAATTTTGTAATAGAGATGCAATTTTTATAGCTCCAGTCCCTAGTTCTAAAATTAAATCAAATCCTGAATTTTTTACTGATATTGTGCAAAATATGATCAAAACATCAACAGTAATCACAAACATCATTGGAAGGGAAATTGTGATTGTCAGCCCAAAACTTCAATAGCACTTTTTTTACTAGTAACAGAATTGCAAATGTAAATTTGATCTCTTCTTGGTTCACGATTCACCCAGGAATAAGTGAAAATCTCTAAAATTCACTTTAAAATGAAAAGGTAAACAATACTCATGCCTCTGATAATAAAGACAACTTAAAGAAGGTTGAGTAACTTGTTTGTACAGATTACTCAAAGCACATAAGCTTCAGCATATTCACAAATACTTACTGAATCCAAATACATGCAACATTTTGTCATACCCTGTAAGTCATCATTCCTTTTGGAAAAGTTTTTCAACCAATGTATATAAATAAGACTGCACTTAATCTCTCAGGGGGAAATGCAGTTTCACAGAACATATATTTTGAAATAAATATTTAATATTTCTCATCTTTCCACTCTGCAAATATTTTTCAATGTTTCCTTATGTAAATTGCCTATGAGGCTTTCTTTAGTTGCAGCTATATAGCACACTGATAGCCACATTTCTATAAGTTCTGAGAATTTAATTTTTAATTCAATAAATATAAACTTCTAAAATTTTAGCCCTTTTTTCCATTTTATATGAAATAATTTAATCTGAATTCTCTTCCCTTTTAATTTCTAAAATATTTCCTAAATCTCTGATAGCTGTCTCAAGCATTCACTCAATAAGTATCTCCATGACACCAGGACCAGTAAGGTGATTATTACTTCAAATATTGTTTTCTTCTTTTTTACTTTTGTTTCAGGAAGTTAGTTCTTTTGCTGACTCTTATTTTCATTTGATGATGATCATTGTGTAGGCAGAAATTTCTATGACTCAATATAGGCTCAAACCAAGATTCACCTGGTATGTTTACGATATTTGAAGCTGAAGTGTCTAGTCCAAGATAGATTGATTGTTTACCGATAATTCATGATACTTTCAACTGACGTAACTCTACTTTTGCAATCCATGCAACAATCAGAATGCTATGAGGGAATTGCCATTTTTCTGAGTGGTGCTGATCTCCTGTAATTTAGAATGGGCTAAGTTTCTAGATACCAAATTAAAAAAAAAAAAATAAAAATAAGTGCAGTAGGATACCCATATATCAGTTACTCTTCTCAAAGAGCAAGATTACATTCTAGTTTGTGTGCTTTCACCCTGTACTGCTCACTAGGTGCCACTTCAATAGGAAAACTGAATTGCTAGTTCTCACTTGTTTTCAGCAATCCCAGGAAGACAGGTAAGAGCCTGATCTTTCTTGTTCTTGGAAGAGGACAGACATAATCTTGTACTCAGTGACAGAAAGGAAGCAACTTTAAAGGAGGACAGTATCTTTTTAAAGGAATTTACTTTATGTTATGGGGGGAGCAACACAGCAGCTTTCTCTCTGTCTCTATTTTCTTCATTTAGCTTTAGTAGCAACCATTTACTTCACTTCTTGTTTGAGTCATGCTATTTAATCCAATCATCATTTCCAACTTACGGAAGGCAGCCCTCACGTCACTTTTGCAATCAAGGCTTTTTAGATGTCTACTGGTGCTTTATATATTATATAATAATTTCATCTTCTTGCATTCCAAATTATGTGTTCAGTTCAGGTCCAGTGTGACTGTACAGGACACAGAATCGATTTTATGAATGTTGGAAGGCGGAGATCAGGCATACTAGCCAGCTGTGCAGCTCCCACCCATGCTAGATGAGATCAGCTATGGGTCATAGTTTTTGTCAGCTCTGCTAACATACAGCAAGAATTAAGAAACTATTGAATTTTGGGTTTTTTGTTTGGTTTTTTTTTACATGAAACAACCATAAACATTCATTTTTATGGACAATCAAGTAACATCCCTGGAAAGCTCTTCATGTGATGAGATACAGCTTAACAGAGATGTGCCAGAGAACATTATCTGCAGTGTCTTCATATACAAATGTATGCTTGTGTGTATCGTAGACTCATAGAATGGTTTGTGTTGGAGGGGACTTTAGAGACCATTTGTTTCAACTGCCCCCTGCCATAGGCAGGAATACCTTCCACTAGACTGCATTGCTCAAAGCTCAGAGCCCCATCTAACACTTTCAAGGATGGGGCACCCTCAACTTCTGTGGGCAATCTGTCCCACTGTGTCACCACCCTCATAGTAAAGAATATCTTCCTGTGAGTGTGTGTACCTATAAATTAGCAAAAGAAATGTCCATTTATTTGTTCCCCAAACCCTTTTAACTGGTTGTACAAAGCTGTACTGTACTGTTTTAATAAGCTTTGGCTTTCTACATTATCAGTCTCAATCAATATCTATAATGGTGAATTTGAGCAATCCTTTCTTATTCACACTCGTTGCCAAAGGGGCAGACGCACTTCTAGCAGAAAAGCACTGAAGTGCTTAAGTGAATAGAAATAAGGTTTGTAAGCATCATGCTTCAGATATTTTAACGCTTTCTCTCTCTAAATAAAGACTTTACTTTTCACAGTAAATGTCAGCTCCTTTTTTTCACATCAAGATGTGCCTTGGAAAGTGTTGCAAAAAGTACATTATGTTTCTTCACACACTACTGAAAGCTGCTAATAAGGCGTCCGAAATGTTTTAGCACAGCATTACTTCTTATACCTTCTGCCTTGTTGAATACTCAGAAGACATCTTATAATCTATATCCATCCAGTTCACAGAAACATGGATTTTGAGTCCAGGTCAGCGCACCATGTAGTGAAGTAGAGTGTTTAATTTGCCACAACTAAATACCCGGAGAAAAACTAATTTTTTTCAAAGATCAGACCCAGATAAGTTTCTTTCAGAGAATACATATTTCTGAAGTTTCTAAGCTTCCATCTGTGAAGACAATCTGAGAAAAGCCATAGTTCCCAATGCTACTCCTTGATCCTACACTGAAGAAGTTTCACAGCAATTCAGATGTTTCTCAAAGGTATTTCCCACTCACCTACACCCTCACCTCCCACATTGCCCAGGGCCCGACAAAATGTTCAGAAATGTAGGCTTACAGATGTTTTTCCAGTGAGTATAATATCTATGATCCCAAATCATTTAAGTTTCTGGACCGAGTGAGTGGGTTTTCAACAGACATTTTGCTGTTCTTTTTCAGTATCTTTAAGATTCAAAGGAAACTTGACTTAGAGTGCTAGCCATGCAGAAATTCTTTAGGTTTGACTCCTGAAGTCTGGCATACTTTGCTAAAGGCCTGGGGTTTTCTGCAATCACACAGCTTTATTTGGCTTTCTCTATTCCCTGCAGTTGTAAGAGCATCCCGTCTCTTATAAGTGGAGCAACACACCAGAGCCCAGTAAACAGAATTCAATGGACAAAGAATGGGAATACAGAGGAAAAAAGCTCAAAGCTACTGAAGAAAAAACATTATGAAAAGCTAAATTTACTTTTTTCAAGTTAACTAAGTCCATGTACAGCAACACATCAATAAAACTTTTATTACCAAGGCTTAGTTTGTATTAGAACAGTCCCTGGACTTCTTAATTGTCCTAAATAAGATACAAGTATCTGACCAAAATATACATTAGACTATATTCATAGAGTAATTTCCTTACTTTAGTAATAAGTATTTACCAAAACAGAAATAAGAAACAGATATTTAAACCCTCTAAACAAAGGTATATTTTCTCCAAAGTATAATCATCTCTATGCCACAGATAAATGGTATCCGATGTTAGTGTTAGAGATTTAGGTAACTTTAGCATTCAAAACATCGTATTACTATGGAATGAACATAAAACCTGAGGTGTTAGCACATGCAGTCATGAGCTATAAAGAAGTCTATTTGAAATTGCTTTCTAATTGTTTTCTTTGTTCAAAATTATTTTGTGGAAAAGGGAATTACATTAGCCTTTCTGTCTGTCTTTGTTTCTTTGGAGGACAAAGAAAGTAAAGAGATGGTCAGCTGAGGGTCAATTTTTTGAAAAGGAGTGTTATGCTACAGTTCCTAAAGATAATCAGAGCATGAATGATACAGTGGATTGAGTAAGGGTTTCGTTCCTGTTTCATACCAACATTCAAAGCAATAAGTCTGACGTCTGAAGGTGCATATATCAGTTTTAACAAGATATGCATCTTGGAACAGTATGATACAAAGAGAAAATAACAAATCTGGATTTAAGACCTAAAGAGACAAAACCCAAGCTGTATAACTGCAGACTAATGGAGTTTTAGTAGAATGTGAAACTTTCGGTGTAAAATAAAACTGGATACATGTAAAATGGGATAAAATTCAGTGTATTTATGGCTATTTTTTTCTGCTTTTTTTAATACATGGTAAACGAACTGTTCACAAGTTATTTTTATTTCACTAATATATTATTCTGACCAATTAGCGAACATGCTAAGTGAACCAGAGTAAATGGCACAGGGATTCGAAGAAGGACTAGGACTAGTGCTATGGTAGATGAGAATCAGTGGAAGACAGATAGAAAATATCAAGGTTTATTAATAATTTAATTCCTAAAGATTCACTCTTTAATACTTTCATAAATTGCAATAAATTATCTCACCACAGTGAAAAACAAAAAAAAACCACAAAATACCAAAAAAAACCAGGGAAAATAATACAAAGAAGATAAGCAGTGTATGATCTATTAATATGTAAAAATGTAGGTTTCTTTTTACCTTTCGGGAATGAAACGAGCTTCTGCTTTATGATATGGCCTTCTCTTTGGAGCTAAGCTTTCCGCTGTCCTTTTTCACAGCCCCTATAAGGTCTTCCTTGCCTCCTCCGTGGACACTATAATGTCTTTTTCTGACCAGTGTGACAGAGGTGGTAATTGCTTGACATATGGATTCAAACCACAAGTCTTTTCAAACCTGGGTAGATTGGTGTTGAGAACCCCAAACTATTAACAGCAATCTGTATTTCTGTCCTACTCAGTAGTCCGGGCTCTGCACAGCTTACTGAATGATTGAGCTGACTCCAACTCATGTCATTCTTGACCCTTGCCATGCACTCTCTCCTTTTCCTCATCAGCTTTCTTTAGTTGTTCCAGTTTCAGCCTAATAACTTTCAGTTTGAAATTTCACCGTTCAAATCTGCTTTACTTGATTCAAGGGAAGTGTTGGCCAGATAATTGCCCTTCCCATCCTTTGATGGAAACTCACCTTTCAGAATATCCTATATATTTTAGTTCATACAGCCTATGTACACGTTAGTCTTCAACTAACACTATGATAGCAAACCTTAGTATTATATTCCCTTTCCTCTTTTTTCCCTGCTCCTTTTCTTTCTCCCTCCAAATCCATATGATCCATACCTCCCTCAGCCAGCTCCGACACTCTTCGGTTGGAGCCAGACAAAAGGAACATGCAATTATTTTCTTCCCTTTTTTTTTTTTCCTCATTAACTCCCTTACCTATCTGCATTTTTCTTCCCATTTTCTTATTCAACACTATAACACAGAAATTTGTAAAACCACAAAGGTAAAGTGGCGTGCATGCAATATTTATAAAAAAAAACCCCAAACTGTAATGTTCACAACTCTCTCATTCTCTACAGGCCAAGTCTTGTCTCAACTCCAGCATGATGAAAAATCTGCATTCAGTAAATGGAAACTTTTGAGGGGAATGGAAGTTAAGGATTTGCTAAGTATTTCATCTTCAAAAGCAGCTGCAGTCTTACTACTTCAGTACTTTATATATATTAAAGACATTTTGAAATTTGTGTCATTATTGTCTATTTCTGCAGTAATCAGCAAAAGTACCATGGGACTATAGTATTCTGCAGTTAGTATCCCTATAAGTTATACTTTATTTGCTGCAAAATTCAGAATAATTTGAATAATCCCTTCATTTGTGAGTACATACACATAATACCTTTGCTCCATGTATGTGGTGTCATTTTTTTGATTCCTTCTTTTTGAACAGAACAAAAGGCAGGTTGTCTGTTCCAAACAGCTCTTTATTTAAAAGATCATCAAATAAGATACCAAAACACAACAACTACTACAGTATATGGTTATACAACTACCCTAAGGATTTGGTAGTACACAAAAATAACCAAGAGATTTCATTCATGCAAGAGCTATTAAATATACACTATTTCTAAGATCTTCTCTATACCCGCTATAAAATAGGAAAGCTGTCTTTTCTGTTTTGGTTTATTTTTATTTTGAGGACAAGAAGGATTGTTTTTTAAGCATAAGGTTTTGATACTCATTCAACATAATTCTCTTTTTGCATCCTAATAAATGGGTTTACAATATTAGATTCTAGGAAATTTTTTTTAAATACATATAAACAATGGTTTTGGCCAAAAGTTTTTGAGAAACTATACCATTTATTCCAGATAATATTATTCCCAGGTCATATTGCTCTGTGAAAACTTTCTTTAAGAAAATAATGCACAATATAGCATGTATTAGTTCTTTTCTTTTTCTTTATTTTCCTTCCTTCTTCCACAAATTCATTTTAGACCTTGAGTTAAATACCCATAGGGGGTAAAACAATCTCAAATTCTAAAATATTTGATTATAAAAATCTGTTATACAGCTTAGATTTTTTAATAATGAATCCAAAAAAATCTGCAGCAATGATATCAAGATTGTCATTTTGGATGTTACCAGTCTATCCTCAACATCAGATTCACTGGTGTACAAATCCACCAGTTTTTCATTCTCATACTGTTAACTCTTTGTTAAGCAGCTTGGGACACTGCAGCTGGACAGAGGTCTTCAGGTTGCCGGCAGTGATTTATGAAAGCAATGTGTAAACAATCTGAAAAGCCCTTTATGTATCCATAAGAGAAACGTATCCTGCAAAATATTCCTACAACTGATTTTCAAGAATAAAACAGAAAATGGTTCCAGACTAATAAGACTGTAACTTTTGTGACAAAACAGACTGGTACTTGACCCGCTGGGAACTCAGACAAGTTCTATTCCCTGGTAATTCAAGTCCAGTCTTGTATAGTCCCATCTTTTCCTTTAATATGAAGGAACATGAGACATTTCCTGAGATATCAGCTGTATACTCTCATCTGCTCAGAAAAAAGCTAATCTTAGCTGGGCAACTATGAGATCATGAAGCTTTTATATTTCTTAATAGCTGACACTCCTCCTAAAGTTCCTAGGTGGCTTGCATGTCAGTTTCCCATATTGTCACCTCAGAGGAGCCATTCAGTCAAAGCTCTTTCTATTCCACAGCCTCTTTGGTCTGGCAGACCCATCCCAACATCCTGGACCTGAATTTTGAAATCTGATTATTAAGATTATGACTCTGTGTGTGTGTGTGTCTTAATCTGACACCTGCTGGATTCAAGAGACTGGATGAGAATGTCAATTTTCAGTAGCAATGAACATTAATAAACAAATAGGTTTTAGCTTCTCTTGTTGACAAAGCTTAGAAGTTGATTCAGATGCTCCCTGGAAGTCCAATAAATGGAAAGAAATAAAAATAATTCGACATGTGTTTATTACTTTATTATCAGGGATATTTATTTCCTATTCTATCTATTTTCAGGTTTTTGCAGCCTCACCCATGAACTCTGAATGCTTGGATTTGGTAGCAATGAAAATCTCATTTCCCAGGTTCTTTGTGAAGATCAACCCCTCCTTCCACTTTCTTTGATTCCTGGAGAGCGAGATACAGGTTTTGACTCTACCTGTATGTCACAGGAGTCAGTACAGTTGCAGGTTCTCTGCAACTCTTGTTTTCTGACTGCTTTCACTCAGGCCAGTATTTTGGACATGGAGATCATCATGGATCAGTCTGGAACCTTGGGGAATTTCAGAAGCACATGCTCCTCTTTCTGCCCTCCAACACTCAATTATTGTGGTGGTGTCTTGTATCTTCAGTTTGACACCACATAGTGCAAACAGATAAGTAATTTTGGGGAAAAAGAATAAAGATCAAGACCAATCATGTCTCCACTGTGTGTTCACTAGGAGAAGAGTATGAGGCATAGCCAATATCATACATTGCAAAATTAAATCTCTCTTAATCTGAAAACTCAACATTTCATCCACTTTGTTCACAGCACATCCATTAAACTCTTACCTATAGCATAGAACAAAGTTTAGATTTATAATAGAAAAGACAGAAAACTGCTAAATTTATAATATATCACAAGCAAGACTCAAGAACTGAAGGCTTATTCTAACATCACATTTAACCTTGATAACAGAAATTATTATAACATTTATTTTAAAGAAAAAGAAACAAATATATGCTTCAAACACGATCAAATTATTAATCTCTCTGTTTTTTCTTGCAAAGGAATTTGTAATATCATGGATAATAACTCATAAAAATCAAAGTGAATCTCAGTTATATTTAATTATACATTAGAAAGTACTGAGAGGTCTCTGCAATTGCTCTGTACGACAATATCAAATATTGTGGGAGTCTAAGAAATAATTAAGTATGAAGTTTCTGAGTAATTGGTCTAATTATTGATCTATGACCTTTGTAAAAACATCAGTAATTGAATATGTAGAAAAAAATGTGCTCCTCTAAAGAGACAGAACAACTCTCAATTGCCTTTATAAAACAGAATAGCCCATTTTAAGAGGCAGTTCTTTAAGCTAAGATAGCAATCTGAATAAATGGTCTTCAACATTTTTACACTTAAGGCAATTATGAGTTGCAGGAAAAAAAGAAAGGGAAAGGGAAAGGGAAAGGGAAAGGGAAAGGGAAAGGGACTTCCCAGTCTTCAAAATTGCCTTTAACAGCTCTGTGCACACCGCTTAATTCTATGGTTTGAGTGTTTTCTAGTATTTTAATGCTATTATGCTTGCTTTTCATGAGTGACCAATAAGCTGAATTGCCAGCATTGACTTTAATTGCCCATCTGACAATTACGGATTTTGTGTCCTTATCTAGTTCAGACTGTCACTCTGAATGACATTCTTCTGACAGGTCCCTGGACCACTCCATCAGAGACTAGGGACACCTGACAAGCTATACTTTCCTGACATACTTTAAGCTATGCCTCCTCCAGTGACACACAATAGCTGGCTGTGTGTGGATCCAGAGTCTGCTGAAAGGAAATGGGTTATTTAAACCCATTTTCAGCCAGTCTGACTAATCTGTTAGCTCTGCACTGCATGGATCAAGTACACAGCCACGAGGTAAGCCCAACTTGAGTGTGGAGTGCTAGATGAAACAGTTAACACCATCATTTGAAGTACGCTGCCATCACCCTGAATATCTAAATCACCTCCAAAATGAAACATGGAAAGGAGGTGTTTTTTTTAAAAAGTGTACAGTAGCTATCAGATGATGATCACCTTACTATACCCTGCATTTGTTTTTTTAGCTCACTTATGCTAAGCATGAGAGAAAAATATAATGGTAATCTATTTCTTTGTCTTATGCTCTGTGTTTCCCATTAAAAAGTCATCTGAAGTTTCTTTTTAATTTTTTCTTTATATACTGCTAGCAGTGAATTTTGGAACAAACTCTGTTCTGCTTTTTTTATTTCACACCAAAAGATAATTTAGAATGTAAAATAGCCATAATAGGACTAGGGATCGTGTCGGTTTGTTGCAATGACTGGAGTGATAGTGGTTAACACAGTAAGTAGTGCATGCTCAGTTTTATCTTATTAGTGCATACATTTAATGGTTATTGAATAAACCAATTAATAACATTTGGAATGCGAAAAGGAAATACAATTACCTTTAATAGAGTGAAAATCTGTAAAAATCCCTTCCCTCCCCATGTAACAAAGTTGCTATAACTATTGTTATGGGTTTCTTTCTATGCATATCCCTGTACATGTTTAATAATAATTGACAGAAAATCCTGTGAGAGGATATGGAAATTCTCAAAGTGTTTGGTTTTTAGGGTTTGTGGGTCAGGAAGTTTAGTCTTGTTTTGGAGTGGGGTTTTTTTGGTTGTTTGTTTTTGTTTGTTTTGTTGGGTTTGGGGTGTGTTTGGTTTGGTTTGGGGTTTTTGGTTAGTTTTGGGTGGTTTTGTTTTGTTTTGTTTTTTTTTTGTTGGGGTGTTTTGTGGGGTTTTTTGGTTGCAATTTGTTGTAATGAAATTGCTTGGATAAAATACCTCAAACAGGAAATAGCAAGTTTTCAAAAACAGTTTCTGTCCCATTTTGCCTCTTGATCTGACCATCCAGGCTTCACAGGTCTTGCACTATCCCTCTATTTTGATGGCTGCTGCAGCCTCCACTCCTTACAGCCTGTTTCCTCCAGAGCGGAACCCAAATCTCATGCACACACCAAAGACTCAGAGCTGGAAAATGTGTAACTTTCAGGTGGAAATTGATTCCTCATGCTTGAAAACAATTTGTCTCATGCTGTGAACTTCTCTCTCTGCTAGCATCCAAGACTGTCTTAAACTTTGAAGGTTCTTATTATTACAAATTTGTAGAGGGAGGGAAAGGAAATGCCTTTTAATTGTAACTTTAAGATATTGTAATTTCAATTCATCTTTTAAATACTTCCCCAAGTTTCTCAGGCAATGAGATTACTATTTTGACTTTTAATACTGAGAGCACTGAGACATGAATCAGCTTTTGTCTTTTTTTTTTTTTTTCCTGAGCATTCATAGGTTACGTAAACACTCTAAATTCTTTTAGTGATTTAATAAATTATTTAGTTGGTGGTACACAAGACTGAAGCACATTTGGGTTTGTTTTCACTCACATACTCTTTTATGTCTCATTATGTATCATCTTCTTAAATTATTAGCGTTCAGGGGCAAGTTACAAGTCAAGAACTTAAAATTCACTTACAAGCAGCCTATTTAAAACATTCATTTTGAAGTTGCCTTTTAATAGTTGATAGTATTTCCTTCCTTCCTGAGACCTATTCCCCAATAAATTAAACCAGCCAATACATAAAACACTGTGGCAGTTCCTACTAGTATATTATACAAAAAAATTTGCAAGCATATAAATGTTTCAGGTGTTGCAATAAAAAATTGTAAGATTCTCAGTAGGATTTATGGACCATATCAATTTACTTGGTGTTATGTTAGGGTGCTTTATAAAATTGGAAAAAACTGCAAGATGGTCATAAGTATGTTGAAATCTCAGTTTTGTACAATACATCATGCTTAAAAACTAGTTTTATTTCCAAATGTATTAGTCCAATTAATCTCAAGTAGGAAAAATTCACAATCAAGAAACAGCAATTGCAAAAAAGACACAGCTATGTTATCATCTTGATTTTCCACAGTATATTTTCACACAAGTATGATTTTAGATTTAGATAAGATAACCATAACACACAGTTACCTATAAACTAAATATACATTGTTTTCTTCTGCTGCATCAGTAATATGAACTTCTCTTGAGTATGTATGGTCTTCTAGCTTTGTTCACATGTAGCTGCCGTTTCAGAATATAGGGATTTTTTCTCTTCATTATTTCCTTTTCTTGGCTTGAGTTTTCTAGATCAAAAGCATCTTGCTGAAGTAACTGTAGGACGCAAGAAGAGACACAACATTATCAGCTTTTTTTGGGTAATGAAGAGTATAAACTCCAAGAAATTTTTAAAAATATTGTTTTAACATCTGCCACCAAGAAAAAACTTTAATTGCAGGGTTTAAAAAAAACACCAACACACAAAACCTCAGGACACAAAACTAGGATCAGGCTAAAAATCAGCTGAGCCCTACAGAGTTAATATTTAAATTCCACTGAAACAAATGAGATTACTGGTTTTGACTAGACAGAAAAGCTGGTATATCGTCCTTGGACTAAAACTCAAACTGACTGAAAACTTCCTAATGATTGTCACTCTGTAATCACTCATTCAGGCTAAACACCTGCACTACTAGCTAGCTTCAGCTCTTGAGGACTATTTTTATCTGCAACGTCCTACAGGCAAAAAATCAAAATTAGAAAATAAATAAAAATTAGAAATTGAATAAAACACAAGGCAGCTAAATCTTGTCAATAAAAAATTCATATATTACTGTATGTTGAGTTTTACTTGGGAATTGAAATTTCAAGTGTTTTGTTCAGATTAATTTTTGCTTTTTCTGTTAAGATTTTATCAATTTTCTCACCACATCCTTCCATGGTCAAGTACAGTCCTGCTGTCTGGCTGAAATGCATTAAGCTCAAAACACTTTTATACCCACCTTAGCATTTCCCTAAGCAAACAAACTCTGTTACTCACTTAACTACTCAATAAATGAGAGCTCATCTAAATTCATGGTTTCAACAAACTTTTGAGCCAATCCTGGATGAATGAGATCACAATTAGATAAACTGTTTATTTCAAGCCTTTTTCAATCCTTCCCCCTCTGGTTTTATCCCTTTTTCTTTTGTCTTGTAAGCCTCTCCACTGCATGAGTGCATTCCTAAGCTGAGAAACGAGTATTTTTTTTCAATTTCACATGAATTACTGTTAAGAGCAGTGATTCCCAACCACCACAAAAGGTGATTCAATTGCAAAGCAGGAAACTGTGATTAAGTCACATTATTGCATATTCAGTTCTATGGTAGCTCCTTTTCATCAATAGATGCACTGATGAAGAGAGAGTCTTCAGAAAATCCTGGTTCTCAGAGATGTTGCAGTCTTTTGTAAGGACTGTCCAAGCAACTATGAGCAAATATGAGGATTGAGAATAAACCTGTATAAACAGTTATGATTCAGAAACACAAACAAACAACCAAACAACCAAAAATCATAATTCCTTCTGACTGAATCTGAGATAGCTGAAAAAATTTGGTTACTGCAAAGTCACTAGTGACACTGAGGTATCTTTTTTTGCTACACAAAGCAGCTTTTATTATATTATCTAACAATACAAGGGGATCATGCCTAGTATGTTTCTGTGTGATCATTGCACTAAGATAAATATCACAAATGGACTACAAACAATCCCTATTTAAGAGCAGTCATTTTCATACAGTCCCAATGCCAACTTCCAGGCTCCTCTTCAGATGTAGGGAAACAAAAAGAACGTGTTACCTTAGAGCTAGCAATGGTAAGAAACCCATAGTACCAGTAAAATGGTAGGTACACATGGGCATGTGTCATTGCATTTAGAATCCAGTTTGCCTTAGGGTCTTAAAACAGAACCACTGACTGCATTTATTTATGCCACAATAAATCTGCAGTAACTTCACTTGTGTTAAGCAGATATTAATTATGTGTTCTGGCATAGAGATCTCCTTCATGTGTTTGTTTGGTTATTTGGAATGGCTACAAAGAGTGGAGAAAGCATGTAGTTAAGAAAAGCTCTCATTTATCCAAGGGTTGTTGTAAGACACATTAACTCAGCCCATTAGAAACTATACTGATTCACAACTCTTATTGGAAAAGGCATATTAGAGGTATTAGAGGATATAAAAAAAGAGAAGGAAAGCTCAGACAATGTGGTGGGGTCAGATGGATATGGATTTTACAACATCACTAAAAACAGAGCTGGAGAGTTTAACAGAAGCTGAAACATCCATTTGTGACAGTTTGTTTTACCTCCCAGTGCTGAAAGGCTCTGCTGTGGCAAACTTTTTGGAGTTGATATACTGTCAGCATTGCTTCCAAGCTGAAGCCATCAAGAGCAGAAGGAAACTGTCTTCCTGAAACGAGATCCTCTTCATCTACCTCTACTGTTTCCCCCACTTGGTTGTTTATGTTGTTGACAAGATTACAGACATTTAGCAGCGTCATTTTCCAGTAAGGAAGTTTTGCTCTGTTAATCTGAAAATAAAAATACCCACTATTGAGCATGTTTTGGTTTTTTAGCAATCATGTCCAACATTCAAACATTTTGTTAGGAACAAGTCTGTGTTTCTTAAGTTCTTTTCATCTGGTCAACTTTTAGACAATAATTATAGAGTGCTGAACTTGGGACAGCTCAGTTATTAAGGACACCATTTCTGTATCCCCACAGCCTTACCCCCAGGTAGATATACAAGATGAAAAAACTAAACTGCTACCAAACAGGAAAGACAGCATTTCATAGTCATGCTGCATACGTGCAAACAAAACATAGATGGAAATTAATATAATATAAATTCACAGGTGTAAGTGAGGACAATGAATCAAGCCCACTGGATGAATTCCCAATTCTAGAATCCAAGCTGGATGCCTGTGGATAACTACATGCTCCTCCCCAGTGCAGAACAAATACCAGTCATTTCAAAATTCCCTGAGAAAAGGAACAGAATCCCTGCTTCAGGACAAGCTTTCTGATGAGGCTGGGTCTGAAGTTACGGAATCTGAAAGCCCCGGGAATTTTGGATACAGAAGTCAAGAGCCTGGTAAACGTTAATTCAAGGTCTACAGATTTAAGAGGAAGATGGAGCAAAGACAAAACAGGGCTGCGCAAACAAACTATTCCTGACTTGGTAACTAGACTGAAAAACTGAGACCAACTGTATTTAGGTGGTCCATAATGAACCTGTTCAGAGATGTTACAAAAAGACAGAAATTTCATCATGGTTTGTCTCAAATTTTGCTTTTTCCAGTATCTTGCATTATTTGTGAGCTATTTAACTTTGAAATCTTTTAAAAAAATTTGAGAAATGTAATTTTTACTTTTCTACTGGTATTGTCCTTTCCAAGCAGTTGTGGCAGTAGTCTTAGGAAAAAAGTATGTGAAAAAGTGAATTCCTACCTCATTCACTGGTTTTCATGTCTTTGGCACTTCATTTGTTCTCCCAATATTAATTACCTCATTCACATTGTATTCCTTTTAGCGGTTAGTACAGAAATTAGTTTCCTTAAACTGAACTGGTGACATAGCAATTGCCAATCAAAAGTCAAATAGCAATTCCTATTTATCACTGGCAAGCACTTCCTTGCTGTGCACATTAGGGTTAGATTTTACTTATGAACTGAAATATAGTTAGTTGCTTCTTTTCTTGGATGTACAAAGTTAAACATAGGTATTACACTAACACAGGCATTTCCTTTTACATACTTGACAGCACTGAGAGTGTGGATGCAGTGCTCACTTAGCTGAACATCAGGTAATCACATAATCTGTTTCTTTAGAGCACCTTCCTAACAAAGAGGCATTGCATGCAAGATTCATTTACATTCACTGCATCTTTCTATTTTTTGAGGCAAGAGAAAGAAAATGGAGAAGAGTGAGAAAGAAAGAAGAAAAGCTAGCACTACTAGTATCGAGTTGAAAAAAAATCCCTTTTAGCCATGACCATTACTCCAATATACATCTGATAAATGCATGCCTTTCAAAATAAGAATGATTTAGCCCCTTAATAGAACCACGGTGTGTTTGTTCTCAGATTCCTGATAGGGTTCAGAAAAAATAAGGAAAGAGTATTTTGTTTTGAGACTAAGAAAAAAACAAATCTTAAATCTTATTCTGAAGCTTGTAATTGGCTCTGCACTGTTTACTTTGAGCTCATCTATCGTCCTATCTAAGTGCCTTAGTTAGCCTACTAAATTACTTGAAAACAAGTGAGAGTGTCAAGTAAAATTAATCTCTTTGCAGAATATCTAATTTTATTAACAGAATTTAAACTAGGAAGAAGACAACCTTTACACTGCAATTTCAAAATGTTCTTTAGTCTGTTTCAAAATACTTGTTAAATATAAAAATATGGAGCTTTCCATGACAAATGAGGAGGCTTTTCCAGTGCACTCTTCTCTCCTGGGTATACAAAAGAAATGTAAGCTACCACTGCAACAACTAAATTGCAATGGAGCATAAAATCTACAGGCAGCGCTACATAAGCAAGTGAGATTTCTGAGTTAAAAAAGAACCAAAAATATTCCAGCGGCCGAGAACAGACAAGACAAGTATAGGATGGGAAAATTTGTTATGCCTTTTTGCATAATTTATAGCATCTTTTTGAACTAAAGTTACCATTTTATGTCAGCCTGTTGCACATCTATGTTTAAAGGAACTTTACTGTATATTAGTAAAATACTTACACAGCAGACTTCATTAGATGAAACTGGTCTTAACTGCTACTTATGAGGTTTGGAGAAAGCAATTTTGCAGCACAGTCTGCAAGCATACTTTGTTTGTGATGAAAGCCTCGTTTCTATTAATACCATGCATATATCACCTCAGAGTATTTTTACTTGGGTACACCTGCTTCTGACTTACCCTGCTACCAGCTCAAAAAATGAGACTATAAACAACTCAGAACTTAAGTCAAGAGTGAACTTTGGGGGTTTTTTAACTGACCATGGAGTTTTCCAGGTCATGTCCACTCACTGAACAGAGCAGCCATCTTGTTTTTCTGCTCCAATATTACAGCAAGCACTAAAATCAGACAGCTGTGCTTTTTCGGTTATGAAAAATCTCTGAGGCAGTTATCCAAAAGGTATATATAAAAATAGTTTAAGATGACAATAATCCAAATGTTCATGTTGATTTCCAATATGTGATATATTTTCCACACAGGCCTAAGCAATATCAACTACAGTAGCTCAAGAAATGTTTTGGAAAACAAACAGCTGAAAGAACAAGCAACTCTTATCTGCCAAGATGGAACTAATTTTTTTAATATTAACTTGAAAAATTCCCAGGAATTATCTGAAGGAACAAAAGAGACTGCAGTATGAATGAAAATCTAAAAGGTATTAATGCTGAAGTGAACATGATGTATTGATTTCCATTGTTGAACACACTTCTGAAATAAGACTAAGATATACCGTTTCCAATAGCTCATGTATCTTGAAAGAGAATTTTAAATCATCTAAGATGTAACAGGGAAGGATGATAAACTGTATTAAATGTTGAAGACAGGTTGTAATATTCATGGACATACTTCTTCAAGGATGGAAAGTGATTCCGCATATGGAAGGCTTTAAAGAGCAGCTTGAAAAGGGGCAGCAGACACTGGACAGAAGTTTTTGAAGTCGAAGGCATACAGCAGCTCTTCCCATAATATTGGATGGACTACTGAACACTGGAGAAGGCACGTGCTTAAGCCCCAGCTGTAGACTTGATGCTGTATTTCACAAGTGCCTACCCAGGTAGATTTTTTTCTGTCAAATACTAAATCCGCAAGTGATAAACCACTTCGCTAAACTTTTAGATTTGTCATAAACAGTATTTTTTCCCCATCTTAATGCTATTTGAATTGTCAGTGTTTCCTTTGCTGCTTATAAGTCAGTGTGAAAGACAGTTAATGCAACTTAGCAGTGAACACCCTCAGCTAGAACCAGATCTCCAGCCCAACAGAAGACAACTATTACACATACCATCTTCAAATTTGCCTATGACACCAGAATCATACTTTGGTTCTAATGAGGGCTAAAAGCTAGCAGGGGACAACAGAAAATAAAAAATTTTCATTTCAGTAATGAATGTAACAGTGCATGCCTCTTGTAGAAGACTTGATGGAATCTCCTAGAGGTTCCACCATGCCTTACTGTGATGCCAGAGACAATGTATTTTGTCTAAAATGATGAATTTTAGATGGTGATTTAAGTCAGTATAATTTTTTCAAGTGTCACTTGATTGGCGGTAAATACCATAAAGAAGTTGAATAGCAAGCGACATGACATAAAACAGCATGAGAGCATTATGGCAAACACCACCACGTTGTCAACTGGTGCAATATATTTGTGCATTTTGAGTTACCTGAGCTTTTGTTATGTGGTGAGAGGGAGGAAAACATGGAAGTTATGTTCACAGAACCACTAAAATCAGTAGCAGAAACACCAATAGATGCAGGTTTTCCTTCCAGGGCATATTATGCTTTGCCACATAGAGAAAGAACTATTCTTGTCATATTTAAATATGTCTCAGAAGAAAAGTAGCTATTAAATCCTTATGCATCTTAGAGAAGTGAGCAGCAAACAGGTTTATTTGTCATCTAAGGTTAATGACCATGCCAGTAAAGAACACAGAAACCCAAGAACTCCCAGACAAGAACAAAACAAATGAATTTTCTGGTCTCATTTCTTCTTCTAGTCTATTCAATCATTCTGTGGAAAAGCTCACATATAAGCAAATACAGTAAATGCAGAAGTCTTTCTGGTAGGTTTTGCCCTTCATCTTCAGCCAGTCATTGGCTTATGAAATTATCTTATTTTGGGAAAAAAACCTTTCATTTTGCATTTTATTTTCCATTAAATTTATGCACCACTGGAACTTCATTGGAACACTGAGTTAAAATATTCATCTCTAAACTCATGGCACTTGTATCAGTGTTTGTTCTTTAGTATGCTGCTGAAAATATATTAGACATATATATTTCTTAGATCATTTGTGGAAAATAATAGTGTTGAGAAACTATTTGTCTATCAGCCTGTTCAATACATATGTGCAACACTTGCTGCTTCACCTTGTCAATATGATGTTGTAACTGAGTATTTATCTATTTGTTATTAAATAACATGTACATCATTCAGAGTCTGGCAACTTGTCAAGGAGATGCCATTTATCAAGTTAATATTTTCACAGTCATGTCCCCATGTTCCTGTACTAACAGTAAAGACTGAATTCTTAAATCAAAATCAGCGTATCTATTAACAATTTTCACTTTATGACTGCGCTAATTTTATATGCATATAGGAAAAGTTCTGCATAAACACAGCACTTATACATTTGACTCAAGGTTAATTTAGCTTTCATCAGGCATAATCGTATTGGAAACACACTTTCTCACATAAATTTACATCTCTGCACATAACAGTTTTGACAGTTTAATGAAAGTACTAGTGTTACAAGTAAGGAACATATTTAGTGTGTCACATCAACACCTTAAATTTCCTTTGAACTGGAGAAAATCTTGCACCAAAGTAAAACCTAACACTGAACTTCCTGGTCTAGACTATAGGTTATTATTTTGTGCAAAGGCTTCTGGGTTTGTAATGAGAATTCATTTGCTCCCTCTCCATCAGCTAAAAGAGGAAAAATAATTACCTTTGATGTGTACATATTGGTCAATAAATCTGCTTCTAATGCTTTCATTTCCTCTTCTGAATCTGGGAATAAACCAGAAACATATGTCTATTATTTGATCATAAATTACAGACATTTAAATTCAGTATTCAGAATTTATATCGATAAACAAACACAACCCAGATAAAACCACAGCAAAGTGACCTAAAGGGACTGTGAGGAGTCTTCAGGTAACAGTAACATGATGTTAAAATCTATACTCCTAAAGCATGATATATCTTACTGAGGTGAACGAAACAGTTCACTAATTTCAGCAAAAAAAAACCCTGCTGCAATATTCTTCATTCAAAATAATCATGATTTTCAAAACTGCTTTTTTATCTCTGCTTACTTTGGAAGAAGAATCTGGATAGTTATTTACAAATTTAGTAGCAGCTAAGATTTTAGGTGAATGACAGTTATTATTACTTAAAAATCAATAGTCTTGATTATTCTTAGTCAAACTGAGGATATTTTTACTCATATGATGAAACTGAGCTTGACCAGCTTGTGATACAAGCTCTTGACAATTCATATAGAAAACATTCTGACTGGAAGTCTTGGGATTTTCTTTACTGATTTAATGGATCTTTGATAGCTCAGTAGATCTGCATGACCTGTGATTTGGTGAAAAAGGTAAAAATTGTTGTAGAAAGAGCAAACACACAATTCTACTTTGAGCTGTAGAGAAGCACAATGAAGATCTGGTGCCTAGAGAATGTAGCAGCAGTCACAACTCGAAAAGGAGAAATACACAGAAATCAGTTTAAGTGAAAGTGTTCCACATAGCTTTTAGCTTTCCTAGAATCCCAGTACTCTAAAGCCAAACAATACATTAATATTTCAAACCAAACAAAATCACAAACTATTTCATATTCATGTAAGTCACATCCCACTTTCATTAAAATAATCAATACTGTTGGCATGTAATGCCCTACCATTGAATCTGGGGATAGATTCTGCCTATGCCTTCATTTCAGGGATCACTGCCATGTGGTGTCATGGCCTTTCACAGAACATGAGATTCTAAGGGACCTTTTACACGAATATGTCCTAATCTGTCACAGGTTTCTGTTAGCACAGAAGTCAATCATTATAATATTCTATCTTAGTAAATCTCACTATTGTCACTGTGTTTCTTCTTTGGGAAATTTTTCAAAACTATCAATGCTTATTTAGTTTCTTCTCATTTCAAGCCTAATTTACTTCTAATTACAATTTTTTTCATGGTTTGTAATAAATTCATACACTATAAATTATACATTTCTATTTGTAATGTCTCAGCTTAGATTTTTGGTGTGTACTTACATGATGATCAGCAAACAGGTGCAAAATCACTATGCCTTTCTGAATATAAACCTTTACCATGCAAATCCCATAAATGCTTCACTGAAAGGCTATGCCCAGATTTATTGTACTCTCACCTATTCTCCTCTCTTGTAATAGCCTTGTATTTTCCAGCCCTCCTCTGTGCCTGATGTGTTCTCAAGAGAGCACAGAACAGTACGGTCTGAAACAAAAGCCTCCATACTTAACAACCTTAATGCCTACCACTAGCTACAGAGGGCAGTTCTCTTATATTTTTTTTGTTTTGTTTCTCATGGCTGAAAGACTTCAGTATCCCACACACAAGAAGAAAAAAAAGTATTAGATAATATGATCAAGTTTTTTATTTTCTCAGCCATTTCCAATGGTTGTGCTTTGGTTAAAAGGAGCTTTTAACTGGAATTTGCATTACTTCGTAAGCTATTGCATTTTTTGGTTTTGTTGCACTGCTTCTCATTTCTGTTATATAAGTCATGAAAAACGTCTGTGGGTTATGCATATCCCCTTTCTCTGTAGGAATGCTCCTGCTCACCTCTGCATTACCAGCACAGTACATTCAACCATTATTTTTTACATTTGAGTTATTGCATTGGTGTAACTTGCTGTAATACTAAATCTACAAAGAGTCTTTTTTAATATTTAAAATTTTCGTATTATGTAAGACTGGCTGTAGACCAGTATTAGGACAAACCACTAGCAACTAATCTCCTACCTAACACCTTTCAATGCTGTCAGTTCTACCTGACCTCTTAACTGCTTTGTCATTACCCAGAGTTCAGGTGGCAGCACAAGATCACCCTCAGCTTAATTTCAGCCAATGTCGGCAACTCCTGTGAATGGGTGAGCAGCACAACAGTGACAGTACTGTGATTTGTGGTGTCCTAAATCATACCCGCCAAGAACAAAGAGATGGACTTGTGCCTGGTTAGCACCTGGGGTTTGTCTTCTATAAGCAATGGAAGGTAACTTCCACACCATCAAGGTTAGAAGATAGCTGCAGCCAAGGGAAAGTTGGGTAGGTATTAAGAAGCATTTAAACTGAGAAAAGTCTACAGGACATTATTTAGGAATTTAGTCACAATTCCTTGAGTGAAGAATAAACCAAAGCTTGCAGGAAGAGAAGGAAGCAAGTGCAGGTAATTCAAGAATGAAAAAGATGGACGAGGAGTAAAAGCATAAAAAGAGCAGACTCTCAGAGAGCAATGTATAAAAGGTCTGGTATGCATTATCATTCAAATCAGAGGGAAATTCATACAGTTTGATGTCTTCTTGGTTCTACTGACATGAAAAATCATTTCTATTTATATACTCGTACTTTACAGGAACAGACACATTCTACAGGTACATACTTTCCCTGATGGTAAATATTTAAAAAAAAATTAAAGTTAATGATTATTTTATTTATAACATAACTGTCTGGTTTAGTTAAAACTGATTTGGGCCCCTTCACACAAGCTTCTCCATGTCATTTCTCATTTAAAAATAATTTCAAATATTTGAGCAAATAAACCATCAATGTTAGTTACATACAATTTTGCTTCTGTTCTTGTTTTTTTCTTTTATGAACCTATTTTAATTTCCACTGAAATTTTTTACTTTAGTGGGATTTCATTCAGGCTGTACAAAGAGTTGAATTTGAAACTGCCTCATTGCAAATACTAGAATACAAGAATTTGTTTAAAAAGCTTCAAATAGCAGGAGAGGAATCAATTTTAAGCCTTGTCACTAAGATCACCAGTCTTCTACAATATACAGAATGATTGTGTTTAAATCGTGATGAAATGCAAGTATTATGTGTGTTACATTTTTCTTCTGCAGGGGAATACAAATTGGAAATTTCCATCTTAAGGAAGAATTAGGAATGCTGAATCATCATGAATACCAAGGTTGAAAAGTGAAGCTATTTGCAAATTTACTCATTAAATTTTGCGGAGTTAAAAGTCAAAGTAATTCGCAAGTTGGTTAAGAGTGGATTCTGAAGGCTATTCTGCTTCCTCTCTGTGTGTGTATCCCTGTTCAATTATCACCATACCAACTTTTTGTCATAAACTTGGGACATAAATGGCACATCTTAGGATGTGCAGGCAATGCATTTTAATAAATGTTCCTCTTTTTGAGTTTTCTAAAGCAGTTGCTCTTGGAGAAGAAACGAATTTCCAGCAACCTTCCTATTGTGTGATCTGCATCTGCTTCAGCATTTTTTTGGTCACATTTTCAGATCTGTTGCCAGCAATTTTTTTCCCCAGATAATAAACTTGTATTTCTCTCTCTAAAAAGTGTCTGAAGTGCATACATATTCATGCTAATTTGGATTACAGCAGCTATTCACGAGTTGCAGAAATCATAATTTCTACCATAATTTGAAATACATGACATTCAACGCACCCCAAATGAGGCAGTACAACCAAGCAGACGGTCTACGCTGATTTGTATTACCCATGACTAGGCTACACTTACTGCCATGGGATGGATGCCCTGAGAAGGCACGGCTTATATGAAGGGAGAAAGTTACGGGAGCGATAGAAAACATGATGCTGGCCAGAGCCCGCTACCAGGGCCAGCTCCGGGCGCCTCCTGGGGACAGCCGGGCGAGCCCGAAGCGATTCACCGCCCGCCTTTGGGAGCGACCCCGCGCCGAGCGCTCGGCGGGGCTGCGGGACCGGGCGGAGCGGGGCGGCAGCGGGACACGGCACTCACCTGAGCAGAGGCTGCAGGAGGCCAGGGCCAGCAGCACCACGCACACTAGCTGGACTTTCATCCTTGCCGCGCTGCCCTCTAGGAAGTAAAGTCCATAAATCCTAGGGAGAAATGGAGAGACAGACAGACAGACAGACNCCCCTCCGCGCCCGCTGACGCCACCGCCCGCCTGACGCACGGAGAGCCCCGCGGGGGCCGCGACCGCCGCACACACCGCGCGGGCTCTCCCCGAAAGAGGACTGGGCTGCGATATGGGAAGGTCCCCATTTAGGTTTTTTTCGTATTATTATTTAAAAAAAAGAAAAAAGTTTCCGCAGGTGCTTGGTCCTCCGAGCGAGGCCAGGCGCGCTCCTCGTGCGGTTGACGCCTGGTGGGCTTTGTCTTTCCTCTGCAGAACCTTTCCCTGTACCGGAGGAAACAACCGGGGAGAGAAGGCACGCCGGTGACGGGCAGGGGTGTTACACCGGGGATGGGCAGGGAATGCGTGCATGGGGCACCACAGGGATGTAACCCTAGCCATCGGCAGGGGTGCATCGGTCACGGGCAGCAGGAAAAAGACGGGGGGGAAATTAAAAAAAAGAACTCTGTATGTGTGACATAGATGGAGAAGATAACGGGGAAAGTCACTTGATGGAGTCTTTCATAGAAGCGCAAAAAAATCATGACAACCGACCCTATTACTTCTGAAGCGCGCTTGCCACAGCCACCCGCTGCGGTTTCGAGAGAGGAGCTCTCCTGAGAGACATTCCTCTCCAGATGCACTTTTCCAGGGTGATTTTTACACTAGGTGTCCTTCCTCAAAGCGCAGCCCAGAGCAGGCTCCGCGGGCAGCGCCCCGAGGTCAGAGCCCCGNACACTAGCTGGACTTTCATCCTTGCCGCGCTGCCCTCTAGGAAGTAAAGTCCATAAATCCTAGGGAGAAATGGAGAGACAGACAGACAGACAGACAGAGCCCCGCCGCTAAGTGCTCTCCGCAAGCGTGCTGCTGGGAGGCTGCAGGCACCAGACGGGGGACCCAGACCCTTCCCCAAGTATATAAGCC
>VWZG01000742.1:104598-206605 GCA_013396735.1 Grallaria varia
GTCCCCCCAACCTCCCAGGCACCCCCAACTTCTTTGCCTGCACGGCAGTACGAAAAGCAGAAAAGGCCTTGACTCTGTGTAAGTACTGCTCAGCAATAACAAAAACATCTCTACATTATAAACACTGTGTTCAGCAGGAATCCAGGACACAGCTCCATACTAAGCACTGTGAAGAAAATTAACTCTACCTCAGGCAAAAGCACACCTAGAGATAAAGAGCTGGCTATTATTTACACATCTGGTTACAACAGGTAGTTCAGATATAATGCTGACTTCATCAGGTAGCTTGTGCTGGGTGATCCTGTACATTATCTTTTCATGGAATAGGACTTGCAGTTGTGTTTTGAAATTCTTACAGGGTGTAGATACCAGCACCATCAGAATGCAGTTTACAGTCCTTGTACCAGGGTGAGATTCAGTCTGTGTTTCTAACAGGAACTGAGGCAAGAAGAGAAGACACTTTTCTGCAATGCATAGCAACCATATCAGCTTCCCCTTGCCACCACTCATTACTGCTAGCTGTTGTCTGTATGTGCGGTGCTGAACATGTCTTTTTGCATGTACAATTCAATGGCAGCAGTTCCTTCCCAGATCATACCATTTGTGGTTATGTAGCTGATCGTATAGCAATCCTGTTCATAGATTTATGCGCCCAAACAATTCCTTTTGGAGTAAGGCCTTCAAACCATCACACAGGCCTGTACAGTCAGCCAGAGTCACAGTCCGCAACTGCCTCTACTGCTACATCTAAGCACAAGGAATCTAGGCTTAAAAAGTATCCATACATGTTAAAATCAATGGGAGTTAATTATCTAAACAGCTTTGTGAATTTGGACTGAATCAATGCTAAGTCAAAACCCACTATACCAGATAACTCTTATTTCCTTTATGCTGCTTGAGGAATTAGGATACTTAGCAGCCAGAGGAATGGAGAAGAAACCAGTGAAGTACATTCCTTTTATTCTCTAGCGTTTAGGTGCCTGGACCTCAGGGAATATTTTTGCTGAGGGAATAATTAACAATTTAGCTGTGAAAAAAATATATACTTGACCGAGAGGCACAAAAGACTTTCACTGGAGCAATCGTTTACAAGGAACCAAGTTTCCTTCACTGTAAGGCATTATATCCCAGTTCAGTAAAGGAGAACATCTTCAACAGAAGACATGTGTCTTTACATGTGTGCCTCTGCTGTGTCAACTGTCTCATCCTTCTTTGTTTTGGTCTGTCAGATGCAAACATGCATCCCACATGGCTTTCCACCTTTTGAAAATACTCCGGATGTTAGCTGGTCTGAAACGTCATCTCTGGCATCTGTGCCAGAAACACTCAGGCATGTAAAATCCACCTAGAACTTTCATTAAAGACCTATATTCTTTATTGGAACCAATGCTAAATCTCTGAAAGAGCAGATGTGTCTTACATTTCTGAAGTACTCATATAGTTTTGATTGTATTATTATATTTGAAATGGACTATGATGTTTATTCTGAATCAAATTATCCTTAAGTTAATGTTCTGTGCAATAAATCTGCTTTCCAGATTCAAGAAGTCTCAAAAAATTTCGGTTGGTTTTTCTTTTTTTTGAATTTCTAAGTGAGACAAACCACTTGTGATTCACTGCCCCAGATATCAGTCTTTCCTAACACATTTGCAGTTGTTCGTTTGTGCAAAAAAACCTTGATCAGGCAAAACTCCCACTGGTTTCAATGAAAAAGCTTCAAAAAAAGCACATAAGAATGTGAATGTAATTTTCTCCAGGTATTACATCATATGCAGATTTCTGCCCTGCTGTTTTTGATTTTTTTTTTTTTCCTTAAGAAATGGAGTGAGAGAAAGATTTAGAAGCTGCTAGAATTTTCATATGTCCTGTATTAGGAGATTCCTTATTCTTCATGATGCCCCAATTTCCTTTAAAAGTAATTCATGAATTGGCAGTGTGCCACTAGAAGATTATGGAACAGCAGCTTTTTGCCACTGTGGAATTATCAGTGATACTTCTGTGTTCCGCTAGATGAGACAAGATGGGGGTAGGGAGTATAAACATTTGTTTCTGTTCTTCTGAAAAACAAATGGCAGGGATAGAGTTATCCTACTTATTAAGTAGAGTTTGAGTATTTTTCATGCATGATTGGAATCTAGCAAGGGAACAGGGCTTGTATTTTAATGTGTGTCTGGCCCATTTGAGAGACGACATCTGGAGATCTCTCTCTCTGTGCAGGAAGACGAGAACAGGCATGCTGGAAGCTTACATCAGGGAAACAATATCAAGGATTTTGGTGTAAAGTTGAAAAGTGATAGGCTTAATGTGTGCAGGTACTGACAGGATCTCAGGGACTGGGATTAAATAAGAACATGAGTACTCCCACTGTAATGACTGGAGTAGTGCACACCTCCAGGGGACATTTGTTTCAGATGTTTGTCTCTGAAAACTGTTCTCATTTAACAGACCAGAGCACACTCAGAAGCTTGTTTCTTTCTGAAAATCATTTTCAGTTGCAAAGGTCCGTTCCTCTAAATATTAAAATTTACTTAAAGTACCAAAAAATGAGATGCTCTTGTGAAATATTGAATAATGACCCAAAGATAAATAATGAACCAATTTGTCCAGCTCAGTGGAGAAAAGACTGCTGTAATACAGCCACAAGAAAAATAAAATATTTCCTGTGTATGTGTGTATTTCAGGAATCATATCTGACGGTGAGCATGTCAGCAGTATCTCTTTACTTCCAGTGAGAATGCTAAGAAGCAATATAAAAATACAGCATTCAAGCAGAGAGGTAAACTCTATATGTGGGGCATGAAGACTCCTTACCTTGGGGGCTGTCTGTTTGTGCTTGGTCCTCATCCTTCTTAAAGCTTGTGTGATTAAAATTTGGGTAGGAAGAGGAGGAACAATAAGGTTATTGTCCAGTTTGTGGTTGGTGTGAACCAAGATCTTGGGAAAGTCCTAACCATTTGTAAACCTCAGAAAACCATGAGAAGTGAAATAAATGGGATATTATAATGACAGACCAAAAGACATAAAAATAATATTTCCTTTATTAATCACATATTGGTGTGCAAAGAATGCCATCAATGGGAGTTTACAGTCAGGGGACTCTTCTGAGAATATTTCCATAGATTTTTCCCGTATTCCTTTGTTTTCTATATTTTTAAAAGTTTTTAAATAATTGAAAATAATACTGTCAGTTGCTTATCTACAAATCCTATGATCATATTTCCTCATTTAGTGCTGCAAGAACTGCCATTGCTTATCCTTAGATGTAGGCAACATAAGTAGCTTTTTTCAGTAGTAGTACATTATGCAAATTTAGGATATGTCTTTTGAGAGAAAAATGTTACTTAGAAAAAGCATATTAAAGATACTTAGAACCCTATATTGCATTTGTATCAGGAAAGTATTTTGTTTATGATTTTGAAAAAGGAAAGTTATTTTCTGTGTCTCTTCAACTTCTAAACCCTTCCAGTAATATATTTGATGTACCTGGTGTGTTTTCAAAGTGTCTTTCTCAATGGATACAGTTTGAGCGAGGGCTCCCAGACGTGTACTCAGATCAGTTTTAGGTTTTGTGATAAATCCTTTTAGGTTTTGTGATAAATCCTTTACATCAATCATTGCTGACCCAAGTATGGTTGCTTGGCACACAACAGTTCATTTAAACTATTATAAATCAGTCACACCAAATAATATAACCACAAAAGAATATTGCAGTGGGCTGCAAAAACTGTTATGAAAAATAATAGTATGTTTCATAAGAGGATTAAAAAAAAATAGTGAAGGAGGGTATTACATAGATCATTTAACCCCATCTACTGTTTCCAAGATAACAATGCAAATCTGTACCAGCCGAAAATTTGGTTTATGTCTCTTAAAACATTTTTATCAAAATCACAGGGAGGAAAAGGATCTCCTAAAGAGCTGAAATAAAAATACATGGAGAAGAGTAATTTTCATGTTACATTCAATCATTAATAGAAGAGCTGCTCTGGCAGATCGTGTAAAATACCTTGCTGGCATCATATCCTATCTCTGATAGTGGGCATTTGCAGATGTTTATGGAAGAGTGCAAAAGCAAGACAAATTAGGAGGTAGTTTTTTTACTTCCAGCATGAGGTAATCAGCAATTCAAGGATTTTTGGAGATGAAGGCTTCTTTGCACCACTGTATTTAACAGACCCTGTGACAGACAGAAGCATGTTCTGATTACTTAATTTACTTCAGCCTTTTATTGCAGACCGTTCAAGTACCTAACTAGCAAACATTTACACCATTACAGAAAGAGTAGGAATAGGTAAGGGAGGAGAGTGATGGAAATAGAAAAATGGTAAATTCAGTCACAGGACATTGTCTCAGTATCTAATGAAAGCAAGGAGAGAGAGAGATCTGGGGCTGGGTGAAGAATGTGTTGACTGTGATTGTCATGTGCAAAGAATTTGACTCCATATCTGGGAATTTTCTCCTTGTCAGTGCTTAGGAGTACTTGGGGCTTGTAAAATATACAAAACTAGTTCTGTGTCTGAAACATTGAATAAAAAACTGCTTACAGGAGATCAAGCTGTTTTGTTCACTGCTGTATTAAAGTGCAGGAAAATCCTTATATGGAAGTCCTCTACAAGAGGGCACAGCAGCGAAGGTGGTGCTACATCTGACCCAATCTGCAAATCAGAGTAACCTGTGAGGTTACTGTGCTTTAAGGCTATGCCAGTAGCTAATGAACTGGAGGGAAAGGAAGGGAAAAGGAAAAGAAGTTTGAGAAATCACTGGACTGGGGTGATAAAGACACAAGAATCCAGTGATTTTTCTAACCTATATTGGCCATGGTTTTGCCTAATTTCTCTTTCTAAGTATTCTTATTTTTGTTTTCCCAACATTTACAGTCAGAGGCCAGTTCTGACATTTACTTACAAGTACAATCTTTTTATCTGTATTTATTTTTGCTTTGCTGTCTGATTATTTCTTTCAGTGAGCCCTTATATTTACATTGTGAGAAGTAGCTGTTTCCTGTTTATTTTCTCCATGATGTAATTATCATAGAACTGTCTTAATCAGATACTCATCTTTCTTTAGATTCCAGAGTCTTAACTCTCTACTTAATTTTTCCTCACATATTAAAGTATTCTTTATGTTAAAGCTCTCTTGCTGCCATTTGCTTCATATCCTTCTTCAGATAGGCTACATGGGATGTTCAAAATGTACAGAAAGAAAGTTTACAGTGACATAACAAGCTTTTCCAATTCCTTCAGCATTCCTTTCTCATTAATTGTTAACTCTCTTTTTTGTTTGTTTGGTTTTAACAGTATAGAACATTGATCTAAGGCTTTGCATGAACTGACCCAAATAAACTACATTTCCAAGATGTGACAGTTAACTTAAAGGTTTGTTTAGATTTTCTTCTCAGTATATTACTCTGCACTCACCAACATAACCTTCATCTGCCATATTATCAACAGCCACTGATCTTCTGAGTTCATTCTGCAAATCTCAAGTAAATTGAGCAGGACAAATCTACAAGTTCCCTGAAAATGGATCACTCACTTTCCTGTCTTTCAATGAATTATAATCCCAACACTGACCTTTCCCTCTTACTCTACTAGACAATCTAGTCTATTCATACACTTGGCTGCACTTAAGCAGACATATTTATGATGGTGTAAAATGAGGGAGCCAATGTACCAGAAGCAGCCTATGCACAGAGCAAGGAATCGGCAATTTGTCCTGTTCCTAAGGTGGCTTTTGCAGTTTCCATTTTACTGCACATTGCTGTAGCCAGAACAAAGTAACACAATGTGGCTGAGCCAATCTAGCTGCTCAGGGCTGCTCAGACAAGATGTCTTCCTTCCACATCTCTCTGCCCACATTCTGGCCACATGGTCCTGTTTCTCTCTTCACATGCCAGTCCTACCAGCTGTCTGATGCCTCAATAAGTCAATTTAACTAGCTGGCCCACAAAAAGCTGTCTATTCACTTTTCTGTTTCAAGTCCATTTTTCCATCCGTTTAAAAGGTTGAATGGCATAAGCACAAAGCCCATTGACAACCAGACTTGGCACAAGGAAAGGGTCAGGAGTCTTGTGGCTGGTGAGAGGAGTAAGGCCTCCCAACTTCTAAGGACAGCAAGCCATTAGATTAGATGAAGCCATATCTTGTAAACCCACTCTTAGAACAGGTTAAGCTGCCAAGTACCCTACCACTCAGACAAAGGAGGTCTTGCCCCTCCCCTACTTCCAAGTTCTCTTTTACTTCCTCTATTTCTTTCTATTAGTTCTCCTTTGCATCAGCTCTGGAAATCACACTGTCTGACTGATCTTTTCTGATCCCAAGGTAAGCCAGCTCATCTCAGTAATCAGCCAAAATAGAAGGAACAAACTTTTATTGCTGCGCTGGAATTTGAATAAGTTATGTCAGCTTACAAGGAGATCAGATGAGATTCCAGAGACTGTTTAAGATAAGCACTGGGACTAAGTGGTGGGTAAGAGAGATAAGAAGGGAAAGAAGGAGCAGTAGCACGCCCACTCCTTGTTGCATTTAAGAAGTTAATTTGAAACTATACCCATAGACTGATACAGTTAAAGCTGGGTTCCAAAACTGGCTTAAAGCTGGGTTTTAAAGCATTACTATGCTGCAGTGTTTTTGCCAAAGAGAGGAGTAAAACACTCAGAGTGAGCTGCTTTGGAAGATGGCAAATGAAACATTATAATTTATTAACCTTAAGCTTTCTGGTCAAGCATCCCAGACTGGCATCCATATTTATTATACAGTAAGCCTACCCAGGTGGCAGGTGATACTCTAGTGTTTATCATTCCCTTTCCTTCTCCTTTAAATACCAGAGGGAATTGTTGACATGTCTTTTTGAAGACCTCAAGTTCCATACATATGCATTTTATGGAATGTTTTCAAAAAATGAGTCCTGCAAACTAAACTATCTGCCATTCGTTCATTACTTCTAGAGAGAAGATACTGTGACAGAGAACAATTTGGCTGAGCTTCACAATTTGTGGGTGAAAAATGTGATGTTACCAGTTATTCATCTTTTAGATTTTTGTGTGAAGAAAGTTTTATTAGAAGGTGATCATACTCAAGACGTGAATGGTGGTTGCTTTTTATGTCCACATGGCATGCTGGGAAGTGCCAGGGCCCTGGTCTGGAATGTTGGCCCAATATTCCTGGAAGATCAGAGCTAGAGTTTAAAGAAAACCGAGGACATGTACATACAGATACAGATAGTTTGAGGCACTTTGGAAGTTTAAGGACAAGCTAACTGAATTGTTGTGTCAATACTGCCTACAAAATTAACCTGTCCCTCTGCAAAGTTTTGCTACAATTTCTACTCTATTCACAGACTTGTTTATGTGCCGGAGAATGGAAAGTCTCTGTTACTAAGAGAAATATACATGTATTTTTATGGGTTTGTGTATGCTTTTCTATAAACTGATTAAGTGTTTTTGCCCCCCTATGCTATTTTTTACTTTGGGTTCTACAGGTTAATTGTCAGGTGAAACAGCATGTCTTCACTTCTTTATGGTATGCTAAATATCCTTTGGTCTTGTTTTTAGTAAAGAGCAATACTCCTTGTTCTTAAGATTCTTACCTTTATTACTCTGTAAGACTTTTATCCTACACTCATGTTCTTTCTTCCTGGTTTTGGCTAGCCTAATTGTAAAACTGCATAGACTGAAAGCCTTATCTTCTCCCTTAGCTGTCAGGGAAATATCTGCTTATTATTTGAAGTATTTTCTACAATTCTTTGCATAGCTACATGAATGTAAGATTTTGATTTACTTGTATAGAGGGACCCGGTTCCCACATTACATATATTTGGTTGAACATTATTTTGCATTTGCTAGAGGAAGAGGAAAAATTTACATGTATTTTAATTTTTAAATAAATTAAAATCGTGAGATGAGTATTCATAAGTAAGAAAACCAGCTACAAATATTGCCGAGTTCCCATTTATTTTCATAATGATGAGAAAAGTATTATTTTATAGATAAAGCTCTTTAATTTTAACTTAAATAGTTATTTGAATATTAATTATTCTCTAGGAAGTTCTACAGTGATTTGAGTTTTATGTCAAATATGCCTTGAACATCACTTAGGGACCGAAACATTTTCTCAATCCTTTAGATATAAGAAAATCTCTGCTTTGTAGCATACGTAACCTGATTCAAAGCAAAAGGAAAGGCTTCTATGGACCTAATGTGTGCTTATGATCATAGTGCCCAAATCAGACTACTTGAAGTCTACCTTGGCAGCAGGATGAGAAATCTGACACTTACTTCATTTCAGATTCCCTATTTTTTGTGTTATCTGGATGATTACACAAACAAGTCTTTTAAGAGACTCCGGTCCCTCTCTTTGTAGTTACAGCTCAGAGAATTTAGAGGCGTGGGACTAAACTGAAAATATGTGGGGTATTCCTAGAGCTGCCAGTAATAGGTAACCCATGGAACGGGCCTTTCCTTTGTTTTCTTCAGGCTGCCGTGACTATCTTTAATAGGGGAGGAAAGGGGAAATTTAGAAAAAGAAAAAGCCTTTTTTTCAGATAAGCCCTTACTCTGGTAAGCTTCTATTTAATCATCGCCCCTGGTTAATGAAACAATTCACTATTGTGCTGCACCTTTGGGCAGCCACATAAAGAATTTGCCCTATGAGGAAAAGAAAATATTTACATCTAAAACGTACTTGTTAAATTACCTGCAGAAAGTAGATGGCCGTGGTGGGCTAGGGCTCTGCAGGGGACTTGTCCCCTGCCCTGGGACCTTCACCCACCACCATCAGCCTTCCAAATCTCTCCTTCCCAGTGGGTTCCAGTGAACAGGAACCATGGTGTGTGCTCATTTCCCTTCTGGCAAAGCCAGTTTAAAACACTAACAGAAAGGGTCCTGGAACAGTACAAACCCAGACTGTCGTGTTGCTGCCTCGCTTGTTCTCTGCTAGGCCACACTTGAGACCTTTTCGAAGCGCATTGAGTCTGCAAAGGCTTTCATGCAAATAGCTCATTTACTTAAAAATCCAGAGAGAGCAAAGGGGCCATGGCGTTCTTCTTCCCTTCATCTTCTCTTTACTCATCCAAGAGCTTGTAAAGAAGTACTGAGGTACTGAAAGGGCAGGTTATGATGCACTGGGAACTGGTGTGGCAACTGGTGCTTGCTCTTCATTAACGTGTGCGTTTAAGCTGCACGACCTGACCTGAAGTGGCTGGAGCCTCCCAGGGAAAGTTTTCAGTGCTTTTGTGTGTGTGTGTGTGTGTGTGTGTGTGTCTCTTCAGAGAGTTCCACACCGGAGCAAACCCCCTTCTTTCCCACTTGATGCCTGCTGCCCTGAGGGTGACAAGTCTGAAAGTTTAGCAAGTTCTGTGCATAACTTCACATCACAGGAGCAAGTGCGTATTCTCCCCCTCCCCTTTCTTTTTCCTGCTCCTAAACACCTCCTTCAAGTTCGCAGCTGGGCAGGACTCCAAAGGTACAGCAGCAGCAGCAAGCTGGAGTTCAAAGTTAGCAGTAAATTGCACAACTTCCAGCTCATCGCTACGCTCGGTGACTATTAACAAGCTGGAAGGCGCTCAGGGAAAAAAATAGGGGAGAAGGGAACACCCTCGAATTGTTTGGGGATCGCTGATGTTATGCCCCTGGGATCATGGCTCCTTTTGGAAGGAATTTATTAAAAACCCGGCATAAAAACAGGTAAAATGAGTGGGTATGTGGAGGAAAAGGGAGGGCGATACGGGATAATTTTTTTAGACTTTTTGTTTGGTTCTGGGGGCAGGATGTGTTACCCGGGCCGTGCCGCTCCCGGCAGCTGGAACTTCAGGGCTCAGGGGCGAGCGGGACCCGGGCCAGGGGGGGCGGAGGGGGCCGGCGTGTGCAGAGGGAAGGGGCTCTGCCCTTGCCTCCCTCCCCCGGACCTGCCATCCCCTCCTCGCTCCGGCTCTTTGGACTGCTGGGCAGTATTTTCCGTGAGTGGAAGGTAGTTCTTCCGGACTTGGAACCTGCCCCGTCTAAGCCGAGGCGAGCACGGCAGCCCCCGGTGCTAAGCAGGTGAGGCTCCCGGGGCCGGGCGGAGGGGCCGCAGAGCCCCGTGCGCGTCCCGGCGGCGGCCGCGGCAACCCCCAGCCCTGCACCCCGCCTGGCGCAAAACTCCCCGAGTTTCCCACGGGAGGGCCCGGCTCCGGGCCCCTCGCTTCCCCCCTTAGCCCCGTTCCCCTGGGAGGCGGAGCGGCGGTCTGCGACCCCTTCGAATCAACGCCGTCCCTTATGCTGTCCGCTGGCTGTAAGCCTGGGAGGTGGGAGAGCATCGAGCTCTCAGAGTGGGGAGGGGGGATGCTCTTTTTGTTTCGCCTTTAGTGCGGGATGGACTCGTGCTGCGTATGGTTTTTTGCCTGGAAGATCCTTCAGGGGACAGCCGTGGTCCCTGGGTCGGCTGCCGCGGAGTTTCTGTCTGGGGACTTTGCCCCGCACGCTGTGCGTGCTTCCACACGCCCCGCGCGCCGGCTGCGAGCGGGAGCAACGGGGTTATGTAATCCTGCGAGGTGCTAGGACGGCTCCAGATTTTTTAAGAGTAAATGTGCTTGGCGTGGAGTAAATCTGCTCGGACCCTGTGGAATGTACAGTGGTCAAGTCCTTCTAACTAAAGCTGAATAGAAACAGATCGCTGAAATTTTCCCTCAACAAGAAACTCAAAAATTATTTGTAATCTCTTCCTTATTTTGACTGGTGCTCTGTGCTGGAATTTAGTTTGTATTTAAAGGAACGCAAGGGAAAATCTCTTCCAGGTGGAATATAATTGAACTCTTAAAAAGTCTTGTAAAAAACAGCCCATTTCTTTTTTGGTTTTGGCTTTTGGTTTTCACGTTTGATATACTGAAGATTATGGGGGATTGCATTTGTTTGGATTGTGTGAAAATATTAACTTAGCATGTTACATGAAATATAAATCAGAAAGACTGAGAGGCAAGGTTTAAAAAATTGGGTACTATTTTAGAATTATTAATATTGTAGGTTACAGATTAAACGGTGTGTTTTGCTAATGTGTCTGAAAACAGTAAAACTTTGATGTACTTCTCATGAGGCCATTTTATGTTTAGAAGATCTGGAAAGGTGGATATGAACTCTTAGATGGAATTCCTTTTGCACAGAGCAGTAAATTCACTACACTTAAAATACAAGTTTTGCTACTGCCACTGCTTATCTGAATAGGCCTTAAATCACAAAGCACAGTTCCACTGTATTCAGCGGTGAAACTGTTACTCTTTTGGATACTTATGGTATCTTTACACTAATTTTGTCAATCTCACTATGTTTGCTGATGTGACATTTTATTCCTCAGCAGAAGAAAGTCATAATCCAAAGCTTTAAACAACTGATAAAAATTAAAATACTAGAAGAACCATTACTGTGAACATCTAGCACTTTCTTCTTATTTCATCCTCACACCCCCCAAAATAAATTAATGCTTTTAATGGCAAAGAGTAGTTGTGGCAATAAGAAGGGGATGTGCGACCACAGAAATGTGTGGGGAGGAGGTCAAGAACAAAGCAACTACATAATTCTTAAGATGTGTTGTTATTATCTATTCAGATATTTAAATTTCTACATATTTAATGTTAGCTTTTATACTGAATTTTGAGAATTAAACTTTACTTATGCAGTTAGATGATTGAAGAGGTAAGTAATAATTCTTTTTCATTATAATTGTGTCTTGGTGAACTAATTTGAAACCTTGAAAATAAGTGAGTTTGAAATCCTTCACTGTGTTTAGGGTAGTAGTTGGGGAGTTGGAACTTGTGGCTCACTACCTTTTCTTAGTTTAACTACCTGTAAAGAGGGACCAAAAAGGGACATACACAAATGTAGTTCTTTAATCTGCTGCTGCTTTTTTCGTTAGGTCTAGTGTTCATCAGCTTTTCTGAGAAACATAATTTTCCCCTCTTCTCTGAAAGTTTTCAGTGACGATTTGCTACATGCAAATATAACTCTTGAAAGTTACAAGATAAGCAAATGAGGAATAAAATCTATGTTTACATGAGGACATAAAGCTAAGTTGAGGCAAGAAAGGTAGGTGGAAGAAGTGCCAGAAGGAAAATGAAGGCGTTACAGTCATTTGCTCAGATAACAAGATGACACCACTGTAATTAGCGCTTGTCTTGCAGCATGAAAGAGGTCCCAGATTGGGGCCCTGTTTCATAGTAGGCTTTTCACATCCAGATTGTAAATTGTCAGTCTCTACCCCTGAGACCCCAGAGTTCAAATAAGGAGTTCACTCTGAGTCTATGAGGTATTCTAGCAAGAGGCGAGGGATGTTTGCTATGATGCCGTGAGCCTTTAGAGAAAGAAACTGAGATTAAACATCAGGAAGACAAAACCTGTGCTGAGCTACTACTCGTATTTGAACACTCTTCAGTCATTTATTACTCTCTTGGGCTGCTGAAATCTCACTCATGCAGACAGCGCAAGGCCAAGGTAGCCACTAGGTCACTGTAAGCCCTAGTTTGATTTCAGGGGAGCTGCTGCTAGCAATGTAGCTCCAACATATGTTTCTTGGCCAAAGTCATTGAGTGATGTCTTGATATCTTTTTCAAGAGCTATTAAGTAGCACAGTCCCCAGAGTGTGTATGTGCTTGTCGCTGTGTCCCCAGGAGAACAATGCTTCCAAGATGCCCCACCCACCTACAAACCCAAATGTTGGAAACAGGGACAGGCTGTACTTTCTAAGGCAACAGTGGAAAAGGGAGTTTCCTGCAGGACTGGGGCTCTGCAACATGAATAAACTCAAGGGGATTTATTTTTATGCAAATCTCTTAAAGATGCCATTCTTTGAGAGTGAGAGGAATGCTCAGCTCGGATCATGCTTCAGAAGTGTGGTGATGGCAGGAAATGCTTAGCTGAAGGTGGAGGAAGAGAAAAGCATTGAGTTCTTTGCACGTAGGGGCTGGTACTGATCTAACACATTGCCCTGCACAGAGACAGAACAGCTCCCTATCCAAATACGAGAAACAAATACAGACTATATATACTTTCAGTGTTTATGTACCAGGGTTTCACATTGTATATGATTTCCTGGTTGCTAAGCAGAGCAGGAATTTATGCTGCATTGCTTTTCTGTAAGATTAGGCCTTCTCTGCTCTTGGGTGCTAGATTTGACCCCTTTTCAAAAGGGGTCTTTAGGTTCATTTAAATACTTCAAGATTATTTGGATCTATCTCACACCAAGAAAGCTGACCTCAGTGTTATTGCTTTCATAGAGACCACTTCCTTGGGGTTTTGCACATAAACCTTAGTCAAACTTGTTGAAGCTCTACTGTTCCATGCATCCTGTAGCCAGGGAAGTAGCAAACTGAAAGGCAGAGAGTACAGGTAGTCTTGTCTCCTTCACATAGTTGTCCTTGATGCTGTAGGGCTGTCCTGTTAGGCACAACATATTTTTTGCCAGTGTATTTCATGCTGGCCCTATGTTTACCGCAACCATTTGTATGCTCTGCTGTTATACAGCAATTCTGAACCCGATGTACTGTTTCATGATGAAACAGCTGTGTTACAAATCTATTAATATTTAAATGTATTTATTGGTTTTGCCTTTCCTTCCTGATTTTTCCCCCCACCTTTTACTGTTTACTGTTGCCACTGTTTTCCTCTTTTACTCAGTGCAATGGCAGTTCATATAGTCTTTCTCTATAAGAGGCAAAGACTTACTTTGCCTACTCTTTAATTCTTCCTCTCCGTAAACAGCTCATCTCTGTTTCAGAGGTAGAAAGAAAGGCCATATCTCTCCATTTAATCTTATGGATATAGAGGGAGTTCTTCCTATCCTGACGGTCAAAGGCCCTTCTCCAGTGACAGACACATCCAATTATTCTCTCAGTTTTTATATTACAGTGCAGGGTAGTGAATTAGATTAGAGACTTTGTCTATCTGATACTGACCTGGCATTTCCATGATCCCTCCCTTCCTCCCTCCCTCCAGTAGTTTCTCATTGCGCCTAGTTAACATAGTGATTTGAGTATTACTCTGGATGTCTCTACTGTTCTACGGCTGAGTACGCTGCTGTACATTTTAAACCTTGATGAAGCAAAACTGCAAATGCTCAGCATTGATGTTTGGATTGGTAAAGCCCTTGGAGATCAGCTGCTTTTGTGAATGAACTGTGTGTGACCCACACTGTAAGTCTCATGGGATCATGTGAGATGTCTAATACTTCTACTCTTGGATGAGCACACCCGGATAAAAGTCTATATGAAGCTATAAAGCTGCTTTGTGATACAAGACTAGCAGGTATTTGGTATGTATGTTGAAGGGGGTAGATAAAAGCTTATTTAGAATCAGTGGTGCTATCTATGTTGAATTTTTAGATTGACAAGATGGTGCTTATTTGGTATTGGTGGAATACATTCTTTGGCATATGTTTTATTTTTCCTTGAGTGTGAGATGTATTAGTGAACTAATACAAAAAAGTTGTTTCTTTTGGAGCCAGACTTCATACATCATAATTTATTTTCTGGTCTGGCTTGTCAGCTTTGTCACAGGGGTCAAAATGGTTGCATACATTTTCTAATAATCTTTGTACATATTTGTTCACTTCACTTTCAGGAAGAGCTTTTCATCTAGCAAAACGCTAACCTTATTTCTAAAGAGTTAATTATCTACTATTCCAGGAGGGCAGGCAGCAATTTCATTCCAAAGGAGTAAATAAAATGAGTAATAGAAGTGTGTAATACTACACCATCTAAGGAAAGAGCATGACTTAGGCTAAGTTGAAGATAATCTGAAACACTAATATAATGTAGAGTCAGGCTGAGAGACATTTCAGACAAAGTCTCCATTTTTTTAGTAAGAAATTATAAAGTGGGAAAAATTGTGCTGGTCAGTGGTCGTTTTTTATTTTACTGTCAAAAAATTAGCATTTTCCATGCAGAGAAAAGACTCAGTCACATTGCTAAATGTGTAATGATTTCAGCAGAGAGAAGTAAGTTCTCAGAGATGGGCATTTTTTAAAATTCTATTAACTTCAATAAATGTCAGTGGTAATCACAGAGTAGTACCTCCTGATTGACCTGTGCTCAGAAAAACTTTTTGGTTTGTTTGTTTTATACAATTAATAATAACAATGTAAAACTACGGTCTGACACATTATTATTTGGTAGCATTAATAGCACATACATTGTACAAGCCTTAATTAGACATAAAATATAGGTATCAAATATAAATATAGAAGTTCATCCAACTTCTGTATTTAGTATGTTGATAAATCCTTTTTAATAATGACTGAAAGGATGACGTAATATAAAAATCTTGTTTAAGACCTCACATTGAGTGAAGTCTAGAACTAAATGTTGGACATACAGGTACCCAGTCATGTGCATGGGTAACTGGGCAATTATTGTCACTTCTATTGTTACTCTTGTGTATTATGGTACATTCAAGATGGTGACTTTCTGTCTTCTTTGGCAGTGTTTCCGTGCTAGCAATTCCTCAGGTATCACACAGGACAAAATAGATAAGAGAAAAATGGTTTCAGAATGAACGTAAATAAAAAGTCACCCACCAAATGGCATTAGAGGGGAAAATAAATGACAAAATTTATTTGTGTAGCGAAGGCCAGAACTATCCTTTACAGAATGTAGATACTAAACAAGTGCAGTTCAGTGTAATATTCAAGTGGGTAAAATACTGTATAACAGAAAAATGTCATGCAGACTTCTCTGAAGTTTGCTTCTGATTTATTTTCTTTAAATCAACTATTCCATGCCTCTGCATCCCATTAGAAAAAATTACATAAAACAGAATGCAGCACAATTTTCATGCAAATTCTGGTGATGGCATTTTACCTTCCAGGTCTGTAAATTTTCCTTGGACTTGCATTATTCTTCCAATAAAAATGAGAAATTTTCATAAGTAATTTCTCATACTTATGTTTAACACATAAATATAAAAGTCAAGAGCTCACTAGTGATTTTGGAAGTTGACTTTTTTTGGGGAACCTAGTCTAAAAGAGTACTTTTTTGAGCATTTTTTCTGGGACTTGACTTAAATAGGTTCCAAAATGAACCACCGGTTGCCTGTTCCTGTTTTGACCTATTCAGGAATGCACTTCAGTTGCAGGTGTTACAATAGTGATAACGTTACCAACTTTGTTTGTGACCTCAGACAACCAATAATCTTACTTGGTTTTCTTTAGCTGTAATTGTGGTGTTAATATTTACATGCCTCAGGAAAATAAGTAGGACGTGACTAGACAGTGTAAAGTTTGTAGAAGTGCAGAGTTTGGAAGTCAGTTAGTGGGAGAGGTATGAATAAAATCTCTGAGTTCTTTGTTTCTAATTGTTACATAGTCCACTAGAGCTAGCTGCCATGCAGGGAAATGATAATACACTGTGGATTGTTTAGGTTTCATTGCATACAATTCTCTGAGGTATTTTCAACAGTCTAAAATTTTTCATAATGTTAAAAATGGTTTGTCAGGAGGATTGTGATGTCCCAGAAAGAGAAATAAAGAAAGAAATGCCCTATGGATCTTAATTGATCTGGAGGTGGGTTTATGAAGTGAGCATAAGAAAAGAAAGTTAACTGAAGAAACTAAAAAACAGAAAGTAAGGTTCTTCATGGTAATGATAATAAAATTGTTGTGTAGTTATATTTTTAATGCTATGAAACCCAAGTCCTGACATAATGGGGAAATGAATAAAAGACACTAAACTTTACAGAAAAAATTCCATTGCATGATTGGCACATCTCTCATTCATTTTATTTATGCTTTTTATTTAAAACTGTTTCTTTCACCAAATTTTTCCTATTTAATTCTCACTCCTGTCTGCCTGAGTATGTATTTGCATCTTGTCAGTCAGAACCACCTAATTTGTAGTTTAGGTGGTTGCTAGACATAAATTTTTTGAACATTAGTATTAGACAAAGCCAGACTACCAACTTATTTCTTATGTTATAAGCTTGGAAGTGACGTAGGCCTCTGTTTTCCTGGGTTGTGGTTGTTTTTTTATGATTTTTTTTTTCTACATTTATTAGTAAGCTGCAGAATAATGATAGGATGAAAAGGTATTTATAGAGAGGGTAGCCATTTGCTGTGAATAAAATGTATAAATATAATTTGTCTATTTTGAGAGTCAAAACTGTCATTCTGATTAAGTTGGTCTCACCCCCATCTGTTTTTTTTCATTGATGTAAAGAGTTTTGAGTTATGAATTTCCCATCATAATGGTAAATATAATCATCTCTATTGAAAAGCAGAAGATACTTATTTTTTCTTCATTTTAATAATACAAAAATCGAAGTTTAAATATGCAAAATAATAATATTCTCATGTTCAAGGACAAAATCCAGCTTATGAAAAATTAATAATCTATTAGACCAAGTTTTGTTTTGGTCAGATATAAATATGTTTACCTTACTTTAGCTTGTAAGGATGTATGACCTCAGTGGAATAAATGTAGCTGACTGAAGACTACTAATTTTAAAGAGAGTCTGCCCTTGGGTCTTGAACATGCAATTTGCTTTGTGCTAATAGATTCCATCATCCATGTAGAACACCTTACTTTGCTTTCCCTAACGTCCTTCAAACTCAGAAGGATTATTTCTAAAGAGGGTAGTTTCTACTGTGAAAGCACTTTCAAGATACAAAATTTTTCAGAGCAACAGTTGGGGTAGTGTTTTGATGACCTCAAGTATACCTCATTTGCCATGGGAAGTTAGCTGGTTTTGCTCACTGATTAAAGAGTGGCTTAGCGATATTTGTAAATGCAGGATGTTACCCTGATGTTCAGCTGCTCATGTTTTGTTTGGCTTCATAATTGGTAAACTGATGTTCTGAAATGCTGTTTCATTTGGATATTACCTGTTGACAGACTTCCTCTGTACTGATTGCTATGGCACTAAGTATACTTGTTTAATTTGAATATTGCCTGTATCTCTCAGGGCCACTTTGTTGTTAGCATCCTGTTTTACTGAAAAGCTCTGTACAAATCCAGTTTTCTAAGAAAAAATTAGCATTGTTATTGACATTCCCAGACTCCGGATACTTTAAGGTTTGGCTAGATAACAATCATGTTTATTTGCTCATGTAAGTTACTACAGGTGTCAGACAAAGACCTGTGTTATTTTTTGGACTGCAGTTGTGGATGGTCACAGTACTTCTGCTGACACTCCTATTGTTCCTAAGATTCAAGTACACAGGCAAACACAAATGTCAAGCTCCATCTTACTCAACTTGAGCCGCTGAAAATTTAGGTATCTAGTCATCTGGGTACTCTTTGTAGTTAATGGATATATCTAAACACTTCTGGAGGGCAATTCACTCAGTCTTAGACAGGCTTTCAGTACAGGATTAGTCACCCTTTTGGAGGAGCCTGTTTTATGCCACTGATTACAGAGGAAGGGCAGAAAATTTTCCCTGACTGCACATTTACATTTTAAATAGCTTAAGGTAGATGACATGAGCTCCACCCAATCACTTTTCATGGAGCATGCTCAGACTGTAGAGCACCTTATTAACCATCTTCTGCACCATTCATTTTAGAAATTAGAAAGGGAATCATGAATGGAGAGGTGAATTACAGGTGGATAATGTATGATTAAGGGAGAACCATCCTAATAGCATGGATGTCTTCCCTGACCCTGCCACAAAATTCCTTCCTGATTTTGGCTAAGTCACATAAACCACAGTTTACAGAAGTGGTTACTCACTGTGTGTTCCTCATTTGCTAATTCAGTGTCCTGTAATCTGTTTTGCACAAGGGCTAAGCAAAGGAAGTTTATGATGTCTTGCTTTACACATCTCTGCACATCAATTCAGTTAGCCAGAGTGGGAATTTAAATGAGTTGATAGCTTTGGCCTAAATGGTTTTGAGCTCTCTGGTTTTTAAAAGTGAATTATTTTCCTACAAGAGTATGTGGAGATAAACTCAGAAATGTGTCAGCTTGAGAAACAATTCAATATCTGATGGTAAAGGGCATGTATCAAAAGTTTAGATTTTAAAAAGTGTTTTCTATAAAGGGTGGTACCATACTTAGGAGAAAAGATATAAAATGCACACATACTGAATGAATGTAAGTAATAAGGGCTAGATTTGTGAAGGAGACTTTGGTGCCTAAGTGTAATTGTAGTCACTTAAGACAAGGTTTAAGAACTTCTGATGTTCACAAAATTATGTTTAAATACTGAGATAGTAATATTTTGACTGGTAGCACTCCCCAGCCGCCTGTACTCTTGCCATGTCCTGAACACTCTGCAGTTTGTGCCTCCATCGGACCTTTCCATGATGAAGAAAAATTATATCTTTCATCTCTTGTAGCCACAAGGTCCCATCCAATAGCCCTGTTCAGAACATGTGCAACAATACACAGAGTGCAGCCAGGAGCCCTGGTGGACAGAGCACTCCTGTGAGATGCCCACACTGTCATCCTCATTGTATATTTGTCAGGAAAGTCTTGTCAGGTTATTCTAAAGTGAAAATCTCTCAGTATTTCGTGTTGAAACTGTACCATTTTGTGCTGGCTTAAGTTACAGTAAGGCAGAGAAAGACAAGGATTTGTGTTGAATGCTTCAGTGAGAGAAGGGGATCAGGCTTTTCGTTGCTGTTCTAAACATGGTCTAGCAGTACCTGAGTCTTGCCCTTTTGTTCACATTTCTAACTACTTTAGATCAGCTCCTGCTGAACTTGCTGGTGTCAGAAAATCCTGTTGTTAGGAGTTAAACTCTTCTGTAGTATTTTCTGTGGAAGTTTAGCTGTCCAAGTGGGCATTATCAATTTCAGAGCAAGGAAAACACTTCTGTAGATTGCATATCTATGCTTCTACCTATTGCAAAATTGAGTACACACCAGACTTCTTTAAAAGTCAGAAGCAACAAACAGCATGTGCACATAATTACAGAAGGAAGCTAAGTATGTGTATTTCTCCAAACATGACAGAGTTGTCCACATGGCGGAGGGAAGCATGTCTTCACCCAGCTGTCACTGTAGGCAACCATTCAGCTTGTGAAGTACCTTGTCAAAAATAAACTGCCTTTTTATCCTACCTGAGCTATGAAGCCATCTGAATTGCTCATATGTTGAAAGGATCCCCACCTGCAAAGACATTTGGCTATGTGAAATAAAGAAACATCAGATTAATTTGAATGTTGACTCAGTCTGACTTTTGTGAACTAATGACAGCAAGTGGCTTGCAGTGTCTTTCTGGTGTCACAGCCTGTTTGGGATAATCACTATCCTGCCAAAGATGCATTTCACAAAATAGCACCACTGTTTCTTGGGCCTGCCTTGGTCTTTGGTCACAGTCACCAAGCTATGTTTGGCTTCAGCTGTGTCCACTGCAGGTTTTTGGCCTATACCTGTTCATCATGAATCTTACGTCAGGGGTTACTATCCTGTCAGCTGCATCCAATATTTGAACAGTTTGTTCCTAAACTATCACATTTAGATGGTTAGATGGGTTATCTTAGATGGTTTAAAAAGGCTTTTGTCTTGATGGCCTAATTCATCGTGAGTCATAGCAGGTCAGACATGAAGCTCAGCCCCAGTGGGCGGGTTGTGATGGAGAACTGACATGGTTATGAGCCTCTTCAGGTGGCCCCAACTGGAAACTCATTATCTGAACTCATTATGTCTTTTACAGAACAGGTTTTAGGGTTAAGTCACAACCATTCAAATATTTTAGGATTCACATGGATTTTTGTGTAAATCATTTGGAATGTCTTTCCTCTGTAGACAGCTTCCTTCATCTTCTCACAGCTAAAAATTGTGTGTCTGCTACTGGACACCATTCTCTGTATCTCTCTCTTGTCTACACTTTCTTCTTTGCATTAATCTCATAAATTTCCTTCCTGCTGGTCTTTATGATACAGCATTAACCTTGCTTCCAGACAGCGAGTCATCCCTTCTTGCCTTTCCTATCTCTATTGCTCAGCTGGCTAGAGGTAGTTTTGCAATCTTTTATGCCCTCCTTAGCATATCCATTGCTAGGACAGAGCACAGTTGGTAAGGTTAACAATTTATTTCATTTGTTCAGTAGCTTCTTCAGAGAGGATATGGTTATATTTCAGAGACCTTATCAGCCTGTGTCTGACTAACTACATATTGAAACATTCATTGACAGGCAATTTTAGAAAATTACTTGAAAGCATAAGCTGCACTAATCTCCCAGACTGACAATGGACAGTAAAAATGCTTCAGGTTTCTTTTAAAAATTTATGTCCACTCTTCTTGTTAGCATAATTATGTATCTAGTACTCAATTTAGCTCTTTAGAATGAAGTTTATATGAGTCCACTTCATCATCTCATCTTTTTTTCCTTTCAGCTCTTCAGATGCTGTAAGTAATGGAATACATTTGTCACTGAATTATCTTTCAAAAAGTTCAAGGGAGAAATTAGAAGGAAAAAAAAAGATAAGTAATTGATTGTAAATGAGATCTCGATAGAACCCCTTTTGAGGTGATATTCTTCCAAAATGATTTAATGAAAGCAAATGAAATAGCTAAGATCATATAATGTAATTTTCAGAGTAATGTGGTTCACTCTGCAAAATTTATTGCGATACATACAGAAGAAAATTAGACTGTCCTGTATTTCTCACTTCTGGCAAACTGTAAAGACATACTTAAACTAGATTTTATGACATACAAAAAAGCTGTATTGACAAATCATTAGATTCAAAAAAGTTAAGAAAGGGTGATGATTGCGGTGGTGGCTGTAGGCTTGTTGTTGTACAAAGGGCAGTCCTAAGTCCTGTTTCCAAGCTCCTAGCCATTCTCTATAATTTCTTTTGCATTGCTACTATTCTTGCCTGACACCATAGAACTCAAATGAATATTTTCCTTTTTTTTTTTTTTAACCTTTCCGGTTTTGTTTTGGTTTTTTTTCTTAATGTAGTTTGTCCGAGTTTGCTTGCTGCAAGTTTATCAAGCTTGAAACCCTTTGGTTAAACTACCAGAGATGGCACAAGCAAGGAGATGGGAATATCATCTAGACACCAGATTGCCTAAATTACTTCATGATATTTTAAGTCATACGTATTACAAACCTAAGACTAGATTTAGCAGTAAAAACAGTGTTTAGGCTAATCACGTTCCTAAGGTATTTCTCGTGTAAATAATTCTGTCTGTTTTGGGGATAGGTCTGAAGAGTCTTGAGGTGTTTAAAAACAGGAGATAAAGTACTGATTCCTACAATGTTCATGAGGTACAGTGTCCAAATTCTGGAATTTGCTACCAGCAATACCAGTTACAGAAGTAGTTAGAGTGGGTAGTCAACAGGAACAGACTGTAAGGAAGAGATGCCTTTCTGAGCCTAGGTTCAGCTTGAGGACTGGCAAAAAGAAACCAAGTCTATCTGGACTTTCTTTGTGTTTATTGTGAATGAGATTAGCATCTGTCTCACATGGTGCTGCCAGAAGCAGAGAAGAGGTACACAGCAAGCACAGAATAAGGGTTTATAAGAAGGTAATCTCAGCCTCCTTTAGCTTAGGAAGTATTGGAAAAGTGGCATGAGATCTTATTATTTCCTTGTCTGTATCTTTTTCCTTTATTCGACTTACCTTATTATTACCCGTTACATATAGTGTGCTTTGTTCATGTTTTGGCAGCCCAGAATTTGGCAGCTGCGGAATTTCCTTCACTGGGCAAAATGTCATCAAACCCAGGGGAGGGAAATAGTATACATTTGCCTTTCAGCAAAAGCTGAACTGAATTTCACGAACAACAACAACAACAACAACAAAAACCCAAACTCTTACTCTCAGTGCTTGGAATTCCCCTCACTTCTTTGATCTCAAAGGCTCATAAACAACGAGGGTGCCTCTGAAAGGCAGTTATAGAAATTCTAGTGAGAGAAGTTAGATAACCCAAATTTATATTAGCTGTAAAAGGAACTCTAACTTTATAATTTAGAAACCTATGTTCCAAGTGATCTATAAATGATTCTGCTTCCTCTATACTATAGAAAGTGATGGAATTTAAGACACATTCTGTACATTATTAATAGGAGCTCCATAAAGCTTGCGTAGTGTATCCAGTACTTAAGTATGCATAGGCACTTCAGTAGACACAGGAGCAATACATAGAACTGTAGTTTTGCAATATAGCAAAATTCTTGAGGTAGATGAGAAGTACCAGTGGCATTTTCATTTGTTCACTCTTGAGAGACACCCACTGCCCAAAATCAAGATGTAGCATTCTCTGTATTGATATTCCTAAGCTTTGTACAGTGCTTATTAACACTGAAGAATTTGAAAATGCCCATCTTCCCATTCCCCCCAACATGATCTAAAGAATTCCTATCACTGAATATGTCAGTGTTTATTTTGGCTCTGGAGTTTTTCCTGGATTTTCCATCCCTGTATAACAGCTGCTTCCTCCCTAGTAGTTGCAATATACACTTCAAAGCATGTTTTCCCAGTAAAGTAAATTGTTAATGTTGTTGTTACTCATATTGGAAAATATTTCGGTGGACAGCTAGTTCTCCTCTGTTCTCCAGCCTCCACTGTGTCAGGCCACAGCAAATATATACCTGACACAATGAACGTGTTACCTGCCGTGCCATTTTGTGTACACAGAACACTTGCTGGAATTCCGAACATTTTTCTAATATGCACTTACCAACCTTATTACTTTGAATATACGATGTAGAAATTATGGTTTGTCTGACAGGAAGGCAGAGTTAAAGCATAGATGTAACTTCTAGAGAATGCATACCCTTAGGGGTAGAAGAAAATTTCAGAGGTAAGACAGGAGGACGGGGCAGGGGCAGATGCAGTCTCCAGTGAAGGCTTTGCACTTGCCTGTAGGTTAAGTAATTGGAAGCATAAGCGTGGAATATGGCAGAGCTAATAAGTGAAGGGGAGGTCTTAGTGGAATTTTGGAAACCTTTGCGCTCTGACCTTGCAAATGGAATTTTGCAAAATAGTATCATCCACTGTAGCAATGACAGAGTTCTACCGTTATTAAATGGAGCTACAGGGGAGTGTTCAGGATAATCCACCATAACTATCACTCCTATCTAGTGCACTAGGTGTATAATTCCTTTTACAGTATCTCTTATATCTGTCTTTCTGTTAGTGCAACATCCTGAATTAGTACAATTTCTTGGCTTATTTTCTATGTAGTACAAACTCTGCTATCCATCCACATAAGAGATGATAGAATTATTACTGTCAGTCCTTCTTGGTCCTTCTTGTTGGCTGCTTTAAATTCTTTTTTATCTATTTTAAGTACTGTCTTAAGGCTTTTTCCCCCTTTTTTATTTTTCTTAAATATTAGTCCCTCTTCTGACACCTGTTTCCAAGCAGTACAGTTATTAGAATGAAACATATGATTTCCCATGGGATTTTTTACCAAAGTCTGACATTTCAAGTCAGCAACAACTCTGGTGTGAACAAGTTATTTGCAGTAAAATGATTTTCTGAATTAATTTTTTAAAACTGTCATGCCTTTCATTTTTTTATTCTATAAGAAAATATTACTATCCCAGTGCAATTCAAAATTACTTCATTGACATTTGTCATAGAGCACCACTGTAGTATAAAGTGACTAGGTGAACAAAAATTTCAACTATAGATCATTGCTGAATTATAATTATGCAGTTTTGTACAGTAGCTGACAAAGGTAATGGCATTTATCTGCCAAAGAGATTAAGAAACTACTTACAGCTCTAAGTACATATTTTTTAACTGATATAGCACATAATTTGCAACGGCTGTTGCTGATTAAAATGCTTCATAAAGGCTTCCTGACAGTAGGGGTATCTTGTTGAGTTAAAAATTTATGCTTTTACAAAGGAACAGCAAAGTGAACATAAACTTGTACTAGGAAAAACATCCTTTAAATAGCTAGTTTTAAAAATAGACTTTGTGTAAATTGTTTTCTTTTTTCAAATATCTGACATATTTAACTTAGAGCATCCAAAATACTGTGTATATGTGTATGTTTGAAGAATGTCATAAGGCTCACAAGATGCCTAATTTTCTTTTATGTTTTAGTAAATGCCTATGTACATTTCTGTAAAGGAAAATTTTATCATAGAGCAACAATAAATGGATATAGAAACAGATGGTAGAGAGAAATTTAAGATATTTCTTTTGAAATAATCATTTTGCTTTCAGAAGTCTTGAGTGTTCTTTCCAAGTACTCCTGCAGTATTGGGACTAAACTGATTGTCTGTATTGAGAGGTTTTAAAGTACTGGTTCTGCCTTGCCATGATACTTTCCAGCTATCTATTGCCCTGACTTTCATGTGATGCAGAAGGGAAGAAGAGCCAAGGTTTCTGACGTGTCCTGTATGGAATTTCTATGTGGCCATTAACTGTGCCTCCATTAATATTGTTTTTAGGGACAAGTGAAGTGGAATGGGAATGCAGTTAGTTAATAGGCTAACTTGAATCCCTAAGGCTTTGGAGCAATTCCAGCTTCATTGGGTGGTGAGAGAGTAGCTACTTCCTCATTGCTGCCCTTAGGAAACTCAGAGACATGTAATCTACTTAGGCAGGAGGCATACTGAGTATAAGATTTGGCCTTTATTGCTTTTTGAAGAGCTTTACAGAAGGTGACAGAAAGTTGAAAAAAAAGGTGGATTAAATGTGGTTAATCTGAATAAACTTAGTATGAACTTTTAATGTGATCCATTTATTCCTAAAAGGTTGAAATACTTCTGACCTTAGCTTTCATAAGGGCTGTGTGTTCTCTATAGCTTTAATGTTTAAACTCACTGTCAAAAATTCGGATCAATAAGTTAGAATTTCCTCCAAGCAAGAGCTGCAACACATGGCGCCAATAGCTTTACTTTTTTGCAAATTTCACAGAAGAAAAATCCCACAGAGCCAAAATATGTTTTGATTTTTTCTTTCATAGTGATCATCTACTGTCTTACATATAAAACATGATGAGATTTTGAAAAAGAATCAGTAAAAGCAATGTAATATTATCATTTCTAAATGGAACAAGATGCATGCATTTGCTGTGTTTTGACTTCATATTAGTTTACTGACTTCATATTAGGTCAGAGGTCTGGTGGAAACTGCATTCCCACATCCTTTCCACAAATGACTGAACATTACGAAAAGGTGCTTCACTGAGAGTGGAGGTGGGTACTGGAACAAGCTCCCTTGGGAAGTGGTCATGGCCTCAAGCCTGTCAAAGTTCAAGAACCTTCTGAACGATGCTCTTAGTCTGAGGGGTTAATTTTAGGTAGCATTGTGAGGAGCAGGGAGTTTCGCTTGATGATCCTTATGGGTCCTTTTAAACTTGACCTTTTCTATGATTCTATGACTGATAAACTAATTGGCTCTTACATACCCAGACATGTAAATGTTACTAGTATCAAAAGCTCTCAAATGACATGCAGCATGTGCCCTACACTACAGATTTAGGTTGTTTGTGTCCAGGAAGTATCCCTGTAATATTGGTTTCTTAGTTCCAGCAACTAAGTATAATTAGAAAACATCATATTTTGATAGTCATATCTTTGATAGATAGTTATAGCTCAGCTCTGAGAAATAGCTATTTATATTTATAACACAGATTAGTAATCTAGGCAGAGTGATAACAAGGTTTTCAGCAAGTGCATAAAAACAAGGCAAGTGCTCTCTTGACCCTTGCACGTGGAAGAGACACCTGTGGGCATTGAATAAAGAGAAGACTACAGCACAAATGCATTGGCAAAATCCAAATAGGCACATTTAGGTGTCCCAGCAGCATGATCAAAGACCAATCCACTGGAAACATTAGATTATTAAATGTTTAGTGTCTCTCGTTTTTCCAGGAAATGTTACGTGCCATAATGTCACATCATTTTCAAAGGAGAGCAAGCAGTTCAGCCACTGATGAGGCTTGACTGGGAGATTGTTACCCACTGTGCAGAGTGGCAGATGAGGTGCACAACCTCTTGCTGAGGAGCTGGGAGTCTACGGCTTGAACAGGAAGGTAGAGACTGCTTGAGAGACACGAGGAGCACCCTGCCTGTGTTTCCCTAGAAGTTTCCTGTTTCTTAGTGGACTCTAGGAAAGCACTGAGATGGCAGACCTTACATCTCTAGGCTTCACTGCAAGGATACAGTAGACACCAGGATTGTCTTTTTAAACCTTCTTGGCTTTTGGTTTCTCCATTCAAAAAAGTGAATTGTTCTGGGTGGTATCTTGACATAATGTGGGGGTTTGCTTCTTAGAAGTTTAGAAGCACTTTGGTCTTACTTTGGGGAGATCAGAACAGCAGCATACCTACATACTCTGGTCAGCTGAGGACTCCATAACAACAGTCAGTCCACTGTAAGACACAATTATCATGTGATCTGCTGCAGATTAAACCGTATGTCCTGTTGAGAGAGTCTATCCTGTCATAGAATTAAATTGTGATTTTCCCAATAAATTGGGGAAAAAATTACTAAGATATTTCACACAAGTGGTTTTCCAGCATGAACTCTTTGATAGCAAATTCATAAATTAGTAACAGTTGTACAGATTTTAAAGGAAAAGACTAGTGTATTGTTTGGTGTGCTGTTTCCACCTCCTGATTTTTCATTCCACATAAATTTTTTCAATGACTGCGAGGAAACAGCTAGTAAAGCTTTTAATCATAAACATAATCTCAGGCTTGAATCCCATTCCTAACACAAAAAATTTCAGTTGGTTGCTCATGTTATCATTAAATCGGTTCAGTTGTTCATATTGAATTAAAATTAATAAGGTTTTAAATGAGCAAGGGGTTCACAAAAATGTCCTGGCTGTGAAATTTCTAGTATCTACCTATGTATTTTTTAGTTACTCAGTTTGATTTTTACTTGGGGAGGGTACATGAAGAAATGTGATAGTGTTGAAAAAAGAGTTCCATTTTTGTTTGTGAAAGTCTGGAAAGAATTTATAACAGTGAATGGAGAGAAGATTTTCTTTAGTGTTCAGAAACACTGCATTAAGTTGCTAAGAATACGATGTGGAAGTGATCTAGTCCCAACAGAACGCTTGCAGAAAATAGTAAGGAAAAAGAAGCATCTTACAGACATGAAGATGAAATTCTAAGAAGTAGGGAGATCCCTTTATTTGCCTGGCATGAGTAGTTGTAAAACTATATATTGCGTATTTAGGAAGCATGTTAACTTATTTAGGAAGAATGTTAACATTTTTAGGAAGGCAAAGAATTATGTGTTTGACATGTATATTTTTGTGCCAGACATACCTTAGAGTCAGTGAACATCAAAAGTGCCGCCTCCATCATTTAAGCTATCTCATATTTTGACTTTATGCAACATAAATACATGTTTTTGTTTTGTCTGTGTGTTGCTGGAATGTATTATCTTCCCCTAGGCCTGAAGAATAAATTAACAAAGCATATATCTTAGATGTAACAATCAGTTTGTGCTGACATAATTACGACTGTGTGAGGTCTATGACATGATTAGAATGTTTTTTTTCTTCCTCTTTAAAAGAAGCAAGGAGGAGAAGGCATGAAGCTAGAAGTCAAACCAATCAAACAAAAAGGTTGGAAATGTACTTTTGACCATTCTTAAGTTTAAATTCCTGTCTATTCCTAAGTAACAATTGGCTTTGCAAAAAGAGATGGACTTGTATGTTCTTGTTGTTGTCAAGACTTTAAAATCATGCATGGATAAGTAGAACATTTCAGAGATCAATTCAAAGAAACAGAATTCAAGGCGGAACTGAAGGCTTCAAAGCAAGCCTGTTTACAGCAGCAGCAATACATTTTTGAAAAAAAATAAGTTGCTTAGCTTTTGAAAAAGTTGCTGTTGCGGTTTTCAGGAAAGCAAACCATTTAAACTGGAAAAAAACGCTTTTGCTTTTACGCTCTCATTAACGGATATGCTATTAAAAATGGTGGTTCTTATGTCCTTTACAAAACTGCAGGACATGGAAGGCAGCCTGTAAATATGAGGAGCTTGCCTCTCCATTAAAATGATTGTTTAAAAGAAGATCTTCCTGCTGAAGATTATAATTTTTAGTATTGCATCTCAGAAAAAAAAAAAAATTGTTGTCAATGATGAACATTTATTCACAATATCTTCCTTAATATTGGAATGAATTAATGGATTTCCTTATAAATTACAGTAATAAATTGAACAGGGAATGGAACAGTCAAGGTCTAAACTGAGCTATGAAGTTGTAATGTGTAAGTCCACATTTAGTGATCTTTGCTAAATCTACTTCTGCTGTAACTATTCTTGTTACATTTCTTTCAGGCATTAAACCAGACTCTGATTGGATTAATCTCACCCAAACTCAGCTGCCTCAAAATGAGCTGCTTAATTGCAGGTGGCCATATAGGTCTCTTGTAGTTAATGAAAAAGAGAAATAGTTCCATTTGAGGATTCATTGCAATGATCATAGATGGTATAGGCAGTGATTATTTGTCCTTGGCAGATCACTGTCTTGTCAAAGAGGAACTTTTGATGGTGAATTTATATTGAAATTTTAACTTTCAGTTATCTAACTGAGATGAATTCGGCTTTGTATATGCAGAATATTTGCTTCCCTTTCTATGAGGAAAGCAAAGCTTAATGGAATATGTTTTCTAGAATTTTATAAGATATTAGAATTATTGTCAGTGTAAATAACTTGCTAATTCTTTTTGTTAAAAAAAAAAAAAGATCAAAAATATATTGAGGCGACTGAATAAAAATGAAGACAATGTATGTTGTGACAAATACATAGAAAAAATAATGAAAGAATTTGTACTTAAAGTTGTGTTTTGACCCAAGAGTTAAAGAGATGTTCAGAATTTCTTTTTTAATTTCTTCTCTCCTTTTCTGTAAAAGGTCACAATATAATTATAAGGTGTAGCTTACATACGTTATATACATACTTACATATATATTTATAAGTATGTATTTTCATGTATAAGGTACTTGAGTTCTTTATGTATCTGCATGTGCATACATTACCCAATTGTGCAGTGCTGCCTCTAGTTGTATGCTATAGACAAAGTAAAGAACAATCCTTCCCCGAAAAGCTTAATGTAAAGTCTGGGTAGACAGGTGTGTCATAACTGAAATAATAACAGGGGGTGATAAGTGGCTAAAAAGGAATTGAAACCGGTAATTTAAAGATGTTATTTTTACATCCATATTGTTTTCAGGGATCCTGTAGAGATTGCTTTATAATAAAGTGTGTTGCCATCAGAATTTTAACTCCTGCTGAACTCTATGGGAAGTTNAATGGGTATAGCAAAAATACTTATCAGTATAATAATGATGGGGTGCCTAGGGGTTTTCAGATTTATCTGAAGATTTACTGATATCACAGAGAGAAACTATCTTCATAAGAAAACTTTAAAGGAACCAGGAAGAGCAGAGAAAAAAAATTCTATATAATCCTGTTTTTTGTAAATGTAAAAACGCACATACTGACTTTTTAGTAAGTGACATACATAATAGTAATGCCATTTAATCTAGTATCATCTTTCATTCCATCTCCCTCCCTTTAATATTTTAATATTACACTTTCTTTGTGCCACTTTGCCAGTTTCTATGTTTGTGACATATACTTTCTTAATTTGAGAAGTAGTCTATAAAAACATTATCAACCTTCTGAGCCTCAGCTTCAAAAAATAATTACTGTAAGATGTTGGTCTGTAAGGGGGAGCTATTGAAGTGGGAAAACAATGTCATTACTCAGAGTAATCTACTAAAACACAGATTTTACAGAGGAATGTTCCAAGACCTGGAGCAATGTAATTGGACAGAGCTCTCCAGTGCAATGATACTAATAAACTCGCTCTTGTTGGTTTTATTAGTATTCATTTACAGTCTCCTGTCTTTTGAGGATTATTGCCTCCTGGTCAGAGTGGCACCTAGAGCTGAGTCAATCATAGTTCAGTTTATTGAATTGCAGTGTGTCTGTCATGTTGTGTAATAATTAAGAAAAAGAAACAAGTTGGATTGCTTTAATAATCATAGGGTATAAGCATAATTAAGCCAAATAAAACTCCATTTCTACTGCATTTCAGAAGACTAAAGAAGTTTTGTGAATAAGTAGTCCCAGATAGAAACAAATGTTGCATTGAGAACTTTGGATATTGCCTGAATCGTTGTTTTCATTTTCAAGCTTTTTCTGTCAGGCTGGGTTAAATCTCACTCAAATTAACTGCAAGGGGTACCAGAAAATCCAAAGAAAGGCATTTTTCCTGAGGGAATTTACTGTTTTATCTTTTTATGATAAAAGAGATCAAATTGTCAGGTCTGGGCAAGCAGTAAATTATGTATGTGCAGGCTTGAGGACATGAATATCCTGGCAACTCTGCCAACATAGGCCCACAGAAGTCCAGGACCACTCAGATGGGGACAAACTGAAGAGTTAGCTGTAAAGTGAACTTTGCTTTTGGTCGGCTGAATTGCTCTCTAGACACTGTGACTGTACTGATCAGACAGTAACAGTAGCCATAATGGGATCTCAGACACCTGAAGTTAGGTATCTCAGTGTAGGAGGAGATAACAGGTTAATTGCACTTTGTGATTCATAAACAAACATATAAATTAACTCTTTTTTTCCTTTTCTTGCATTTCTGTATAATTTCAAATGTTACAAAATACAGACCTATATATGTGTTCTCTTGTATTTGGTATTGTCTCACAATTCACTGGAATTCGGGCTATTTGGTACTTCAGGAAAAGCAACAAATTTCTTGAGACTTGTTAATGAAAAGTAACACTGGAAAACAATGGTGTTTATGTTTGTGTGGGTGCAGGTGTGGCAGAAGAACTATAGATTTATCCTATTGTCAAATTCTTTTAACTTTGTTGGTATTCAGTCAGCTTTTCTCAGTCCATCTGTGTTCAGTGCATTCTTCCCTTCAGAAGCATTGGTAATATTTAGAGCTTAGAAATGTTTGTGCAGTGTCTGTGTGATGAGAAAATGATGTTATCCTAGGACAGTCTGGAAATGTAACACAGATTGCCAAACTTTATCACTGATTGTTAGTACACGCTTACTGCGTGTACAAAACCTAAATTTGATAAAAGACATTTATCTGAGATTCCTATTTAGCTGGCCCAGTAATAATATTAAAGCAGTAGCCAATTAAAGCTATTACTTAAGGCAAAAATATTTCTTCATGCAATTTAAACAAGTATATTAACTTTTACAATAATACAGAAATTTTTCAATGTGGTAGTCATATGAGAATTATAGTAATTATTCATACAGTCTGTGCTATCAATATGTAACTTATACTTCATCTCTTCTTGTTTTCCAGGTCTCCCAGCAAGGATATGGCTTCAAATGAAAGAGAGATTGTGGTTTGGGTTTGCCAGGAGGAGAAGATTGTATGTGGCCTGACAAAGCGCACGACTTGCTCAGAAGTGATTCAGGCACTGCTTGAGGAACATCAGACAACATTTGGAGAGAAAAAGGTCCTTTTTGGAAAACCTAGTGATTACTGCATTGTAGAAAAATGGAGAGGCTCAGAGCGAGTACTGCCTCCCCTGACAAAGATTTTGAGACTTTGGAAGGCCTGGGGGGAAGAACAGTCTAATTTGCATTTTGTGTTGGTAAAGTCAGATGCCTTCCTCTCATTTCCTTTGTGGAAGACAGCCGAAGCCAAGGTAATACAAAATGTAGAAAAACAGTGGGATCTCAGTCCCGCAAATTACATGAAGATGTTGCCTATAGACAAGCAAAAGAAAATTGTGAGGAAGACTTTCCGGAAACTGGCCAAGCTTAAACAGGACAGTGTTCAGCAAGAGAGAGATAATATGGAGACACTGATTCATCTGATCATTTCTCAAGATCATACCATTCATCAACAAGTCCTTAGAATGAAGGAACTAGATATGGAGATTGAAAAATGTGAAGCGAAATTCCATCTAGATCGTGTGGCCAACGATGGAGAAAATTACGTACAGGACTCGTATTTAATGATCAATCCAAGTGAGACTGAGCAGCAAAGAATTAGGCCAGATGATCAAAAGGAGATGCATGAGTATTTGAGCAAAAGTGAGGGAATTTTACAGGTTGAAGAGAGACTGAAACATCACAAACAATTAATAGAGAACCTGTGTGCTGAAATTGAAAAGGAGGTACAGGGTATATGCACAGAAAAAAATGGAGATGATGTTCGCACAGAAATAGCTGCTAATCCTGAACTGGAAAACTCAAATTTGGAAAGTGTAAAATATGAGCTGGAAAAAAGTATGAAAGATGGTCTGAGAATCAACTCATGCCTGAGCTGTATTCAGAAAGAACTTACCTACAGGGACTCACTGCTTCAAAAGAAGGAAAAAGAATATGAACTTCTTACGGAAGAATTTAATTTACTACATGTTAAAGACAATGTTGAAACTAGGCTTCCGTCAAATGAAGAGCCGTCCAAGGGCAGTGGCATCTCCAGTAACAGCATTGCTGTTCCTGACTTTGTTCATAGAGTGACTAATCTGGACATAAATGACACAGACTCTGACACTGGAATCAGCTCTACACACAGTCAGGACTCTGAAATAACGTCAGGGGATGTGGTACTGTTGTCAACATAGTTGAAAACAGTCATGCATTTATGAAAAGTAGTATTTTGGAGGATGTGTATAAGAATTAGTATACCTTGTCTTAAAAGTCAAGCTCTTCTAAAGGTTAAAACTGTGGCACAGCTTTAGCAAAGTAACTAATGTCTGTTTATGTCCTTAAGAATATGCTTGTGCTAAAATGCATGGGCAGTCTTATGGGTTAACTGCTGATAGGTGCAAAATTGCTGGCTTTGTTACATCAAGGCAGTCTGTTTAGATCTTGTAATACTGATACTCAGTGAAATGAGAGCATTCTGACTGGCTTGGACCAAATGTTTTGAGATTTGATATCTTTGATATCTAACTTTGTAGGAACATGAAGTAGAGACTAGAGCAAACCAGACAGAGAGCTTTATTTTCTGCACTGTTACATTAGCTTTTTTCAGATGGATTTTCCTTGTCATGAATCTGCTGTAAAGGAGTATATAACTGAGCATGTAATTTGTTAAAAAATAGTTCGTATGATATTGTAGGACAAAAGAAATATAATTGTATTTATGCTGTATTTTTAAATTTAGTTTAATCAGGATATTTTCAAAAACTCCTAACTCCCATTTTAAAAATTACCTTTCACACGTAGGTTTTTAATTTTGGTTCTCTTTCAGCAGCATTTATCTGCTTCTAAGATCCTTAAACCCCCTACTTATCTGCTGTTACCCTGTAGTTGCCCTAGTGATATTTAAGTCCACATAGTTTCTGCCAGCAGGCATGTCAGAACTGCTTATGTCCTGCTTGTGTGAGACACTCAAATCTCAAACTCACACCTAACCTCCAGGGCATTTTCAGCAAGGCTTTCTCCTGCCTATCTCACCAGTTGGATCTAGTGTCTTAAGCCTCCTCAAATAATAACTACCAAAAAAAGTCTTAACAGAAATGACAGGCAGGAACTAGACATTTTTGTCTCTGGCTAGACACTGTTTCCCAATAGCCAGCTATTTACTATTTTCACATAGCAGGTAGGTTGTCAGATTCTGTCTCACATTGTTTTGGAGCAGGAACCTGTAAATCCTACTTTCTTGGTGAGGCCTTTGGGATACAGCTAAAATCGATCTGCTTTATATAGCTAATCAAGTATTGGGCCCCAGGTAAAAGTAAAAAAACAAAAACAAAAGCAAAGCAAAGCAAAGCTGTAGAACTGAGCTGCTCTCCTCAGTTACTGAACAAGATTTCTAACTCTGAGCTAGAAGCTCTGTGAATAAGAGACTACATGCATGCATAATTTCTGGGTTGCTATGTTTATCTTTTGCAGATCAATCTGTTTAATGCTTCTGATTAAAGTAATTGAATGGAGAAATAATTGTAACATTTCTAAAAAAAGTTCAGCTCTGCAAAATTCAGACAGAACCTGGAATAAACAGCCTACAAAGTAAATGAATGGACACTACCTAGGAGCTATAAATGTAAAATACTTCCAGATACACTGCTTTCTCTTTCTGTAATTTTCTTCTCTTAAATGTCTGTCAGCCATCTGCTTTCTAAAATGACCAAAGTGCTAGGACTGCTGATTAGCACATATTTGATGCAGAGAAACAAGCAAAAAAAAGAANAATCCTGGATATTATAAATAGTTTCTTCCCCAGCAAAGTGTTCCAGTTGCCTTAATATATTTTCTGTTATATTTTTGTCATACAATGCTATTTGAATGCTTCAATAATAATATGTAATATTTAGACTCATCAGCTCCTGATGGAAACACATGTATCAAATATATTACCTTTGTAATAATTTATTAACGCAACTCTGCATCTTTTGACCTCTGTGGTATCACTCTGGCACAGAGCTCTGAATGCTGAGAGTAGGCTAATGTATTCTATGAGTTCTTGTGAGTTTAGTTAATGTTATTTCTATTGAGTCATTTTTTTATATATAAATACGTAGAGTGTAGAGAATTGAAACAGAATAACATTCACAGCTGTCCAGGCTAGTGAAAGACCAGTGGGGGAGCTAATTTCCATTCATACTCTACCAGATTTATTTCACTCATAGGAACTTGTGTGGCTTCTCACAACTCATCTTTATCCACACTAGGTGGTTGATTGTACCTCCCCTGCAACCTGTAGGTCTTAAAGGGTATTACTGTGTTTTAAGAAGAAAATAGGAAAAATAGGTTGGGAGAGAGTATTTTGTAAAAAATAAAACAATATTAAAAATCCAGTGGTTTGAGGCATTTATTTGAAGTTTATACTTTGATATCTCAAATACACTTTTTTCTTTCAGAATTTAGATGAATGTAAAAGATGACTAAAGACTGTGTGTGCACTTTGCTGTTTACCTGCCTCTACGCTTTCCATATACTTGTTCAACCTGGGTTTAGGTTGCTAAAAGTATTCTTTATGAACCTTTATGCTCCTTACTTCTTCCTTTGTCTCGGCTATCTGTATTTGATTTGTCTTTTAAATTACCATAAGGAAGTGCACAATCAAAAACTTTGAATCATTTCCTATCATTCCATTAAGCCAGTTGACTTTTTGTCTTCAAATTTTGTTTTATTTTATAAAATTTTGTATGGACTGTGTTATACTTCCTGACAAAAAGGAAGATCATGTAAGTCCTGCATAAGAGGAGAGACTACTTCTACCCAGGGCGTGGAAATGTGAAATGTCAATGCAAAATGAAAGGAAAATCAGAAAGGTAGTTATTTCATAGAATCATAAAATGATTTACGTTGGAAGGGACCTTAAAGATCATCTTGTTCCACTCCCTGCCATAGGCAGGGAGATGTTTCACTACACCAGGTTGCACAAAGACCCATCCAAATTGGCCTTGAGCACTTCCAGGGACGTGGCATCCACAGGTTCTCTAGGCAACCTGTTCTAATGTCTCACCAATATCACAGTAAAGAATTTCTTCCTTATACCTAATCCAAACCTACCTTCTTTCAGTTTGAAACCATTCCCCCTTATGCTGTCACTATATGCCCATGTAAAAAGTCTCCAGCTTTCTTATAGGCCCCCTTTAGGTACTGGAAGGTGCACTGAGATCTCCCTGGAGCCTTCTCTTCTCCATGTTGAATAACCTCAACTCTCAGCCAGTCTTCAGAGGAGACGTAATCCAGCCCAGAGCTGGATGCAGCACTCCAGGTGGAATCTTACAAGAGCAGAGGGGAAGAAACACCTTCCTCAGCCAGCTGGTCACACCACTTTTGATGCAGTCTAGGATGCAGTTGGCTTTCTGGGCTACAAGTGCTCATTGCCAGGTCACACTGAGCTTCTCATCCACCACTCCCACTGAGTCCTTCTTCCCAGGCCTAGTCTTGTATTTGTGTTTGGGATTGCCCTGATTTGGATGGACTTGGCCTTGTTCAACTTGATAAGATCTTCATGAGCCTGCCTCTGAAGTCTGTCAAGTCCTGGCATCCCTTCCGTCCACAATGAGGGCTGCACAACACAGCTTGTTGTCTCTTGGTCAGCTTCTCATCAGTCCACAAGCAGAGAGAGCTCCAGGCACTCCAGTTGGTCATTGACATAGAGAACAGCGACCCCTCCTTGTCTCCCCTGCCTGTGATTCCTACAGAGCCTGTAACATTCCGTTCCAACAGTCCAGTCATAGGAGCCATCACACCTCAGTGCACACCTCCTCTTGTTTATTCCCCATGCTACATCCACTTGCATATAGACATTGAAGTTGAGCCCTCAATGAAGACTTTTTTCTGACTGAAGGGAGAGGAATTCCTTTGTGCTGCTTTTTAGGTACTCTCCTGCTGACCTGTGATCCCTTTCCAGGCTCTGGGCTTCTCTTGCTGGCACTGTCATCAAACTAGTAGGAGTGGGATGGATTGAGGTTCCCCTCTCTCAGCAACTTTAATATAAAGCCCTTTTCACCATCTTGGGAAGCCTATGACCAAAGGTGCTCTTCCTCAACAAACCAGGTTTCTCAAAGCCAGTCCCATGGTCAAAGTAGCTGAACCCTGGCTGGCTATGGCACCAGTCCTCTAACCATAATCTCATTAATCAGCCGTTGCTGCTTTGCCAGATATGACTGGCATTTTCAAATCCTTACCCTCTGACTGTGAGGACTGATGAAAAAGTTTCCTGCGCTCCAGACCCCCTTATCGCCACTCCCAGGGCTCTGCAATCCTTCTTGATTGATAATCAGATTGCTCCAGGTAGGCTGGAGCGTGAAACAACAGCAGTCCCCCAACCAGGCACAGATTTTGCAGGCAGGTGTGCTGCCTGTCCTTGCCCCAGCAGGAAGGTCGAGGCACTTAACACAGTGTGAAGTCTGCAGTGCAGCCTCTCCCTTCAGCAGCTCCATCTGGGTGGAGGCGTCAGCCACCACCAGGTAGATGGTGCAGCCCCCCCCAGGCTGGAGCACAGCCTTAAGGATCAGGTAGTACCCTTCACATGTGCAGATGGTTACAGAAGGGTGTCCAGTTGCTGGGTTATGTGGACTCCAAGTCTCTCTACTCAGCCGATGGAATGCTCCTCCTTCACAGAGGCGCCCTTCCACACACACTGCTGCATCACACTGTTTGTCTGGCCTAGTCACAGTGTTCCTACGTTTCTTCAGAGCTAGAGGAATATTGTGGTGAATAGGTGCCAGACTCAGCCTGTATTAGGACTGCTTTTGTGGGGAGTAGGTTAGTCCCCAGTATGAACTTAAGCACGGATCTTCAATGACTGTCATCTGGGCTAACATTGCTGAAATGAAAGGACCTGCCTAATACAAAGTTCTTTGGATCCTACATACATAAATAGTCTCACATATATATTTATAACATATATAATTCTAGTAATTTGCAGGGAACAGTGTATATCCCAAACTCATGTTTTGGACTGACTTTGTTATGTACTTTTACAAATTTGATGAAAGCAGATAAGTCAATTTAACTACCTGCTTCATTTCCTTGATGACTCTTCCAAATACAAAACATAATCTGATCATATAGAAATTTACAGTATTTACCATCCATTTACATTCTTAAAGATTACCATGTAATTAGAAAATTATTGCCTTTTTTTTTTTTTTTCCATGCACTCTCTACGAGATTTTATCACTTCGGACTTATGGACTATATATTTGTCTTGAGACTGTGCATTCAGCAATTGTTCTACTGGCTGTCTTGTGCTATATACATACACTGACATATTACTAACACGAATGTTCAGTTGTATGATACTGACAGATTGAAATTCACAAAATCATGTCATTTCTATTTCTGATTTCCTAATCTTTACTTTGGAGAAAGATTTAGATCCATGCATGTAATCCAGCAAAGTACTGATACATCTAACGTTAAGCGGATAGTAATTTGAATGATTTTCTGTGTGATTGCACTGGGTTTGCATGGCAAGACTTTGGCAATGGTGTGACTACAGTGCTGGCTTTTGTGCCTGACAGAGCCAATTCCACCCAGCTCCAAGACAGACCCACTGCTGGCCAAGGCCTCTGGGCTAACAGATTTAAGAAGAGAAAAAAACTGCTGGGGAGGGGAGTGAGAATACATGAGAGCAACACTTCTGCAGCCCCTAGGGTCAGTGAAGAAGGAGAAGGAGATACTTCAGATGCTGGGGCAGAGATGCCTCTGCAGCCTGGAGTGAAGACCATGGTGAGGTGGACGGTGACCCTTCAGTCCGTGGAGGACCCCACAGCAGAGCAGGTGGATGTCCAAATGAGACGGTGACCCCTTTGGAAGCCCACACCGGATCAGGCTTCTGGCAGGACTGCTGACCACAGGGAGAGAGGAACCCATGCTGGAGCTGGAGTCTGGTAGGACTTGGAACCCCATGGGTGACCCATGCTGGACCAGTCTGTTTCTGAATGACTGCCACCTATGGAAGGAGCCCAAGCTGGAGAAGTTTGTGGAGGGACAGAAGGAGGGACAAGCAGAAGCAACATGTGATGAACCGACTGCAATCCTCATTCCATGTCCCCTTCCACTGCTGGGGGAGGAGGTAGAACAAAATTAGGAGTTGAGCCTGTGAAGAAAGGAGGATTGGGCAGAAAGTGTTTTAAGGTTTAGATTTTATTTGTCATTACCCTGATAGGATTTGATTAATATATAAACATTTTGATTAATAAATGAAATTAGTTTCCCTCAGCTGAGTCTGTTTTGCCCATGATGGAAGTTCTCCCTGTCCTTCTCTCAAATCAAGAGTCTTTAGTTGTAGTTTCTCTCCCCAGCTCAGCTGAGGAGAGGAGGGATAGAGCAACTTTGGGCCTGTAGTGTCCAGCCAGAGTCAGTCCAACACAGTGTTGCATATATGTTCTTTAATTTTATCTGAGCATTCCTTGTTAAGTTATCAGTATTCTTGTGACTGTCTGTTCTGTAAAGAAAAACCTAAAAAAAACCAAACACGTTATTCTCTGTTTTTATCCCATGAAACACTGGGTTTGTAATAAAATATCTTTGGTAATGATAAGCATTTTGATTAACAGTGCAGGTGGAACATGCACTTTAGAACAGAAGTCTCTAATCCAAAGGGCTTTGTTTCTAAACTTACCTTAGACCATCTCCCTCTGTCTCACTGGTTTAAGTAGCCTGAACACAAATGGCTGGTTTTTTTCAACAGGAGCATTCTCAAAATTATTACACACATAGTATTTTTATTTTCTTATAGTTGTGGTGTTTATCCTTCTGGGTATTTTAGTATGGCATTTAAAATACAGCTATGCCATTTTGCTTTTTAAAACTTCGGAAAAGAAATTACTGCTTGTTATCTTTCTCAGGGCTCCATCTGACAACATAAACACAGTTCAAAACAAATATGCCTAAATTTTCAGTGTCTATAATGGAATGATTTTTTTCCATGTATTAAACCCATTAATTTTTACTGAAAGTTTTTAATATGAGTGTAGGTGGTTTTTTAGTATTATATTGCCTTTCTGATAAAGTGTTTTGTAAAATGTAATAGTCTCATTGCAAAGTTTGCTGTTGTTTGCATTTTTTAAAATTTAATTGTAACCCAGAATACATTATGCTTTGTCAAAATCTCACAGTCATTTCTCAAACAAAACTGTCTATGACTGAAATTACTATCTTCCAAACAGAAGGCTGTCAGTGTATAAAGTACAATCAAGACTTTCTTTCTAATAGTTAACAGATTCCAATATTTAGTTAATATGCTTTACATCAAATACAGCTTTTCAGGCAGATGATTACAGGCTGATTTCCTGGAATTAGATTTGTGGCTGCTTTGCATCACTGGCAGATCAAGTCCAACTGATCCAGTCACTATTTTCAAATGGGAGCTGTGCATAATGTTTTACCAAACTTCAGGTTTACTTCAAGAAACATTGACAAGAACCTCTCATTACTTATGTTTGGGTAGTATATCACTTTTTATAAATTATTAAGTGCTTACATTTTATGCTACATGTATTTTTCAGGTTTAAAAAAAAAAAAAACCTGACTAGAGTTCATACCAGTTTTCTACCATTCATCTGGAACTTAAAGGGATTTGCATCAATGATTAATTGAAAAGACATTACATTTTCAAAAATATTTATAGTAAGAATTTTGAGTTTGCTATCCTTGTCAGCTGAAATCCCCATAAGGGTGGGAAAATGTACTCTTTGTGCATGCAAATGCAGATTTTTGCTTATGCAATGACTATGTGCATATTTTGTTCAATTAGCTTGTTGATTGAAATTTTAATTTACCCAAATATTTGAAAACTTGTGATGTTCAGTCCATTCCCTGACATCCATCTTCCAGGCATTAATGATTCTTTCTGGGGAGATAGGAATTATCTTGTTAAGAAAAATACAGCAGTCATCTTGCTAGGATACAGTTAAAGTAAAGTAAAAAGCTTAGCTGGTAAAAAAATTCACTGTCAGAAGTACAGTTTAATCTTACGAATATTGTGGCTGGGTAAGTCATATAATGTTAACTATGGAAAAAGTCATGCAGTCAGTTGCTATGATTTTAAAAAAATTCTATTGTTCCACAATGCAAAGAATTAGAGGAGTCTACAAAATCCAGAAGTATCTGAATCCTATACCAGCACATTCCTGAGAATAATACATCAGGAACTCTGTTATAGATTACAGAGGGAGAGAGCTATTTTCAGAAGGAAGTAGTTGTTTATTCCTTTCTATTTGTATTCAGAAGTTTTACTAGGCACAGAGAAGGGTCTTTTGATTTGGAGAGCTTTTGTCATTCATGACCTAGAAGTAGTGTGGACCCTTTTTGTATTAGACTCCATCATGGCTAGGCTTCGCGAACGAAGATTTGGGAAGGGCTCTACCCACGCTTGCTGCAAGCGCGCTGATGGCTAAAGAGGCCGATGCAAGATAGGCAAGTCCAGTTGCAAAAGGCACAGCAGAAAGTCTCCATAGGCGGTGTTGGCGAGGCACGGTTCTTTCTGCGTTGTCTTTTCTCCTCCAGACTGATTCTGCATGTGTTCTCAAAGGAATCAGCAGCGTTATGGATGGTGTGTCTCCATGCCTCCCGATTGGAGGCCAGAGTGGACCATTGATGGTAGTCAATATTGTCAAGGTTGAGGTATTGTTTCAGGGAGTCCTTGTATCTCCTCTTCGGGGCTTCTCTCTTGCGGCAGCCGGTGGCAAGTTCACCATAGAGCACGATCTTAGGGAGGCAGCGATCCTCCATCCTGGAGACGTGCCCTGCCCAGTTCAGCTGCGTTCTCAGCAGCATGGCCTCAATACTCGTAACTGCTGCTTGTTCAAGGACAGACACATTGGTCACATAATCAGACCAGTGGATGTTCAGGATAGTGTGGGGGCAGTGCTGATGGAAGCGTTCGAGGAGACGCAGGTGGCAGTGGTAGATGACCCACGATTCAGACCCATATAAAAGAGTGGACACCCCCTTGTCGCGGGGGAGAAGCTTGCGTGCCCATATGAGGCTGTGAGCTATGCTGGCGGTGGTTGTGCCTCCGGTAGGGTCTCCCATGCTAGTCAGGTCTCAGCTGAAGGGTCAGAGAAAGTGTGTCCATGGGCAGGATGGGCTCGCCAGCCTCCTGGCAACCATCCTAGGAGAAGGACAACTCTAACTCCAAACCTGGGCAGATGGAGCTCGCTTAGCCCTGTAAGGCCATCCATCTAAGAGAAGGATACTCTAACTAAACCTACATCCTGTATTAGACTATAGTGATAGAAAAATACACATGGTAATGTCAATTCTTTTGCAGGTTGCCATAGGCTGTGTGAGTATAAAGCTTATTTGACAATTTTTCCCAATTTTGATTTGACTCTTCTCTGTCATTTACCTAAATAATTACCTGCCTGATATATTTTCAGCTCCAGGTTAGTCTGTGAATAGTTTGCATTTAGTAAATTGCCCTTACTTTTGCTCTTCTTTATGTATGAAAAATATTAACTAGATTGGATTATGATTTTATGTAACATAGGAATGTCTTCATTAAAATATTTCCTACATTTTTTATATTTGGAATGAATTCTGAGAGCAGAGAAGTTATATGGGGGGGAAAAAAAAGTGAACTGATATTTCTTTTACGGTATTTTCATGTCAAACAGGGCCAGGTCAATCATAAACCCAAGACTGTGTTGCAGTGACACATTTCTAGAATAATAGATTAGCAATACAGAGTTTGGCTAATGTTTACTAAACTGTTCTGGTATTCTTAAAGCTGAGAGCTTGAAAGAGTTGTTATGAAACTGTTACTGAGGATGACCTTAGGAAGCATAGCCTTCATCTTAACATAAACTATTTTCAGGGTGGCTTGTTTTTGTCATCTGGATGATTATTTTACTATGCAAACAATTTTGTTCTGTAAATGTGATCTCGCCCTTTCTTTGGGAAGGACTTTGTTTTAACAAGCAGTTCTTCAGTTCTTTTCATTTCTCTCTCTCTTTTTTTTTNTTTCTGTACAGACTAGTCACTTTTGTACTATTGCTGCTTTCAGTTTACTTTTCCAAGAAATATTTCATATATTTGGTTTTGATGTCTAAAATTACAGGCTGAGAGTGTTTGTAGTTAAGTCAATATTTAAGCTATGCAACATAGGCATTCAGAGAAAGGCCAAGTCCTGTGCTTCTGTAACTGTTTCATTGCTGTAAATCCTCAGTGATGTTGCACTCCTCTGCATACTCAGTGAGTGATACAGTAGTTCACATTTGTGCTATAAGTAAATTTAGTAGAGTGAAAGAAGGAAAGAATAGTCTCATCTGTTTTCTAAGAGTAGATCAATATCCTGATTATTTCTGCATGAAAGCACAAGTTTGTTGTGATTTCCTGTCTATTTTCCACAATTTTAAAGCATTATCTACCTTACTTCCATTTTCTTTTTCCAAACATGATGTGGGGTTTCATATACTATATATTGATTAATCTTTTATGTTGCTGAGTAATAATCTTACAGTTTGTTTATATCTATACTTTGTTAATTAACATCTGCTTTTCCTCCTTTTTAGACTGACTCTGCCAAAGTAGCACACAGATTTAGATGCTTTGGTTTGGTTAGTGCAGCTACTACATTTTTGAGATAGATTTTGTGACAATACTTTAAAACACCTATTTATAAAGCAAGTACATAATTTTGCCAATTACGGCATAGATTAACACTAAGAATGGAAAATCACCAACACATGAAGAACATAATGAAACTCTATCAGTAGGATTTCATTTTGGGAGAGGTTATTTGTTTTGTTTGGTTTAGGGGTTTTCTTAAGTCAAAAGAATTTGGAAATACATTGGGAATGGGCTAGTTACGCACTTGTATGTATCTTCCTTCAGTTTGATGTTTCCCTCTTACAACACTAATATTTCTGGAATTCACTATACTGACACTACAACTCCATGATCTTCTGTGCTTGATGCAGTCAGGCAAGCTTAGAAATCACTAGTTGCATCTGGTAGTTGAAGTCCCAATGTGATATATGCCAAAGTCGGTAAATTTGTGCTTGGCAGATGCTTGGTTCACAAGGCAGGTAACTCTGTGTTTCACAACTGAACTGTGCTACCATAGTTTTCCTCCTAACACATATTCTTATATGAGTGAAAAGTACCATCATCAGAAAATGCTCTGTTACATCCCATGACATAACAGATAATTCCTGCCTTTTCTGTGGTCTGGGATAGCTTTTTGTGAGGCCCGAGAAAAGAATGAATTTAAGTGTGGTTTAGCATGAAATAGGATAAAAGTAAAGTGAGGGTTGAACTGGAACCAACCACAGTATAAAACCCTTAAAACATGGTTATAAAAGGCCAGCAGACAAAGGACATACGCAGAGATACAAAGTAAAATATTTTATCCCTTGTTGTGGGTGTGACAAACTCTCAGGCCATACTCACCCGTATCATGTGGCAGCCCTGTATTTGTTTCTGGTTCAAAACAGAAATTAGAAACAACTGTTCTGCAATGATAGCAATCATCCATTGCCAAGGAAGAAGGAAATTCATCATCTCCAGGATTCCTTAAATTGAGACAGGATGTTTTTATGCTCTAGTAAACCACAAGTTATTGGGCTTGACAGTATTCACTTACAATTTAAGGGAAGATGATATGTTCCACTACAGAAATTATTGATGAAATTTTATGGCCTGTGTTAGGCAAAGATCAAACCAGATGATCCTTATGTCTTAAAATCTGAACTTAAAATTTACAGCAGCTCAAAAAAACCCCTTGTAAGCAAAATGATGAAGGGAAAGAGGAGGTCTGAAACACTGATTTAAAATGTTTTCCTTATAATAAAGCACCATTGTTTCCAGAACGGGCAAATGTGTCTGTTCTGGAATTATTACATCCCCAGACTTGTTTGTAGTCATGGCCTAACTGAAAATTTCATCCACACAAAAAAGCAAACTGTGAGTTCTCTACTACTTTCTCTTCTGGCAGTTGAAAGAAATACTGCCTACACCTCCGCAGTGTGCATCACTCATGTCAAGCCGTGTAGAGATTTACCTGCCTGTGCAATGACTGTCCTAAGCAGACAAAGAAATAGTGTCTTCTTACATGTGAGAAACTAAGTTCAGAATGACTGAGTCACTCCAAGTTGTGAAATTTCTGTCAGAGCCAGGGAATAGAATTAGGCATGAATCTATCATGCTACCAGTGCTAAGACTTTCCTTCCTATCTAGTTTTTGCTGTTCTGTCTCACATCATGGAGCACTTTAATAGAGGAAGAAGAGAAAAAAGGTCCTAGGGAGCTAGACTGACAAAGTCCTGGCACACAGTAAATCTTTCTTGCTTCCTGCTGCTGCTATTGTGTTACTACGGGGAGGCTCAAAGAGTGGGAGTACCCCGTGTGCAACACCTGACAACAGATTAAAAGAAGGTGGGCAGAATGGATGAATGCAAAGGGAAAAATAATTTGCCATATAAAATAAAAGCAAGGAAGCAATTTCTGACTTTCTTTTTTCCACCAGTGCAAAAGACAGAGAAGGAAGATACCAAAGCCCAAAGCTATTAATTCTATCTTCTGCTTTAGCTTTTAGCTGTATGCCTCATCCTTTTTAGAATGAATTGTAAATTTTCAAACTAATGTAATTTTAATTCTTAGTTCTCCATTCAGTACTTCAGTTTAGGCTTGGGACAGTGTTAAAATCTGACCTGGTTTAGGCTATTTAAACTTTCTGTTAAATAATCACAATCAAGTTGCTCTAAATTATTCCTGTAAAACTATAGCTGAAAAAATGACTTCTCTCTTTTTTTTCTTTTTATGTTCGTTGTAAATCAGGAAGCACACAAAGAGAAATGATGTAATTATGTTTGACTTGCACAGCCAGATACATAGCTTAGTAAATTCTCAGAAGTTGTTTGTAAGACAATGGAATAAGAGGTTCATTACATGTACTTGGAGCAAATGTAAAAAACATGAGAACACAGTGTCATAGTATTGACATATACCCTTTCAAATCATAAAGTATTGATCTTTTCTCTTGAGCTTGCACAGAAAAAAAAAAAAAAAAAAAAAAAACCTTGTGCCAGCAAGGGAAAATGAATTTTTCATCTTTTTCAGAATGTTTTCAGAAGTTTATACACAATGGGTCCCTCAGATGATCCTACTCCAGAAAACCATAGGAAGAACATTCTTCCATCCCTTCTTTCTTTCCTTTCAGCTCTCCCTACATCGCAAACTGGTCATGGCTGGAAAAGCATCTAAGGTATTTCTCAGAAGAATAGTATCTGAATACTCATGCCTCAATAAGAAAAGTGGCATATCAGAACACTTACTAGATAATATATCTGACCTAATACCTCAGTATGGTAAAAAACTTGAAAAATTAATAAAGGATGAAGAATTTGGGGTGTTTGATAATCTCCATTTGCCACACCATGAAATTTTAACATCCCCAAAATCATACTTTAAGATACTTGGTAGGACTATGGGCAATGCATGTTAGCCAGTAAAAGGAACAGATTGAGAAGGATTGATGTCTCAATATTTTTAACAAAAATAGTCTGTCCTATGTGATATTCCTCACAAATGGTTAGCAAAGCATTTTATGAAAATTATTTCACCAGCAGTTATTTAACAGAGAGTCATTTAGGATCGATACCTGATCTCACTTCCTTTGTCTTCTCTACTGGTAATTCTAATATCTGTAATTGAAAGGAAAGAGCATTTAGTTAAAAATGTCAAAGTGAAGCAAAATAAAGCAAAAATTTCTCCATTAAAATATCACTTCTTTGAGCTCAAGAAACAGGTGTTACCAGAGTCCATCCATCTTTAAATTATCAACAGAACTTCATTGGGACAGCAGGTTTCAGGAGCTTTGAACTACAATTTGTCATCTATTGTTCAGGTTTTAACACATGAAAGATTCCATACAATGGCAGTTCAATGTCAGAAAGTTCAGTATAACTGCGTTTACTCCAATTTACAAAAGTAAGATGAAGGATCTCATTTAAGGTGTAAGATCACAATAAGTAGAAATGCTCCTGTGCATTCTTCAGCTTTAGTTTCAGAAAGGACAACAGCTAGTAAAATTCATATGGTCCTGTATGAGACATCATCTAATTGCTGCACTCCATCAGTTGTAATGAAAATTGGATAATTTACTATACAGCAAAATTGAAAGATTATTGGTGCAAATGTGCCTTTTTGATAGCAGCCTCTGGAAAGTAATTTTTCAAATAGCCCTTTATTTAATAAAGTTATTTGATAACAGCCTGCTTTCCTGCAGAACTGTGTGGATCTCTGAATATACACACCTATGCTGAGCAAATTACATGTGAAAGCATAAGAATATCTGCTATTTAAGCTCAATTTTTCCTTAAAAGAATAGCTATTTCATAAATAGTTGTATGACTTTCCTCACTAGCAAGTTAAATATATCTTTACTTACCTAATTTGGCAAATGATACAATATTCCTGGGAAAGGAAAAGTAGAGACCAAAAGAAGAACTGAGATTTCTGCTTTGATGGTCTCTGAAAGCTTAAATGTACCTGGAAACTGTACCATGAGGCCTGCAAAAGCCATGAGACATTGAAAAGAAAAGAAGGAATTTCTCAAGCATTATCAGGGTGGAAATAGTGATCTGACCTCCCATAACCGGCAGGGAACTTGGTACACTAAATTCTCAAATAGGCAGAACTGAATCTTCAGCAAAGATTGCACTGCATCTTCAAGCGATTTGAAGGCTGATACAGCAAATACAGTGATGATGATTTCTATATGATGCTGCAAGCACCAAGAAGCAGTTTCTCTGCTATGCTGTTTGAAAGTATCATGCTTTTGCAAGATGCAACATAATGCTCTCCCAGTTTAGGATGCAAGTAGTCCAGAGCAAGTAAGTAATTTATGAAATTGTGTAGTGTCATTTGCAGGCCTATGCTATGGGCCTTTTAGCACAAATGGAAAATTCTGGTGACTTTTGTATTTTCTTTTTTCTTTTTTTTCTTAAATAATGATGTCCTTCTACTTGCATAGACTGCTGGGGTTTTTTTAATAAATGTCAGAAAATTTTCACGTGACTTAGAAGTGTAAAATTTTGCAGGAACATTGACAGTGAAGTCATTTGTAGCAAACTATTTCTGCCAGGCAAAAGAATTAAGGAGCATACGGTATTTTATAAATACATCAAAGGAGATAACTGATCCTGGAATAACTATTCAAAACTAGTTATGGCAATGCATAAGAAAAAAGATTGCACAAGGGAGAGAAGTAAAAATGGCATGATACTGAAAAATAGTCAGTTTGAAGTCTGCCTAACTCCTCCGTTGCACATTTTAATCTAAACACATAGAGGAATTTTTTTAATAACAAAGTACTGTGCAAAGGTTTATGTTACAAAATCTGGGTCAGTTGTAATCTAGACACCCAGCAGAGCAGGTCTCTGTTGGACTCTTTGTTTGAGAGTGGATTTTTTACCACAAAGAAGAAATTAGTAGAGATAAGGTAAGATGCACCAGTAGTGAAATTCCCTCCATACTCTCTTGCTAGCACTAGGATGTGGAAGAGGAAGGGAGAAAAGGGATCTCTCAGCTCGCAAGAGGAAAACTGCAAATGAGACTTCTGTGCAATGAGGCTGGCAGTGCCAATGCCCAGGAAGAAGAATCACTCTCTGGTCTGGTTGTCTTCTAGAGCTCAAGCTGGCGTTTCTCCATATGTGGAGTCTTGTACCTGCACCCTGGCTGATCAAGGGCCTCTGGAAAGCTGTGCACTGGGCATGGATTACACATGGAATAAAACAACCCTCAGATTTACAGCCAGTTGTTGCTTCCTGATGCTGAAGGCTCTATTGCACAAAAATTTTCAGTTTACCAGCTGTCGTTTTCCAAAAACAATAGCAGAGGTTTTGCCAAGTGCACAGGAGTTACACAACAGCCTTTATACTGTGTTTGTAAGACTGCTTAGTTTTGCACTGCAAAGGACATGCTCTGTGTGTCTGAGATAGGAATAACAAATAGGATTCACTTGAAAGTTTCAGCCTTATGATGCATCATCTGGGGCATGGTTAGGAGTTTCCTGCTGTGGCAACAAATGACATAGAATCTGCCATTTCTTCCAAATTTAATAGGATCTCATGACGTTTGTTATCACCATGGGATCACGTCTTGAAGCATTTTCAAAGCTAAAGCAAGAGACAACAATATTAAGAGTTAGAGTCACTGCCACTTGTGACCCTGACTTGGGTCTGTTAAGCGGTGACTGTAGGGAATATGTTCTGGAAACTTTCCCTCTCATATTTTAGCTGAACAGAAAAACCATGTTCAAGTGCCTGCTTAGAGAGCTGAGGTCTTCTGTAGACACATACTGGGGAGGTTGTTGGACCCACAGGACCATGGGATGGATTCATAAGCATAGTTTTAGATGCACAAAAATGATGTGTAGGTGTTTATTGAAGAGGATGAATTAGGAAAAAAAAAAAGGTAAAAATGAAAATGCCTGAATTTCAATATAACATGCAGCAGCATTTTAATTACATCTGACCATTTCAGTAACAGCTTTTAGGAAAGAATAGCTCTTCTAATGCTTTTCATCTTGAGACCTTACAACACGGTATGAAACATGTTAGTATTACTATTTCCAAGGCAAAGCTAGGCAGAAGAAGAAAATGGATTTGGGTCACTTAGCCAGTCAGTCAGTGATAGAATTAGGATTTTTAATGAGAGCACTTAGTCCTAACATAGTCTTCTGCCCATTATTTTCTACCTGTTCCCACTTAGGTGAATGAAAAGATCCACAGTAAGAGTTATTGTTGGGACCAGAGGTTTTTAGCTCTGCCTTCCTTCTGGAGGATTTTTTTTTCTTTGTAAACTGGTGAACACAATTAATGGCAAATCGTAGCTTTTTTGTGATTTCTAGGATTATATAAAATAGTAACTAGTTACTTGTAAAGAAACCCAGGATATCAAACACACTTTTTTTTTTTTTAAATATTAAGGTAATTTTGTGCCTTTTTTTAGGAACAAACCTATTAAATGATAATTTATAGCATTTATATTGAAGAACAAAATAAACACAGTGCTGCCTTTTCTCTCTGTCAATAAGCAGGTACTGTATATGAAAAATTACTGGTAACTTTTCAAGTAACATTGAAAAGATTTCTTCAATCAATAATGTGGTGTGTTTAAATAGTTTCCTAATTTTTTTGATATTTGTGTTATATCTGCATGGAGATTACAGAGGCATGTTTTATTTTAGAAGATGCTATTCAAGAAAAGTATTTTAAAACCATGAAATTTTACTGCAATATTAAGCACTCAAATGACAGGGTTAGTTTCTTTTCACAAAATGAATTCACTTCTTTTGACTTCATGCATTATAATGTGCAGGGACCAATCACATTACATTATGATATTTTTCAGAAGGACCTTCCTTTATGCAATGCAGGTAAGGTTCTTATCACATAATGTACCACTGTTTCAGGTATTATTCTCTACTGTTCCCTGTGTAGCTGACTGCTCTATGCATCACACACTAGGCAGACATTAAGAAAACTTATTAATTCCCATTCCTTTCATTGTGGGATGCATCCATGAAATCAAAGACACAAAAGATTCACAAAGACTTACAAATTTTTTGTTAAAAGTCACTCTTGGAAGAGAGGAAGCTGAAGCAGGAGGAGCTTAAGGTCATACATTTCCAAATGTTAAACAAGAGTTCTTTAGCACTTGATTCGTAGAATTAATCTACAGCCCTCCATGATGCAAGTTCAATGATACGAGGTACAAGTTCAAAATCCTGGCTTCCAATTATTTAATTTATATTTCATTGAATCTCAGATGTTTGGTTCTCTGAAGAGAGGGGGAGAAAAACAATACAGCTACAGCACTGCAACCACGTGATGCACAGCACAAGGACTACAGGCTGCAGGGGATGGTACCATTTGTCAGGGAGAGAGAAGACGTATCAAGCTTCTTCCTATGGAATCTCTGCCTGCTTAGGATGCAAAGAATGCAAGACCCCAGATGTAGTTATCTTTCAGCCAATTGCTTAGTCCTTTAACTTATGTCAAGCAACCCAAAGCTTTTAGAGTTAAAAAAAAAAAAAAAAAAAAGTCTAACCAAGTGAAAAACTCAAAACAACCCTATCAAATCTCTAATTATTCTTTGAAGAGATATTACAATGGTGTTAAAAAAAAAAAAAGGAAACAGAATACAAGGAAAAAAAGCCACACTTGTGTTGTCCACTGTAGCTCTGAAGACAGGTCCTGACATTCTGCCAGTCAGTCATGCAGTAAATGACACAATCCCTGCTGATTCCTAAGTATTTTCTCCTTCCATTATCCTACAGGCATTCCTGTCCTTTCCCTGATCTTTAATAGCGGTTTGTGCTCCCAGCTCCTTGCTGTTGTTCCTCTTTTTTATTCTGCTTTTCTCTGCATTCTCCCTCACCCTCTGTGACAGAGAAGATAGCATGCAAGTTGAAAGCAAATAACACACACACTTTTGTTTGAAGTCATTAGGAACATCTAGGAATAATCTGGGTTACAATCTAAAATTTCAGTTCTCTATTCTTTTATTGAGTTTTCCTGTTTGGTTTGCAAAAGATCTCTTTTATTTGCTTTATTGTTGATCTTTCATTAATATGTAATTCTTATTCCTCACTAAAAAAAGTTTAGCTAGCAGCAGGAGTCACATGGTCACAAGGGAACAATTTCCCAGACCTAACCATAAATCTGATATTTCACAGGTGAAATAATGCTCTTTTTATCAAGGAAGTCAGGAGGACAGTGAAAATTTTTTGAAGAAGAAATGGAGGAAAATGAAGTTCTGTGATGTGGTTTCCTATCGACATATGTATAGGTCACTCAAGTTGAAAAATTTATATCCTTCACTTAAACCAATGGAATAAAAGGTTTTAAGCTTATCAAAGCTCATGAAATCTGCATGGACAAGTCACAGAGGAGAATAAGCATTTTTGCTAGTGGTTTTTATGGCTATTTGCCCACAGGAGGAATGAACAACGAGATTACAGAGCTCGGGAATCTGGACCAAGCTCCAGAGAAGGTGGTGCTGCAAAAGCACAGACTGTTCCAGGATTATAAGACATCCTCATGTTCCAGCTTCCCTAAGCTAACATCGCTTTCCCAGTTCCGTATCTTTCCCACTCGTGGTTTCTTGTACCAGTCATATCGTTGTGTTCCTAATATTCCCTGCTCCTCAGGTTTGTCCTTTTTTTAACATATATTTCTTGATTGTCACTCTTAGCTTTTACTTGTAGTCCTAGATCATTTTGGCCACTGCCAGTCCAAGTTTCCTCTTCCAGACACTCTCAGTCCTGCTCACATTCCCTGGTTTACCTGTCCCAGTCTTCTTGCCAAATCACTCCTTGCTCTTGAAAAGAACTGAATAGTTTTGTTTGGATTTTTCCAGAAGAATTCAGCCTGAGGCAGCTATGAAGTGTATGGAATTACAGCCTAAATGGTTAAAGTTTGGCAAAGTTTTATGCAACATAAAAGAAGGGTTTTAATAATAAGCAGCATCACTAGCCAAATGTGTATAAATCCTAATCTGGTTCCCTTTGAAGTCAGTGGTAAAAATCCCAATGGGACCATTAAGTTGAAAACTTTAGTACAATAAGCAAGTAAGTACATGCTTAAAGTGCTTTTGTGGATTGGACAGCAATTAAAAATGAGAATGCACCTCTAGTTACTATGAACTTGAATACATTATTGGCATTTACTCCTGTCATTTCCGTTTTATGAATGTATCCAATGAAATCTGTAAAATTTCTCTTTGAAATTACTCACTGAATAATGTTGTCACAAGGGCAGGACTTCCAAATCCATGGAAAATAAAGAAAATTGATAAACTGATATTTCTGCACATAGCACTCTAAATGTTCCACTACACTTTAAAAAGTACAGCTCTTTGTTGTGGCTGTTTTGGTTAGCAATATTTCAGTTTGTAAGCATTTTGAACATGTGTTCAAAGTAGCATGAGAGAGAGGAACATGATCTTTTGCCTTTGTTTTCATTTATTATTCCAAAGAACATGAAGGACTCTTTCATGTTTTTGTATGGAGTGCAATGCTTTTGAAATTCTTATGCAGGGCATGTTGCAGTCTACTAGCCTTGGGAATATGGCCAGGATACAAGACCTCACAGAAAAAAAACAAATGTGAATAAAATATTTCATGAAGCTGCCAAAAAAAAAAGGAAAAAAAAGGGCAGTGGCACCATGTCATAAATTTGTGACACCCAGGCTGTTCAGAGTTCAAAACTATGAAGGTAGAGTTGTGGGGGGTCTTGTGGATTAGGTGCAGTCTTCTTTTGATGATAAGCCTCTCAAATTCTGCAATCCTCTGTACACATCCTATTTCCCAAACTAACTCAAGGGCCATGGACAGTAATAGTCAAAATTTCCCTCTTTTTAATACAGCGGTGAGATCTCTACCTGTGCTACCAATGGAGTTTGTATTGTATAACCTAGAAAATCATCCTGTGAACCACATCACTTCAGGCTGTTTTGAAACTCTCCAATTAAAAAAACAAACAAACACCTTCCCCCCCCCAAACCAAGCAGACATCATCTTAATTTTTTGTTTCTGTCAAATTTACCTCAAATATAAATTTTTTATTTATGTAAATTGGCATTCCATAATCAAGATAATCATTAGAAATACATTATGTGAGCATGGAAACAGTATAAATAGTATGTACTAACTATTTTTATTTTTCCCTGAGGAAACTGAGTTTCTCTGATGTTTTTTGGGAATAAAAAAACCCTGCCTTTTTATTCCAAATTCCATAGTGACTGTCCTGAGTGGCATAATTTATTTTTCTTTAATACCCAATGCTGAACTCTTCCAGGTAGATCTTGAAGGTTGAATGACTGGTTTGTGATGTGACTTTCACACTGGAAAACTCATTAGAAAGATTAGTCTTATTCATATTGGTGTAATTAAAATCATAACTAGGTCCAAAGCCTTTGCTGCTTGTTATAGTGTCTAAGTTTCTCATTAATCAGAACACAATCTTCTTCAGAGCTCTCAGTAAAATATTGGTTTGTTTTTTTCTGCCAAATGAAATTGTTTCCAGGTTAAGTTGACCTAATTATATTAGACAAATTGTTAATTAATTTTCTCATTCCGGTTTCTCAGGTATCGGGGTACAAATGGAAATACTTTACCTAACTTGTCTAAACTGACCAGCTGATTTGACATTTGCATATCTTTTTTAGTATATGTACATTTCCTTGTTGCTTTTTTAAAGGACTGTTTTCTCTTGTCTATGTTGGTTTGGTTGGTTGGGGTTTTTTTGTTTGCTTGGTTTGGGTTTTTTTGGAGGACTTTTTTTATTGCCAGGACTTTCATATTCCCACAAACAATTGCTCTCTTGTTCTGTAAAAGGCTTTGGATTATTTTCCTAGCTGTGTAGTAGCTCCCCTCATAAGGTATCTGGTCCAAAGTTACACAATGTACAGGGCTGTTATTCTCTTCTCTGGAAAAGCCTTATTGAAATTCAAAAGTGCTCACTTTCAACATTATTCCCAACAGTTTAGACAGCAGTAGATTTTTGGGAAGATTTTTTTCAGTCATCTTTGGTTTCTGTGGTAGAATTGTATAAAATAGTTTTAAAAACCCAACCCAAAACCCTAAGGCCATGCCAGTTCATTTCTTTCCTCCCTCCTCTCTCCACCCATTTCTTTTGCCCTGAAGCTTTTCCCAGGCATCATGATCTTCTCCTATTGCTGTGATTCTGCATGTATCTTTTCCTGCACAGAAAGAGACCTGCCTTTCCTATGCTTTTGTATTGCAGGGCTAAAGCTGCCTTCTGATTAAGTGATTCATAATGGAAACATAAATGCATCTTACACCTTTTAAGGAAAGATTGTCCAAGTAACAGATAAATACAAAGGATTATTTCTCATGGCAATTTTTAATGAAAATCTTTAATGATATCGTATTATTCAGCACAACAATGAGGAAACATCATTAGTATCAAAACACAGTAACAGAAATGCTGCAAGACCTAGAGAAATTTATTTCATATGCTAGTGTCCTGTTAATTTGCAGGACATTTATTTCTGTGCCATTAGGTTGAGTGCGCATGCTCTGGGATGAATACTGCAGCAGCACCTTCCTTTTGGGTGCTACACAAACACACTACCATAGAACTGTTCTAATATCTAAAGAAGCCAAGCAGGGTTCTTAAATTCACTTCTCCAGATGCAAAAGCAAGCCCAACCTGGCACATATAGATCACTCAAAGAGTATATTTAATATTAGAATTTAAAAGCTAATATAAATCCTCTAGTAAATTACTGATCACAGTAGAGCCTACTAAAAATATAGAGTATTTATTGCTTGCGAGGACAGAAAACAATCTCACAGTCATCGTGCAACTGAGATTTTAAGACAGTAAGGCAATAAAAAAAATTTGAAATCTTTAAAGGTCATATCCTGAAAAATATTTAGAGATTTTAAACGGATGAAAGTTAGGTCCTGAAACTACTGGTTAGGCTAACTACCAGGTGCTTACATACCCAGCTATCTTCAGTTTCAGTACATGTGCAAGTACATCTAAGAAGTGAGGACTACAGGTTTGTAAGACATCTCCTACATTTCCAAGCAGTCTTCTAATTGACAGCTATCCATACATAATAAGGTACATGCAAACTTGTCAGACAGGCAGAACTATAAAATGCAGGCTGAGAGAGAGCACGTCCTTTGGAAGCTTCCAGTTTTAGAAGGATAACACTAGTGTATGCAAAGATGAATGCTACAAACATTAAAGTTATTGTCAATCAGGTAAAAACAGAAACATCTGAATAATTTTGCTTTTTGTCTTTATAGGAACTTGAAATACATTCAGATTTTAACATGTGTTTGAGTATTTTCCTAATTATAGATGTTTTCTGGTGAGTTTAAGAAAAAACCACAAAAATAACCCAGGAAAAACAAAGAAAGAAACAAAAAAATAACCCCAAACTGTCTCCATCAGTTAGCTGAGCTTTAAAAATAATTTTTCACTTTAAATTTGTAAATAGAGAAGTCACTTTAATGATATAATGAAAATGTACCATATGGAGAGGATACAAAATTTGTTTTAGACCTTGTTTGATCTTGGTTATCTCTTAGAAATAAAAAGCAATACAGACTGAAAAATAAATATATAAATAATCCAGAAACATTGTAAGAGTTAAAAAGGTACCATGGGCAGAAAACCAAGGAAAAAAGAAGCAAGTTTAAAATTCTTCAGTGAGAAAAGGTGGACCCTTTTGTTTCTGTAGAGCCCCTGTACTGTAAACTATTGTAGCCTTTATTCAGCTCATTTACCTGATAGGCCTGTCTTTAAAAAAGTTCTAGAAGCCAGTCACTGGGATGTCAGATGAAAAAAAAAAAAAAAAGCTTCTGAGTCTCTTGTTTAATTAAAAAACTGTTGGTAATAAAGTTAGTTTGAATGAAGTTGCTTGTTTCATGACAGTATACAGGGCATATCTCCAGTCCTCCGTGTTCTATTCTGCTGTTACAGTGCGATATCTGAAGGTGAAACAGTTGAAAAGGAGAGGAACAGATGTATGTACATATGAATGTACATACACTAACAGAGAAGAGACAACTGCAAAAAAGAAGAAAAAGCTGAAGGAGTAAGAAATCTATATCAAGGGGAAAATGGAAGAATGGACTGCCAGATGAAATTAATTTTAGCCAAGTTATTTAAAATAAAACAGGAATTGCCACTATGCAGTTAAATGGTTCAACAGCTGTTTCAGTAATTGGCCAAATGAATCCACAGTCTAACAGTGGATCATTTTTCTTGATATATATCCAAAAATTACCCTTGCAGTTCATTATTTAAGAGTAGGATTAAAATTATATTAAATATCATCATAACTGTATGGTTTTATATGAATAATTATACTGCTCATATACAGTATTTCTTATCTTCGAAAGTCATAGAAGTTTTGTGGTACCCTAAAGTATGCGGTCTCCACTTAAAAACAGTGTCATGTGATTCTATTTTTTTTTTTGAGTTATCATTATCACAAATTTTAGTTCTGACTGCAGTAACTAAAACAGAAAGAAAAAAGAAATCTTGGTTTGGAATTTGTTTTCACCTGTGTTACAGCTGAAGAATTCCTGGAAAGACAGTAGATGAAATTCAGACGCTCTGGCAATGTTTTGGCCTTTCTGTGACATTATTGTATAAAAGAGTGAGAAGTAGCACATGCAGTGTCCTAATACTGGGTTACAAGATGCCTATTGCCTGTACAAATACGGAGAAAAACAATCAATACTTTCTGTTCTAGATAAGATAGTGTAAACATATATAATTTTTTTTAATATAAGTATATAAATAGTGTTGGTTTTGTTATTATTACTACTGAAAAGGAGCTGGTATATGTGGTCTTTTCCATAGATCAGAGCAGCCCAGGTGCAGATGCCTTGGTGCTCTCTGGTTTCCAGTATGAGTTGTAAGCTGATGGGGCTCAAAGATGATGCAGAGCCAGAGGGCTGTGACATTCTGATTGAGCTGTGAGCTCTGCAGGCTTTGCAGACTCTACTCCTTGAAGATTAACATTTTCAGGAGCTCCTGAGGAAATCTGCCAGAACTGATGGTCATTAAAACTGCGTCCAAGCGACTCTGAAATATTTTGATCAGATCTCAAATGAGATACCGGGGAAGGGAGCTTCCTTTGATTAACAATGGCTGGACTTACATAATCTACAGCAGGAAACTCTATATTTCAATGCACATGTAAACAGAGCCACAGTTGCTGTTATCTGCAGCTCATGGTACTAACTTTTCAATTATTTAAATCCAAAATTTTCCAAACAAATCTTCAATCACACAGCAATAATAAGGAAAATATACTGTGAGAAAAAAGATTAATGTTATTAAAAAAAAAATCAATAGAGTTGGTGATTTCTGCTCTGTTTTACAATTATTTTAACCCCTGCTAACATGTATGGTTAGAAATTATACTCTGCGGACTAGCCTGTGTTTATTCATTTTCATTTCGGTAAGTATTTGTGATTTAAGAGATTTTCTGATTGCAAACATTAGCTCTTCTAAACAGCCTGATTCTTGGGCAAACACATTGCAATATGGTTGCATTTTACCAGCAAGTTTTATTGTTCTTGGAAGTTCTTTTTCAAGTTTCAATGCTATAAGAAATAGAAAGCACCCCCTCTTGGCCCTACATTTTTAGCAAGTGTTCACATGGAATGATTTTGTCATTCTTCTTTGTCATCAACATTAACTGAAATTATTTTTGAATGGGAAAATGAAAAATACCTTCAAGAGATATTTTATTAGTAGTGTGCTGTATCAAAAATATCTCCAAGTGAAATAACCAGGTTAAAGGGTTGAGAATACTTGCTGTATTTCTAACATTTTACCATTGCAAAGTCCATTTATTTTTGGGTCTAACATGTAATTTGTTTTTTAATAGTTAATACTGAAGCACTCCTTCTGGAGTCCACACCACTCTGAAATGGCACAGAGGAACTGAAAACACAGTCAAAGATGAAGACCAGTAGGAACTAGACATGCCAAAGTCAGTTGAAATGGAATACTAGTAAAAATGTGAGTAAGAATTTTTTGGCATCACTGAACAAGAAAATGTGTGTAACAGGGCAATATAACTCGCACGTGAAGAACAAGTGTAAACTATCATCTTCTACACTTAGTAAGCAAAATGTACAAGAGAGGTTTTATTCTGCAATTTTTTGATTGTCAACAAAAAAATAGAGAAAAAAGAAGTAGCACGGCTGTCCACCTCTAAATGTAAAATATAATATAAGCTGGATATAAATGGAAATATGCAAATCACCGATCACTGAAGAACAATCACAGGAAAAGTGCCTAGCATTAGCAAATAAGTGTCAGTTTGGGTTCCAGCTGCAAACTGGTTTCATGGAAAAATGTCCACACACATTTGAAGAAGCAGCCACGTGGAAATTTAAAATCCTTTGGGTAGGTCCTACTAATTATTTTAAAGGGAAAGGCCTTACTAATTCCCTAAGAGAAACAGAAAAGCTACCTTTCTGTCTAAGAATAGAGGAATTCTTCAGTTAGTGCTAAGGAGAATGGGATTAATGAGACTAATGTCCCATGGGTACATGCTAATTTCGTGATGCCAGAAGCCAAACTGGCTTCAGCTGTAGCATTCCTTCCCTAGGTGATCCTGGCCTGAAGCCCAGTAGCAGTCAGGGACCAGTTCCGCTGGCCTCTCATGCCAACAAGAGCCTTCAGATCAAATCCTCTCTGCTATGGCACAGGGGTGTGCTTGAGGAAGCTAAGCGTTGTTAATATTCTCCTTCTGGGCCTTAGAGAGCTCTGGAAGGTAAATGGATTATGGACAGTCTGACTTCAGACCTGACAATGAAGACTCAGTGACTTCCTCCTACTCCCAGTCATTCCTGAAGAGCTTTCATGTGTCCTTACTTGCAGTTCAGGTACAGAAATAAAATATCCCAAGAGCCCTGAGGCTCTCCTGTGAAAGTTCTCCAGGAGTAAATTTGTTCTAGTATCTCAGAATTTGTTCCTGTCACAGAGGCTGATTAAAGATTTAAGTGAAGCCTGCAAGTTGTCAGCAGTGGCTTTGCCCTTTGGCTTTTCTGTTCAAGATAAAACTCACAGGCTGAAAAAAGTCTGGCACAATGCTGAAATTTTTCTGGCTGTTGTTCCTTTCTATTCCATTTCAATTTTCTAAAAATAGCCTCTTGTATGTTAAAAAAACCAAAACAGAAATATTATTTTTAAAATGGCATTTATAACTGCTATTGTCTGTTAACAGGAATACAATAGCTGTTCCATCACATAAATTATCAATCATTGCTCTTTTTACAATGGAATATGAACAAAATTAATATTCTACATTTTCACTTTTTTTTTTTCTATTTATCATTGTTCAGGGATAGCAGACATTATTTTATCAGAGCATGATATTACAAATTATCTACAAATTAATAACTAATTTTATTCTAGTTTATGGATTTGATGCATTTTATGACCCTACCTGTTTAGTCTCTTTGGGTAATGAGTTGCTCACTCGTCTGTTTTCCTGAAGGCAGGACATACTCAACTTGCTGTTGTGTAACATTAACTATCTGTCTATCCAGTCGAGGCAGAATGGAGAGTACTGCTGCTTTTTTCCTAGATGACAATCTGTCTTCTGTGTGACAGCAAAATAGTAATGGAGAAGAACAGAACAAAAAAAGCCCTTTTGGAAGCCTGTTGGGATTAACTAGGAGACAGTTTTAAAACAGTTGTTTTAAAAAAAATCACCTATTGGATCTCCCAGGAGTTGTAACACTATTCATCCCTGAGGCTAATGAAGTTCCCTTGTGAAACGTGCTGTTTCAACTATGTGGGGCATATCTTGATTAGCATATGTTTCTTCTAAAAATAAATTTTGAAACCCCAAGAACATGCCATTTGTTTGCAACCCATACTAGACTTTCAACCTTGCATCACTGATTATAGGACAAAAACTTTACTTTTAATGATTATGGAAGGAGGCCTGGCTTTGGCTCTAATTCCTCTCCCTTGTGAAAGCTTAGAAAGGCCTTTAGGTTTTTCCAGAACAAAGAGCTTTCTCAATATGAAAATGAAACAGAATACTATTAGCTAGCCTTGACTTTAATATAGTCTAATTTGGGAGCTGATATTTAAACAGAATTCTGAATTTTATATTTTTTTAAACTGAAGTCCCTTTCTTTGGTTGTCTGTACCCCATCCCTATTTGCACATTAGACTCAAACGGACAGCTAGGCATGTGTTGTGCTTCAAACTGCATTCTCACTTTAGGATTTTAAGGTATTAAGAAGAGTCCTGAATTGTGAACTCCATCCCTAATCATCATGGAGTCTCTAGAGGTAATGAAAGTGTGACTACCTACCCTTCTTTCCAGAAAGGTCTTCAGCATGATTTCCCCATGGTCCAGAACAACCATGTTCTGGCCACTGGTCATCCCTGGCAGGAGGGACCATTCCCAGGACAGCACAGGGTGGTTACTCGGGAGATCGCTCAGTGCAGGAAGCTCCCAGGGCTGCTGCCACTGAAAGGCGTGTATGTTGCAACTGAACATCTTATATTTCCCTTTACCAACCTCACCTGCCCTTGTTCATCAGCCAAGTCAGTGTGAGGCGAGAATGTAAACACGGAAGACTCTGTCTCTTCACGTGACTCATCTTCATTTTGTCCTGATCTAAACAGTTTTTCACCCTACCTGATGCATATTTCATGCCCTGTAAAATGAAAAAATTTCCTTTTCTTACACTGCATGTAGATTAACACTTCAGGAATTGAACTGACTAAAATGATATTGAAATAATATCTAACCATATTTGTAGCTATTTTATTATAATTGTATTTATGAACAAGTTTTTTAATATATATATGAAATATATATAAATATATTGTGAAACATACTTCTCTTTGATCTGTACATACTAACAAATTTGAATGACACACAGTAGAGTATTATATAGAATTAATCAAACTGTGGCCTTAATTTTGTAGCAAAATGTGATGAATTATAGCCTTTTTTTTAGTAATGTGTAAAGCATATACTGTAGTTTCATCATCTCTGTCTTTCAATGATGTGAACTGTAATGGAAGCTGAAAGCTTATACTGTTTCTAAGCATTGTATAATGATTAGCCTTCAGTGATTTGGTTAATGTATTATACTTCTCATGCTTTTGTTATTTTTTTTTTTAAATTAAAAATTCTCTCACGTTCTAATTATATCATCTTATAAGGTAATCACAGACACAGAAAATCACTCTCCTCTCTATGGTAAATGTTTTTATTCCAGCATTTTCTGATTATATGGACTAGGGCTGCAGTCAGCAGTTTCTTGATACTAGCCTGCATGAAATGACCATATTGGGCTGTCTAGGGCATGTTAAATAAAGCTTACACACATTGTTTTGGCTCAAAGTATCTAGTTTTCCTTCAGATACAAAAAACATGTCATCACTGTCTTATGATTGTTAATGCAACTGAAGCCTGCCAGATGCCCCAAGATCATGGTTTAGTTTCCTCTGCTGAGGCACAAGGGAGATTGGTGTGTCTCAAAAACTGCATTGATAATTATATTACAGTATTTTCTTGCTGAACAGTTATAAAAAGATTCTTTTTGTCAGACTGGTTTCATGCAACCCCCTGCAGCAAATTTTGCAAATTTTCAAAACAGGTCTTTCATGCAAAGTGATTGCAAATATCCTTTGAAATTAACATTGACTTCTTAGAATTATGTGAGCAAACAGAGGATCACTGGTAGCTGTGCTGTTGATGACCTTCCTTCAGGCTGGAAAACCCCACCTCCATGAGCTGACTTCTGTTTCAGAAGTAGTTACTCCTATCTGCTACTGGTAAATTCAGTCTGGCATTGCTGAATAAATCTCCAGTTGAGGGTGACATTTCTGTGGTTCTGCCTGTCTGTGTTCATCTAGCTCTTAGTTTTCATGGAGATTAGCCTTTAATCAATTAACACACTAATTCCATATACGAATCAGATCCAAAGAGCTATTCTACAGAGGATGCAAGCTTTTTATCTACGTATCAGCGCTGGGAGTGACTGAGATACAAGCAATGATCCAAAACCATTTATTCGGCTGGGAAGAACAGACCTGCTACCTCTCAATGTCTTTGTGCACCAGTTAATGAATGTTTTGTTTAGTGAGGCATTAAAATTTTTGAGATATTCTCCCAGAAGACTAAGTGTCAAATCCGGGAAACCCTGCACACCACAGTGGGCTTGTATGTCTGTGCTAAGGGACAAATGCAGTGCTGTAATATTACAAATGGAAGTGACTAGATAACCTCAAACTCCTGTCTCCTGCACAGGATAAATGCAGTGCTAAATATGCACTCCAAAACCAATCATAGTTCCTTTCTTCAGGGAAGAGAAGGAAAACTTTCAGCTGACTGAATTTTCTACAGTCATAGAGAGAAAATCACAAGGCCTCATCTGAAAAAGGGTTGGTGGGGTTTCTAAGTAACCATCCTTTTAACTCTCGTTATGAATCCTGTCTTCTTTCACATCATAAGGCATGAGTATAATATATAAGTGCAAGTAGATGTGTTTCCAAAAATGCTTTTGGAAATTAAAAGTAACTTGATAGAAAGGATGTTAACTGATGTCAATATGCTACTTAACAAGTCACAAAAATAATGCTGGCATTATTGGTGGCTTGCATGTTTACAGTTTTTGCTAGAAGCTTGCATCTTGTTTAGTCCTAGCATACGGACATAGTAGATACTGATTTTACTGTTTGTGGAAAACTAACTAGAAAAATGCTGTGTGTAAAGCAGTGGAAATTCCAACCTTTTGTGTTATAGGTGACTGAAGTTAGCCTGGGTGAAGTTAAAAGCAACCCGGTCTGAAGATTTATTCATCTAGGTGTGTATTAATAATAACGGGGATTGTTTTAAAATCAGTCCTCTGACCATCTCCTAGCTAAGGTTGGGGCTCCCCCGAGAAATATTACATTCTACACTTGCAGTTAAAATTGCACAAGTAACCAGCAAAGAATATCCAGCAGAAAGCGGTATGTCCTTACAAACTTTTGGAAGAATATACTAATTATGTTTCTTGACTCATTAATTTCCATTATATTTTGTAATCTAATATAACAAGTTTTTCATTATCCATACATACACCTAAAGTAAAGAGGATATAAAAGTCTTAAAATAGTCTTAAATATTTTTTGTTAGTTTCAGTGAAAACAAAGATGACTTTTGTCTAAAAACTTGATTTTCATGCTTAGGTCATTACTTTAATAGAAGCCTAATTGTCACTCTGGGATGTGATAAGAATTTCAAATTTGCTTTTAATTTTCAAAAAAATAGAAGATCATCTCAGATTATTGAAGCACATCAGATAGTAATTTTTTCTTAGAAGATATGCTAGAGCTGCCTAGTACTGTTTATATGCATGATGAATTATAAGAAAGTAAAAAGTATTTAAAAAAGACTTTAACTAAGTACTAGTTACTATAATAAAATTATTTATCTGAAGTTATTACCTAAAATACTGCTTTAATGAAAAATGTAATGATATCTACGTTTGCATCATATCCTTCTTACACTCTCAAGAGCTCCCATTTTCAAACTGCAGTTATGCAAATACAACCATTTAGCGAGGCAAGAGAGCATTTCTGTGGCATTGTATTCAAGTGAAAAAATAATGAATTATTTTACTGCAGTCAATGAAGTGAAACATATAATATGAAAAATGTTTTTTCAAAATTAATTGCTTAAATTCATCCAATGCTATGTAGTCAGTCAGAAAAAATAAATGAACACTAGGTCCACAACAGTGTGGCAACGGCCAGTATCTGGAGTCTTGTGATGAGCAATATTCAGTTGTTTGGGGTGTGAATATGAGTTTTATTCCCCATATAGCAACAATTAAAAAAAAATAGTTTGTGCAGTGGTCCTGGAGGTGATATGAATGAATATTGCAACAGGTGCTTCTCCTCCTACCTTGCTCAAGGAAGTCATCCTAACCTCTCCCACCCAAACAAGCCTTAGAATAATCCCACCTTTCAGGGGAACTGCTGCAAAGTCCCCAGTCTCACATTTTATGAAGTAGATCTTTCATCATTTTTGACCCTCTCCTTGTGTGTTTTGCCATTTCTTCTTATCATGAGGAGAAGGACATTGCAATACAGATGGATGACCTTGGGGTCAGAGGACCCTATAGTTCTGAACTGATTACAGCAGGAGAGAAAACAGTGTTTTGCTGTTTGACGACTTTCTCACCACAGGTCATGACTTTGGTGAGCAGAATGCTGCTACCAGGTAAAACAGGACCTGAGGAAATCAGAGTTTGAAATGAAGGCCATCTGTATGAAGGCTGTGAACAAGTCAGTTTACCCAGTGTGTTAACACCATGTCTAGCTGAACCAGTGTTTCTGCCAGAATACCATGATCTGGATAGTCTATTAATATTAAGTATATATCTTATCTCATGTAATTGTGTGCTTACAGTCTAACATGGGAATCCCATCAGGAAAAGATAAAAATTATTACTTTTTTTTCCAACATTATTTTCTGAGATTGAGATAGATAAAATATTCAGTGCTTCTCCCTGGCCATGGCTTCCACCAAATCCTAGTTTCTGTTGCCCAGTTGGAGCTCTAGTGAGGGTCTTGCAGTGACAATTCCTGCTTCCTCACCAGAGAACAGATTTTCAGGAAAGGACAAGGGCTATGCTTTAAGAATAAGGCTGTGTACGTCATCACCCATTGCCAGCTCCCTGCCTTGCTACTTCCTGCCAATGCAATCTGTAGTCAGCATGAGGAAAGGGCTCTTTAACCAGCAGATCTCCAAGCTTTATTCCCCAATAGCTCAGCTCCACCGAGGCAATGCTTTTGCACAGCAACAACTGTGTCACTGCTTGACTTCCTTCCAACCAAATCGAGTAGACATAGTCATGGCATGCTTTTGCTGCAGTTATGGCACCAAGGAAAATTGGGCATTATTCCTGCAGGATACAAATTACATGTAAAAGCAGTGCTGTAAATGCTCAACCTAAACTTTCTTCCTATTGTCCACAGCAGCTGGAATGAGTAGGAATGCTATTGGTCTGGCTTTACACTGGTTAAAACCAGAAAAAAATCCCCAAACTCCTCTATTGTATTTTTCACACACCAAAACATTTATATTTACATAATAGACTAAATCACTTCTCAGTCAGAAGGGACAGTAGAATGAAGTGCAACAGTTTTCACACATCTCCTTTACAAAAGCACTTTAAGCAGTGTAACATCTTTAATCACCTCTTAGAGATGGTTACAAAGACCCAGAAAATATCACTCTGTCTGTCCTTCACCTCTTTATCTGTACTTGCCAAACAGCTTTTGCTGAATCTCAAGTGCAGATTGTTGTAAAGTTACAGGTCACTGTGAGATCCCATCTTTCCTTGAAGGTTTAGATAGACTTCCAGGTTACAAATGGGAGATTATCCCCAGAGCTGTTTTACTAGAAGTCCTACTTTGACAACATCTGCAAAGGAGTTCTTCTAGCCTAGGCATGCTATTTTGCAGTGGAAAATGTAGTCCACATCATCTAGGAAGCGTAGGCAGGACAAGTAAGGAGGAAAGGGGGAAAGAAGGCACTCGCAGGTTTCTCTCCACATGGGTATTTCTGTGGTCCAAAAATATCAATTGAAACCAAGTGAAACAATTTCAAGGGGTGGGTTATGAGAAAGATGATAGTTATACACTGAAGTTTTACTGATATATATACACCGACAGTTATGCTGAAGTCTTGACTTCACTATATTCTTATTACGTAGGTTTTATATGCTTGTTGAGGTTGTTCTGCAAAATTAATTGCTCTTCTATTCCTCTGCTGTCACACTCATTTTCAGATATTTTTCACCACGGCCCCTATACTTAGCACAGTCTAATTCCTCCCCCATCTTCCTTCAGTCTTTCTCTAGGCAACAGTGTTGAATATTTTCCTAATCCTTATTTTCCTTCCAGTAATTACAATATACCCCATATCTGATTAACAACTGTTAAATGGGAGGTTGTGTGTGTGTGTGTATGATGGGGGTGTTTTCCATCATCTCCCTATAAAGATTTCAAGGAACTTGCTGTATGCCTCTGCTTTGCAAAATGATTTTGCCATTTTCTGAGCTAAATCAGTAATTTGTGATAATGCACTAAGGAGGAGATCCATAAGCCATTTTCCATTTGTCTACCTATCAGTATTACAAGTTTTATCTAGCTGGTAAGTTTCCCACTGAGTCATTAATGTATGCAGCTCATATCATGTTAAACTAGATCCCTGCCAAGCTTTTCCCACCCTGATGTTATCTCGCGGTGTTTTAGATTAATTGGAATTTTGGATTAAGTGAAAGCCTGAGGCATTTGACTAAGAAAATGAGATTAACATAGACTGAGTTTGTTACTGAGGACTACTAAACTACAACCTCTGGTGTGTATATTACTCATATTTTTTCAGCATGTAGATATGCTGACTATTTAAAAAGAATTACCTTTACCTGCTAACATATCTAGCAAAACCTCATCACTCTCCAATCCCTTTTGCACTTGGCTATCTCATTTGTACATGCTGCTTCTTCATATGTTCTCTCTCTCTTCCATAAATTATATGTTTGTTCCACTAATTACGTGTTCTCCTTTCCACCTCATCCAGTAACAAAACTGTTTCAAAGCATTCCTGTTGGACTAAACCTTGCACCCAAAGCAGACATAGACTAAACATCTTTCTTGGTACATTTCCAAATACTTACAATAAGACTTAATCTAGGAGTGAAATCCCCATTCAAAAGTCCATATTACTTAATTTATACAATCTCTAGCAACCTGTGGTGGTCCATCTCTCACCTTTAATTATAACTCTGGTACAAATATTTAATTATTTGCTGTTCCAGACTATTAGAAAAAAAAAAAATTGTTGCACAATGATCATAAATGTTGCACAATGCTTATAGCTTGCTCTTTGGTTGTGGAAAGTAAAATGAGAAAAAACGTTTAACAAACATCGCTGGCAGATGCAAGTATATTTTCAGTTTTCACATGGATTTTTCAGTTTTAGGGTAGTAAGTACAATGACTACTGTGGAATTTTGAGGAAGAAGTTGAAATTCTGTTCCAACTCTGTCATCCATGTCTTCCCTTCAAGCCAAAGAAATCAATAAGAAAATGATAATTTATACTTTTTTTGGAGGGTGGATTGTCCATATGTCTCTTTGCTACACTGAAGACAAGGTGTCCAATGTGCTGGGAAATTATGTAGACAAGCAAGACTATGTAAAACAAAGACTGATATAAAATCAGTATCAAGAAGAATAAAGTAGAACATACTGCTTGCTATCAAAATGTTATTTCGTCCTGAACTTGCAGTTGACATTTCCCATAAGTTAGCTGAAGAGATCACTGTAGGCAGAATGATTTTGGGTTCATTTACATCCTACATTACTAGCATACTTGCTAGGTATCTGGTTATTTCAAATATAGACTTTAGACCAAACGAAAGAAAATATTCAACTATTGAATTGCCAGATTACATTACTGACTTATGGAGAATATCCACATTAAAAGTATTGACACCAATCTGCTTTATGTGAGATTTTCCTGTCAAAACATAATATTGGAATATCTGTACTTTGGTTTTTGGTTATTTCTTTGGGTGTTTTTTTTTGTTACAGGTGAAATGAGAGGAAGGGACCAGCTTAATAGTTTAATAGTGCAGCATTTTCTAAGGTGCCTTATCCAAAGACTTTCATATTCATATTACCTATATATACACCTAACTCCAACTGATTGCAGGCCCATTGATTGTAGTTGGAAGTGGAAAAATCCAGAAAGGGATCTGGAGGTTTTTAATCTCCAAAGGTCCTACGTTCTCCTTTTGGTAATGTAACAGCCTTAAAGCCTCAAATTCTCACTTTAAAAATCCTCTTAGGTCAGTGTGCTTTCCCATGTGTCCAGGGTCTGGATATTTATGCTCTCACTCCTTCATATGTCTGTCAAACTATTAGATACTGTGGCATCCAGTGTCAGTGTCTACACACCGATGCGCTCAGGGCATAAACACAGGTATTTATCTGGGCCTACATCTATTACTGTAAATGGCAGAGGTGAAAAACATTGCTTGAAAATACTACCTTTAATATTAACGCTTGTTCCTCAGCCTTGCCAAAAAGTATTGTGATAGAAGTCTGAATTCCAGAATCCTATAAGCATGTCCCAAGGCAAATCATACAGAAAAGTACAATTTTGCTTTCATCATTCTCATTTGCAAGTATATTTTATTTTGTGGTTGTGGATGATATGCATCAATGTTCTACAAAAATATTTTCTGTGGGCATGTTGTATTTCTGAGGAAATTAAAAAGATTGAAAAAACTAGGGCAGGCACCATATAAAAAGCTCAGGCCCCATTTAAGACATCTTGTAAGCGCATGCTTAATTATTAGATGTGCTTGCACTGAAATGGGTTTACAGCTGTTTTTCTTTGAGTTAAACTATGTCATCATCTTGAAACTGAAGCTTTCTCATCAATGTCTAGAACCTGCAACTTTTACTAGCTATACTAGTAAGATAGTGCTATAGTAATATAGTAACTACACACATTCCTTCATCCTAGACATATTTGTACTATTACTGACAGAGAAACTCATTTTAACCAAACTTTGCAAACAAAATATAGAACTTTTGCAAAATACTTTTTGTACTTTTGTGGGTTTTCACCAAACAAAAGTTAACCATTTGCAAAGAAAAATACAGTGATGCAGGTTTCTGAGTTTCTACCTTTTATTCCAAGGCAAAAATATTTTTCCAGCCTTATCCTATTATAAATGTAAAGTTTTAAAATTCTAACCAAAATGTCATGAAACCAAAAGCTGTCTTTTCTCCCCTAGCTGCAGTAATAATTAAAGACAAGCTTATTTCAGAGTTCCCCCAGTAAAATTTTGGTTGCTTTTGGTAAGACTATACATTATTCCTAAGGAGCTGTAAGAAATCCATTTTTGTCTATAGATTTTAGTCTTGTCACTCATGGCTCACTATTGACATACAAGTTTTAGTGCAGCCTGAATGTTTAAGTAATCTCAATATAAATCTTTCTGCTAGTTTTTTTAATTAATCAATTTTCTATCCAAAACATTAAACCCACAAATTTAGGAATAGGAACAATAATTGATTATATAAATGAGCTATTCTGCAAAGTGATGTGGTAAATTTTTGAACATCAAACTATTATAAAAATTATTTGAGAAACAATTTAGTGAATAAATTGAATTGCAATTAATTGCCAAATGACTATATGGAGAAAGCCAGTCATAACAATTTATGATTCATAATAAAATATTACCCTTTTTTGGGGGTCAGTACTCAGATTCCTATACTTGTTCCAACAAAACCAAATCAGTAAATCCTATAAATGCATTTATAAAGGGTGTGGGAGGAAGGCAAGAGAATAAGCAGGAGTTTTTCAGATTGCTGTGAAGGAAAGTATTTATCAACCTTTCCTGGGACCTTGTGACAACTTAAAGTAGATCATAAGCTAAAACTGAGGTCAGGTTTAGACCTTAGGTTACGGTAAATGATACAGAAGGGCACTGCACTCTGTTGTCTCATACTTTTCAGATGTCTAAGGTATCCTCAGAAACCATATTTTGTGATAGTACAAATTTTCAGCTAAGTGTACATGTCTATTTCCTGGCACAAATTCAACAGCCCATGCTTAAATTTTACAACCCCACAGGTCCCTTATATCTCAGAAGCTCTTATTTATAAACTGTTTTATAGAGTCAATTATAATAAGTTGATACCTCCACAGACAGAGGAACAGAGGAGAGCATTAGTATTTCTGTATTCACACTAAGTTCCTAATTTTCAAACTTGGACCACAATCCCAGAATAATTTCTTTAGATTTTTTTTTCCTGTGTTGGATTCTAATTTTTCCACTCTTCCCCTCATCACAGACAAGAGATCTTAATCTCAGGATGTATCTAAAGCACAATCTTTATAAAATTTGTTTCTTTGATTTTTAACCATTCTCACTACACATTTGAATCTTGGTTTTATACTAAGAATCTCTTCTCCATTTCCTCAACATGCCTTTCTAGGATTATGTTTGTTTGTGGGTGGTGTTTGCAAGTCCTTTAAATGTGCCTGAGCTGAGCAGCTGTGGCAGGGGGATCCCTTGGATAAAAGACTGAGCTTGTAATGTTCCTGCAGCTGGGTACGTGTTTCTGATGCTTGCTGTTCCCTGCTTTAAGGAAGGCAGAGTATTCTTGTGAGTAGCTTGAATTCTGGCAGATGTAAGGACATACACTAATTATTCTTAGGTTGTAGCTGAAGGTCTTCTCAAATTTTGTTTCTTGGTATGTTTCTTTTCTGTACAGAAAGTCAGTCAAAACTGTTCAGTTGTCTCTGCCTAATAAATGAAAGCAAAAGGTCTGAATTTGCTTTGGTGTGCTCTGTGTATGTCTGTTCCCAGCTGTATTCCCTTCAGTCTCACCACGCCTCCTTTGAACTATGCTTGCATTTGCATTTTAGAGAGGAGCCATAGTGGGGAGACAGTGCAAGGTCACATTGTCAGAACACAGCACTGCAGGTGCCCCTTGGTGTAGAGATTTACACCTGACAAGGAATGGTAGTCCAGTGCTTGTGTAAGAATATGTGTATCCTGAAATGCAAAGAGTAGCATGCTTTCACCAGAGGCCTAGCTTAAGGGACAGAAAGCATTTTTTTTTCAGCTTAGGAGATAAACAGGTCATTTGATCTAAGCCAGCAAACATGTGTACTGTGAAAATATTTGTTGAAGATATAAAATCTAGGGGTGATATACCATGAAACACATTGTGCATGTGAGAAAATCTTATTGTGGTCATCTTGTAAGTAATCGTATCTACACATTCTTGAACTGTATGTTGAAAATTCTGTATATTCTGTCTGTCAGAACTTTTTTTATTCTTCAATGTCCTTCAAGTTTCTTGGGAATTCTCTGGTGCTCTTTTGATTTTGTCTGATTAACTCCTATTCAAAGTCCTCTTTCTGTGCCAGGACTACCCTTTCCCATTAACTTAAATACTTCTGTATTTCATAGATTAGTTCTCTACTTACTCAAATTTAAATGTATTTCTTTTACACTGTTCTTTTACACTAAAAAATCATTATATAACTTCTGTTTCTGAGTACGGAGTCATCTTTTCTGAACACCAAACCTTTCTAGGCATTAAGACGATATATGAAGTTAAAACATAGAATCATAGAACTGCGAAGCTTGGAAAATATCTCTGAGATCATCAAGTCCAACCATTAACCCAGCACCAACATGTTCACCTTTAAACCATATTCCCAAGTGCCACATCCATGTGCCAACACTTACAGGGATGATCATTCCACTACTGCCTACGGTGGCATGTTCTGATGTCTGACAACCCTTTCAGTGAAGAAATTCTTCCTAATATCCAACATAAACGTCCCCTGGAGCAACTTGAGGCCATTTCCTCTTGTCCTGTCACTTGTTACTTGGGAGAAGAGACTGCTCCCCACATGGCTACAAGGTCCTTCCAGATAGTTGTAGAGCAATAAAATCCTCCCTGTGCCTCCTTTTCTCCGGTCTAAACAACCTCAGCTCCCTCAGCCGGGCCTCACAAGATTTGTGTTCTAGACCCTTCACCACTCTCGTTGCCTTTCTTTGGACATGCAACGTGACGCTTTTGCAATAACATGCGGGGTTAAAATGAAAATCTTGGAAAAAATTGCACACAGTTTTCATCTGTTGCTTCAGTGCGTGAAACATTTTGCTTTAACAAATCTTTTGACTAGCTGTGCATATGTGAGCAACTATGCCACATTTTGTTTTAGTTTATTTTAAGCACACTCATCACGGGACCTTAAATTGGGGGTGGAGGGAGCAGTTGCGTCAAGATAAAATGTTGCTGACCTCTAGGTAAAACCAAACCCAGGATACAGAAGAGATGGAAAGCACTATAATCTCCCAAACTACTGCAATTGTCTGTATCATTTCATGGGAAGTTCATTTTCTGTGGCATTTTTGAAAATAGAGTATTTCCTGAAGGTGTCTGTGATCTTCGTTGTCCTTATTTTCAGCTATCAAAATCCTACTGTTTGTACAGATGCTGCTGAAACCAATTGTATTCTTGTCTATGATTCTTTATCTTGTTTTACACTAACTGCATTGAGTCTTACTGCTTTTGAACTTTCATTGCAACCATCCAGTCTTTTCAATTTTTTTTATATGATCATATTTAATCGTAACTCTCAAGTGAAGAGTTCTATTCATAGAAGCAAAGCACATCCTGTCCCAAAGGAAACATTTTCTTGCAGTTAAAAAGTAATCCAAGAACAAAGTCAGTTTGATCTTCTCTGTTCAGAATAATAAGTGTGATGTGGACAAATGTTCACTTGGAACAAGTGGGCTAAGAAAAGCAAATTTATTTCAGCCTTCAGATCATAATGACTTTTTTGGTTGTAATCTGAAAGAGAGATCTGGAGGTGAAAAGTCTGCTACAATTACCTAATATATTCAACAATTTTACTTGAAATCTTCTCTTTAAACTCGTGTTTTGGCACAGAGTGCCAATACGTTTGCATTTCTAACACTAACCAAATTATTTGTTTAAATATTCACTTTCATCAGCGGGTGTCACATGGCTCTATTCCTGCTGTCATGTAAAAAACGGATTTTCTTGTTATGGTCTAAATTTTCCTGTCCTTTTCATGTTTACATTAATCCCGTTCTCATGAAATTATGTTTTAGGTTACTACTTTAGTTGCTTCCTTTGCTGATGCCTTTACAAAGATATTCTTCTGCTACTTATCTTTTTCTTCATTGTTACAATGTCTATTTCACCACATCTTTAAGCATTCTGGAAATTAACCCCTCCAAAAACCCTGAATTATTTCAATAATTTTAGAGTTAATGACTTTTATGTATAATTAAGGACTAGTTTCTGGTCCTTTTTCTGAAGTTGCATCACCCATCCACAAGTCTATTCAATTTATTCTTTAGTTTATCTTTGTTTTGTCAAAGAAAAATTATGAGAAATTAATTTGCTGTAGAGACAGTCAGATTATGATTCCAGCTCCTTCTTCATCTTCTTTAAGCTTCTTTTTGTTCCAAAGTGTATCCCTATTTCCTTTTAGAATGCTCATTAAATAAACTCAGTAACCCACTGATGGTTGATTCCGTTTCAGACTCGCTGTGCTGTGTAGACTGCCCACAGGGGTGCAGGTGCTTACAGACAGTATTGCACAAGTGTGGGTACAACATTTTGAGGACTGCTCAGACTTTGAAGGATTACAGATTCTCATCTGCTATGTGGGGCTCTAGCTAACAAGTCTACACAAGCCCGTTTAGGTCTTTTCACATAGTGTTTCAGTTATTGTGGCTCCTGGAAGCACAACGCAGAGACAACCAAATCACTCTCCATATAACCATCTCTGGTCTGTTATGGCTGGATATGAAGCACAGCTAGCAAGCCCATGAGACCAAGGCTGAGTTTCCTCAGTCATGCAAGTGCTCTGATTGAAGCTTCAGTGGCACAGAAGTTCCCTCAACAGGACATACTTCTAATAGAAGACACTGAGAACATCTCCCGCCATCCTCTCTTAAATCATCCCCTGTGTTCACACTGCTGTCTGCAAACCTGACAGGGATTTTGACAGTCTGAAATACACCACTTCGTATTCAATAGTTGTGTTATATCAAAGTGGTGTGTGTAGTGTTCAGTGCAGGTGTGTGGTTGTGTACCATTCTTGAGTGAGACTGATTCTTTAAGACTTAATAAGTCATGTGCAGCAACATTAAAATTTGTCAAGAATTCCCAGTAGCGTACAGGAAGACATTCTGAGCTAATATATTACAGCTGCCATAAAAATAAACATATGTTCTGTGATCTTCCAGGAGATTTCACTTTCACCTCTCCCTTGTCTAAAACTATCATTTTAGCTTGAGAGCATGTGGTTACATAGAAAAACAACCTTTAGAAAACATTTTTATTTTAATATTTTAAGACAAGAAGGACAAATTGATACTGTTTATTTGTTTGTAAATATCCAGAATAAATTTTAAAAATTAACAAGCACAAACCCCTAACAATTACACCATTCTAAGGATGAGTCTTAGTCTAGATAATTTCCGATGGCAGAAGGAGTGACAACATCTGTACTCTGACTAAAATAAAATTGAACAATTAGAAAGTGAATTCTGATGTGGTAAATGAGGCTTCAGCAGGCACACATTCCCTTACTTTCTTTATCAGCAGATGCTGATGTTACAAAACCATAACTAGCAATTGAGCACAGATGGTTATCTCTGTTCATCAGGAAAGCTCAGAAGGGAATAGGCACTTAAATAGAGAGACCTCAGTCACCCTCTCACTAAGTTTCCTGTTTTGACTTTCAAACAATATGTCTCTTAACAGTTTTCCAGTCGCATGCAATCTGCCCATCCAGAAAGGTAATATCAGTTGTGATCAGCGCAGACTAAGCGGTAAATGAAAGCTGACCTCACCTGGCTGAAGCACAGATTTATGTTGTCCCACAAATGACTCTGCCTTGGGCATATATATATATATATAATGTTTGGGTTGGGTTTTTCGGTTTTGGGTTTTTTTCCTCACTCTCCTCACCAGCTTCCCAGGTACATACTGCAATACTGGCTGTCTGAAGTAAGGGAGTATTTCAAATGACATTTAAAGTTCCTCAGCTTGCGATAAATTAAAAATATTTTGTCATTCTGTGATTGAATTTGCTTAACATGAAGCAAGGAGCACAACAGCAGTGTGGTGAGTGGGTAAAGTTATCTTCCTGCTGTTCCAGGAAAAACAATGAGAGGAAGAGTAAATGCTGCCTAAATTAAACATGGATTAACTCCATATACATTTAATTATACCACTGAACAGGTTCCCTCTGATCCTCTCCTTTAATGATGAAATGAAAGTAGTTGAAGCTGAAAAAGAAAGTTCAAAGAAGTTGTGAGATTCCCAGAAAACTTTTGTGACCCTCTGACTTCTCTTTGTGGAACCATATGGTGTGAAGTCAGCACAGAAGCACCGTGCATTAGTGGTCACAGGTAGCTGGACTCAGTGCATGCTGGCCAGCCCCTTGGCACGTCGTACAGAGCAACTCCTCCGTGATATGGATCTCTCCAAGTCATAGCACAACTCCTGCTCCAGGGAAGGATGTGTTTAACGGGTGAATTCAATTTCTATATCTTAGTGTTTAATTACAGAAGCAGGGCTGAGAATGTGTTCTGATGAACTTCCTGAAGCCTGAGTGCTTATTCAGTTCATAAAAAATATATATATTTTATATATAAAAATATATTATGCATATATATCTATATCATATATAATCTGCATAATAGATGAGATATTATATATAATCTATTATTAAAATTACCTTTAAAGATTCCAGTTAGATGGAGTAGAAATATATGATTTTATAGTACATGAGCTGATGGCTGTTAAAATGGGTGCGGTCAGCAATGGCACAACTGTGTGAACATGAAAAGTGTCTACACCGCTTTTGAACTATTGTTTCAATAGCTCTGAACAAATGTAATTTGGATTCGCTATGTTTGCTTAATGACATTTTGTCCAGTTTGTTTGTTTTATTTTTTTACCACTAGTCATTTTCCCTACATGTTATCTCTTTAAAAGCCTTTGTTACAATGACTTAAAAAAAAAAAAATCCCTGTATGTGAACAGATTGGTGAGTGTAAAGCACACATTATGCAAAAAGATAGTGGGTGTGTTGGTGTGGCTCGCTTTCTCTCTGCCCACTTGAGGTCTTAGTCATGCAGAAAAACTGGTACAGTTCTGTATGATTGCTGTGCACGCAATCAAACTAATGCCAGAAACTGGAATAGACTGATATGCTGTGGAAGATACTTGAACTCAGTAGGAGAACCAAAGTGGAATTTTCTCCAAAATAATGGTTTTTAGTGCCTATAATAATGCTGGCAGAATTATCTAAGTATGAAAGAAGACCTTATGCTAACATTGTTTGATTGACATTTAAACCAGAAAGAGTTGCTTGTGTTCCTGGAACAAGATGCTTGTAAACTAGTCATGAGCTGGGTAATGCTGGGCGGTGACATATATTAACGAAAGGCCTTTGTAGTATCTTTTATGATTAGCATATTATACACTGTATTGCCCTAATATTCTTTTCTCCTTCTTTAAATAGGTCACTGGTGGAAAGTAGAACAGAGAACTATGCAAATCAGAAGGAGCTTTGTGATCCACAGCTGAGTGTCCAAATACTGGCCTCAGGGTGCTGGCGTCTTACCTACTCACAGATTCTGTTATGCCTTATTTCAGTATGGTTTTAGACTGCACAAGACAAAAAATGGCCTAGTTAGTTTATCCACATTAGCCAGAGGATAGTATGTTGTATGTGATACCATCGTAGTATCTGTAGAGAGCTGGAGGATAAAGTCTCCTGCTGAAGGTATACACCAGATAAATTCAACAGCTTCTTTGACATGAGGTATTTGAAATTAATACCTCTTCCTTTTTCAGAGGTAGTTTAACCATCAGACTGTATGTTTGTTTGGGTTTTTTTGTATTATTTCTGCTGGGGATATTCACCTGGGAAGGCTGAGATCATCCTATGTAACATTTTCTTTCTGCCACAAACATTCATAAGACAAATACCTGTCGAATCTGTGCCTTTAAAAACCTCAATACTATGTCTTGAAACAATGTGCCGAGGTGCCTCGAGAAAAAGACGTGGCCACTATCAATTTTGAAAGAGAGTAATAAAGGACTATGTTCTGAATGACAAACTTTCAGCTTGAGGTATTTGAGAACAGAGATATCTCAAATACCACCCCCCCACACACACTTGTACACAGTGCTGGATTTAAGGCACACAAGAGGTTTTTTTCAGTTGATATGTGTATTACCATGCTTTGTGTTCTCAGTATTTCAAATTTCATTCTAAACCTCTTGATTTTCCACTTGCTATATAAAAATTCAAAAAGTCACACTTTTCCTTCAGGTTTTGAATGTTTAGAGTACAAGTAGCAAAGAGCTCAGCTGGTATTCCAAACAAATTCTTTAAATGGAGTCTAAGGACATAAAAGTACCTAAAGGAGTTTTCAGATCCATCAAATGAAATTTTAGTTTTATTTGAAATAATGTGTAAGTTATCACACATCAACTGAGCCACAGTATCTGACTGAGTATCTGCCTGTGGCAAACAGGATAACACAATTTCCTTCAATTTTCTCTTATGTCTTAAGAACATGCATGCAGACAGATAAAACTTAACTACAAAGATGATTCCATGGGAGCTGGTGAACAGCAGCTTTGACTGACTTAAAAGTTCGTAGAAAGGCAGCCAGATGATAGTTCTAACAGAAAAGAAACATGAGTTCTTATTTTATGAAAAAAAAAAATAAAAAAATCCTGATTTCGAGTTTTATGTGAAAGAAATGAAATTATGAAAAAAACCCTAAAGTTTGATTTTATAATCTATTAGCTACAGTTGCTTGCTTATGTCTTAGATTTGTATTTTATTTTTATATCCCCTCTTCATATGTAGGATTTATCTTGTTAGTAGATCCTTTTCCATTTTGTTGCCTTCAGACCTTATTACATTGAACTTTTCAACAGCATTTGGAGCCAATTTCATCCTACTGTGCAGTTGCTATGCATCTAGTTTTAATTTTTCTTTCACACATTTTTTAAAGGGAATTATTACTAAAAATACTTGGTGGGAATACCTGAAACACTTGATTCAGGTAGAGAAAGCAATTTTAATCAACTCCATTTTTCAAAATAGAAAATCCCTAATACACTATAAAGTGCCTTTGCTGGATGTGGTAGAAGAGGCTTTCCTTATTTGCAGATAAACAGAAACAGATGTCTGCTATTAGCTGAGGCAAATTGAAGAACTTCTCAAATGGAAAAAAATATTAAATTAAGAGCTGACAAAATGATGCAAAACATTTTTACTGGTGTTGACTTTATTGATCACTAAAAATAGCAGTGCTGCTGTGCAACTTAAAAGAATACTGTTGACCTCAGCACTTCAAACATGTAATGAAAGGTTTCAGTGGTGACTAAAGGATATTAAATGAATCCTCTAAATTACAAGGTGAGGTGAAATATGTTAGAGAACACTAACACTGCTTCACTGTCTCAGGGAATGCAACATGCTCCACTCTGAAAAAATTTACTTATGTATATAGAAGGGAGTCTCAAGCAAAGAATGTCTAGTTTTCACTGGACACTATGTCAGTGTGGGGAGGGCTGTACCATGTATAACTCACCTCTTTTAAAATTACTGGGGTAGTGTTGCTTTGATGATCTAACAAGAACACCACACACAGTAACACTAACTATGTGTTTTATAACACTGTTTAGGAATGGATAACATAAAAAGCTCACCATGGAGACAAAATCTTGAGAAATGTATTTTTTTAAATAAATGGAAATGACAAGTACAGAATCATAGAATCAGATCTTTAAGATCATTGAGTCCGTCTGTTAAGGTGCCCCAAATTGCTAGGATCTTGGCCTACAACCTGGGAGACACAGGCTTGACCTCCTGCTTTCTTGAAAGCTCTCAGTAAGCCTGCTTTACCCGTTCTTCTTAATATATAAAACAGTTGCAAAGTCAAGTACAGTAATGAAAACAAGTGGAACACACCTGGGGAAAAAAATCTATAATTACTTAAAATATAAAAAGTAACAATATAAAATAAGTGATATTAACTGTAGTTTGACATCTGCAGATAGTACTTTTATAATTTTTTGAGAAATGATAGCAACTGTCCTAAATAGGAGTCATCTTCATAATCACTTTCCTGATTTGATTATGACAAAGGGAACACAGAGTACACTGAAAAAGCAATGGTTACTGTAACATAGAGCACACGAGAAGGAAGTGAATGAACAAAAGACAAAATTTTGAGCAATTGCAAGGACTGACTCATTTTCCAAAAATATGTGCATGATATGTGATAAAACCCAGTAGATACATCATCAACTAGAATGACTGTAAACAAAACACTGCTACATATGTAAAACTTTTAAGAAAACTGAAATCAGATGTTCATGTATATTGCTCCATCACAAGTAAAATCCAACAATTAATTGCTAGACGGATGGCCTGACATACTATATAATTAACTACGAGAAAATAACAGTGTAGTGCAAAAACACTGAGTATAGCAGTGAGATTGTTTTGTTTTGCACCCATCTCCCTTTCTCCCTTTATATCTCATTGTCTGCAATCTTACCAGGACAACTGTATTTCATTTCTCCATTATTGAATTTATACTTTGAACTTACAGTGCTGCAGATGGCAGTACTATTGATCAAAGGACTGCTCAAGCCTGAAATGATATCTAGAGGGAAAAAAATAAGGTTTGCTTTAAGTGTAGACATGAAAGCACAGAGAACAGCAGTGAATGTTCATACCAAGCAATATCATCCAAGCTTAAGAATATGTTTGTTGTTGAACACTGGGGACCAATCGGTGAATCATTTGGGGAGAATTAAGAAACCAAAAAAGAAAAAAAATTCTATACGTGAAATACTTGAGATAGTTTGGCTTAAGCTTACTGATGTATGGACTCACAAACCTGAAAACTCTGGTTTAGGTACATCAGAACCAGGTCCCAGTTGTGGTGTTTTCTTAACAAAGCCTCATTTTCAGTAATTAACACAAAAAATATTTTTCTTGGTTTTACATTGCAGTGGTGCTTAATTGTTACCCTTAACACTTATGTTCTATGTTCTTTTTGATTCTTATTTTAATGTTTTTAGTTTCTGAGACCTGAACTAAGTGCTGAAAATTAAAAGACAGTTATGATGGACTTACTAAGAAAGATTCTTATATCATACTTGACCAACTTGGTGACCTCCTACAATGAAATGACGGTCTTGATAGATTAGGGGAGAGCAAAGGATATTATCTACCTTGGCTTCATTAAGGCTTTGAATACTGTCTTTCATAAGATCCTCATAGTGGAGCTGATCAAGTATGGGCTGGATGAGCAGATAGTGAGGTGAACTGAAAACTAGCTGGATGATCAGGTCCAGAGGGTGGTGATGAGTAGTATAAAGTCTAGCTGGAGGCCAGTAGCTAGCAGTGTACGCCAAGGAGCAATACAGGGTCTGGTCCTGTTCAGTTCTTTAATGGTCTGGATGGTGGGACAGAGTGTACTGTTAGCAAGTATACAAATGACACAAAACTGAACAGAATGGCTGATATACCAGAAGATTGTGCTACCATTAAAAGGGACAGGGTGGAGAAATGGGTTGAAAGGAATCTCATGACATTCAATAAAAGTGCAAAGTCCTTCACTTAGGGAGGAACAACACTGTGCACTGGCAGATGCTGGGGTCATCCAACTGGAAAGCAGCTTTATAGAAAAGGACCCAGGAGTTATGGTGGAGACAGGAATGTACCCTTGTAGCAAAAAAGGCTAGTGGCATTCCAGGCTGAATTAGGCAAAGCATTGTCAGCTGGTCCAAAGAGGTGATCCTTCTCCTTTATTCAGTATTAATGAAGCCATACCTGGAGTACTGTGTCCAGTTCTGCGCTCCCCAGTACAAGAGAGACAGGGACATACTAGAAAGAGTCCTGTAAAAAGCCACTAAAAATAGTAGGGAAGTGGAGCATTCTTCCTATGAAAAAATGGTTGAGAGAGATGAGACTGTTCAGGCTGGAGAAGGCCTGGAGGGATCTCATCAATGTGTATAAATACCTGAGGGGAGAGTGTAAAGGACAGTGAGCCAGGCTCTTTTCAGTGATGCCAAATAACAGGGCTGGGGGCAGTGGGCACAGAGTAAAACACAGGGTGTTCTGTCTGAACAACAGAAAACACGTTTTTTACTGTGAGGTCAGTGCACCAGTGTAGGCTGCTCAGGGAGGTTGCGGAACCTCCCTCCTTGGAGACATTGAAATGCCTGAGCTACAAGTGGCCCTGCTTAAGCAGTGAGGTTGGACCTGGTGACCTCCAGAGGTTGTTTCCAATCTCAGCCATTCTGTGATTTCTTGATTCTGATCCAATAGATGCAGGATTTTGAACTGGGGTTCAAAAGTACCATTTTTAACTATCAGATCCTCAACCTGCTGGTTGCATCACTCTCAAGAATGCAACTAGAATAACCATGTGTCTTTTCCCACTTCTTTCCTGTCTTAGGTTTTCAAACCAACACTGTCTGTTTGTGAAGTGCCCAAGTTCATGTCTAATCAATGTTTTTACTACTCATTACGAGTAACATGGTCACAAAAAGTAGTGACTAAAAGCTGGTGTGGAAATTTGAGTAGTGCAGATATGATTGCCTGTTCTGTCACACAATCCTTTTTGCCACAGAACTGGCCAACCTAGGGATTATATTTTTTACAAGAAAAGTGACGTAAATGGATTAATAGATCACTCTAATAATCAGAATATAATAAAACTGTGAGATGGGAAAACTATTAACCACTGGCGGATGCAATACTTTGCACTGAGTCAGGCTAGCGAGAGTCTTCTTTCATGGACAGTCAATTTATAAATACACTGTAGAAAATTAGATAGGGCTCCTAAAATCTCCTCATTTTTTCAGCAGAACTGCACGGCTTTCCCCTTTTCTTATTTTCTTCTCTTATGTGAACAAAACTTCACAATTCTCTTAAACCCATACTGTCAGGTCACATCTCACTTATGCTCCATACTTGGAATGTATTTGAATTCTGCCCTCTTTCAACAACTTGTATGTGCCTGCTCATGTTAGCACAGTGCAAATATATAGAAAGACAATACATATAAGTCTGACATTAGTTGTCTTGATTAAAACATACAAAGGGAAATGGTTGCTGATGTTATGTGCTTATTACATTCAGAAGAAAATTCAAGCATCTAGCATAAGTTAAAACTAAGTCTTTTATCAAGATACTCTAATGGATTTTCTGAAGTATGTCATGATTTAGGAATGGCATTCTCCAATTTAGTAGTCCCAGCTAAAACCACTCTGCTGCTCACTCCCCCTCCCTCTCCAACTGAAAGCACAAAAGGTGAAGATCAGAGGTTGAGATAAGAACAATTTACTGCAAACAGCAATGGAATAAGGAAATGAATAGTAATAGTAACAGCAACAGTATTAATAGCAAAAGGGGTAAGAAAAAGAAATGGTTTACACAGAAAGTCCATGACAATACGGATCTGCTCTTCCCCACCTTGTTTTCTACCCACCAGAAGAAATGCTCATCTTCTTGGAAGCGAAAGTCCCTTACTTCCGTGCCTAGTAATGATGTGAGGTGGTATGGAAGAACTTCCTTACTCATGTCCCATCAGCTCCAGGCTCCGCCCCCTCACAGCTCCTGCAAAAGTAACTCTATCCTGGTTCAGGCCAGTAACAGACTTCAAATATTACAGTCTGCTGGACTAGTTTTGTACTAGCACAGTATGTCTATATGTCTGGATGACTTCTCTCAGAATATCAGACTGTTGGTTTTGGTCTGTTATTTGTTCCTTGTTCCACCTCCAGTTCTCTGAAGGACCTGTTCTCATAGTTCTCTTACTTCCATGCTCTGCTCTTCTCTGTCATGAACTGGGTTACCCATACCCCTGTTATCAGGAAGAGGATTCTTCAGGGGTTTGATCATGTGCCCTTTCCAAAGGAATATTTTTAAATTCCAGGAAAACCATTCTTCCTCACCTGAGAAGGAGAAATGCAAATAATTGCTTAAATATTTCCCATGAATCTGGGCAGTTCTGGAGTTGGTAACACTGTCTTTCATATAAAAGAAGAGACGGCCGGACATAGACCATGTTCATGTGCTAGTAACTGCATTCATTTTCATGAACGTGTGTGAAAAAGACAACCATATTTATGAGAACATATCGAGCTTTCTGATTCATAAATTAAAAATTGCAGTCATACTTCAGACTCCATATATATTCACTGGTAACTTTACTAACTCCTTACCTGTCAGATTTCATTACAGAATGAAAAGCTGGAGTGTTTAACTGAGGTGACACACTGAACACAGTGGGTCCCAAATTCACACTGGCATTTAAAAGACCTAAAATTTGTTCGATGCTGGACTTTAGAAAAAAGGCAGAAGCTGTGACCGCTTAAAGTAATTGCCATGTCACTGTGCTAAGAGTTCGAAGACCTCTCCTGACAGAAACACTGACAGAGTTCAAGACTTATTCCTTCCCCTGTCTCTCCGTAGTGGAGCCATAATACACTTGAGTCACTTCTTCCAAAATGCCCGGGCTGGGCTGGGACCGCAAACACATTTACGGGTGCCATTCAGCTCCATCGCCAACCCTTATTTTCTTTTCTGTCTGCACTAGCCTGACACTTAAGAAGGGAACAAACAATTATTTCTTAACTTGCAATGTATTCTGAAGAAACATTTATTTTGGTGATGTTGCTCACAATTTACTTTTAACTACAGCATTTCGCATAATTAAATGAGAGACACCTAATGTGTGTAATTACCTCTTCTATACTAGTAAACTTGCCAGATTTGGGGATGACAATGGACAGAGGAAAACACGAGAATGGATGGCAAAATGTCAAATTGTGCCTCATTTTACAATTTATGCTATTCCACATGGCAATCATAAACACAGAACATGGAAATAAAGAGTGTAGTAGATGGTCTGGATTTTGACCGTATATTACTAGACTTTGCTTAAGAAATCAAACATTTGTGCTTTTCTAATTAGAAAACACATAAGCTAAATAAAAATACCAGACTGTGACCAAACTTTTCAAAAGTGTACTTTTTAACGAAAATTTGATTGTGAAGCTCCCCTGGTTGTATATATGAGAATCTCATTTATTTTAAGTAATTAGCTTGACTAATTAAATCTCCCTTAAAATAGCAAAATCAGACATACAAACTCATACCCACTGACAAAACAGTGCAGTCACTTAATGCATCAAAGTTTTCTTTTGACTCTTTATTTCTTCCTTTGGATTGGAGATTCTTTTCATTAGCAACTTGCAAAAGACCCTCAGTTTTTGCCTTCCAGTAAAGATTTTATTTTAATATTTTAGTAGTGTTCAGTAATTCACTTAATATCTAAATTAGAGAATTTGAAAAGCAAAACAGATACAAAAAATCAGAGCCAGTTCCTTCCTGTGATAGTTTCCAAGACAACTCGACAAGATGGGAGAGTCGAACGCACTTTTAGATGCTTTAGATGGGGCAAACTGCAAAAAGGAATTGAATTACTTGTCCACAGTGAGAGGAATGGAATGTAACAGAAACAATACTTAATCTTCTGAGTCTCCAATGTTTACAAGAAAGTTAGAGCAGTAAAATGATTCCCACTGTTCAGCTTCTCAGTCCATAAGAACATAGCTTTCCATGAGGGCATTAGTTTTGAAATAAGCTCCTTCTTCCAGCATAATTAAAAATTACCTGCTAATGTGACTTAAACTAAACTGAAAAAGGGAAATAAGCCTTTCCACTTTATACCACACAAATTTATCAATTTAGTTTCAGATATTAATTAAATATTTATGAAATGTCTAAGGGCACACAAATTGAAACTAAAGCAGGCAAAATATTTTTGCTTATTAAAGCATAAAAACATGTTTAGATAGAATTGAAATCTAAATATTGATATAATAAAACATTTAAAACTGTAACTGATTCTCTCTGTTCTTTCAGTTACTGACCTGCAGCATAGGAAAATTAGCCTATCCATACAAACATGTCCTGCAATGACTAGTAATTTAATTTGTGAACAGCTTCCAAAGTTTACTTTTCTATTTTCAATATCACAGTATAATGATTAAAAAAAAAATGTTGTTTGCTTGTTTATTTTTCTTGTCTTTATAAACCTGTTGTGGATGGGAAAATGTTTTACATGATGAGATACTGAGAGCAAACATCACTTTTTTCGCTTTCTGGATGTGTTTCATACCTAGAGTTTTCTTATTGAGAACCTGGGGGCAACAGATATATGCCTGTAAATTTTCTCCAGCTTTGATATAATCCTGTGTTTCACCAAAGTTTTCTTCCACAAAATGTTCCAGATGGTTTTAATCAGGTATTCCATTAGGCTTCCTGTAGGCAATCACTTTTTTTTTTCCCTGAGGGAGAATTTAATTGACCTGAAAATATCGGCTGAACAATACAAGATAGAGTATCACCTGTAGGTAACAAGTGTTAGCAGTTGCCAAAAATCTATCCTAATTAGAAGCAAGCAGGTATCGCTTACATTTGGGAAAGTGCCCATTTTTTATTTAAATATTCAGAACTTTTGAAATATGATCCTAAAATCTTTCAAAGAAAAGTCTGAAGCAAAACAACCAGCCTCACAAGCTATCTTCAGAAATTTTGGAGTGCGATCAAGTATTCTTGAGTATAATTTTATTTACTTTTGAGCTGGAATGAAGTGATAAGATTAAATAGAAAAAACCATAACCTTTAAACTTTTTTTTTTTACAGGTGTAAATATTGATCTACTTTTCTTGATGTAGACTTGGAAACAACAAAAGACAGACTGCAGTGGCAGGAACTGTATAAACTATTGATTTTAGTGATCCAACCAGTCTCAGCATAAGACGCCAGATTTTTTTAAATCTGTTGCCTAAATCCTCAGAGTGTATAGGGAAAAAATAAACAAAGAATCTTCCAATTTCATGTTGTTTGTTTCACGTTCTTTAAAATCCACCCCAGACTGGAACGAACCCAGACCCAGCAATGAAGGTAAAAAGAGGGTGTGAACTGTGCGGAAGATGGCAGAAATTTTCAATCTGTTTGTTCTTAGGCCATTGTGTATGTGTAGTTTCCTGTATGCTTTGTTTAAGAAGGTGCGGCTGGGCGGCAGGAAGGAGGGCTGCCAGGTTGTGTGTTCCTGCTGTGGGTGGCCAATACAGTCTCCTGGAGACAGGGAAAAATACTCCCAGAACAAGCGAGTATGCTCAGCTAGGAAAAATTTCTGCAGTGCAGACAAAAACTAAGACACATAGCAAGGAATAATTCCCTAACGTGAGAGGAGTCTTCAAAAAGGAGTTGCAACAAATGTCAGAAGTAATTAAAAGATTACCTGCAAAAAGGACGAAGACACAGTGGCTGCAGTGGGACTGACAGAAGGAAGGAAGAAGGGCTTGAATCCTTTCAAGTCTTCAGTCTTGTCCCACTCAGATTTTTTTTCCTATTTATGTGATGTAGATAAATTCATGTATTTTCTACAGAAAAATAGTCATACAGAGAGGAAAACTTTTGACTGGTTACATCAGGGAAATTGAAGTGAAAAGAATTTCATCTCAAAGTAGTGGCTGGCTCAGGAGCTAACACAGGAGTTTGTTGGTAGGCCACATACTGTACAATCAGATATGTAATGTGCTCATCTCCAAAAATCAACAGAACATGTCAAACAAAGCCTAGAATCTAAGTTCATGCTCTAAAAGAACTGATCTCATAATTTGCAGCTTTCAGGAAACATCAATAAAATTCTGGAACGTAGAGAGCAACCAATGCAGTCTGAAAGACAAATATGAAAGCTTTGAAGTGATCCCTGCTGGGTTTTTCTTTGCTTTCCACTGGTCTCCCTGGCTCTGTGAATGCCTTATCCACCTTGGAATGAGGCATGAGCGTTCTGAGAGAAATGTCATCATTCTGTGCCTGGTCAGTTTGAGGGCTTTTTAGAGAATCTCACAGTGAAAGCATTCACATGGCAGTAAGACATTTTTCTTCTGGAATAGCCTATAAAAAAATTGTGGTAAGTCTGAAAAATGTCATCTATTCTTGTTTTGTTGTTCTAACCCTTCAATGCAAAAGACTTAATAAGGAAATAGGTTACCAACATGAAAAATATATTTCATTGAGGTGTAGGAAACTAGTTGATGCTCTAAAGCATTGAAAATGTAGATAATATACAGTTTCTGCTAAATAAAAATACTTAGGAACTACATTACTAAAGGGAGAGAGGTGGTTACACCCCACTGATTCTAATTCTTTGCTTCCTGTTCAGTACTGCATTAGTTATCTGATGAACAGTTCAAAGGGACAAACCCTTCCTTTTAATTTCCATTCATCAAAAGACAAATGAGATTAGAAAGATTTTTAACTTTTTAACACTTACTCAAATTTTTCATTATTGAAATAAAATTAATAGTTTGAGTTCTTCTATCACATTTCATTACTAATCCATTTTCATTTGTTCAGATCTCTCCTATTAATATCTTATGAAAGCACCGTGTTAGTGAACAACAGTAGTTATTCAGTATAATATAAATAATATAAAAGTATTAGTGAAAAAGCCCCTAATACTATGTCATCAGTCCAAACAGCATTTATTGCTATTATTGCACAGAATTTAAAGATAGTTATGCATATTTCAAGTATTTTCATGCTTTTCTAAATCCAGCTGTAGTCTGATCCTGGAAAATTGTTGTACACGTATCAATATCCATATCGTAAGGATTAATCAGTAAAGCCAAAATAATTGGAGAATAATATCTGTGAAATTAAAGTAATATGAAAGAGGTCGGCCAGAGATGAAAAACTGTAACTAAACCATGGCTTTGCATTAGTAATCCTCTAATTCAGGAGATGTTCTGAGAAAGATGAGTCAAGGGCTTTACAAATAAGATGAACAAGGCTTAGCCTTTAAAGCAGCTATTTCTTCATCAGTGTTAAATACTGTTATCAAGCCATAGCATGAAAGAGTGTGGAAAAACAGATCAGAGAGCACCCAGAAATCTTGAGAAAAATCTATTGGTTCTGAACTTTTAAATTCCACAGAAGTATGCAAATGAGAATGTAATTTATTTCACTCCCAACATACATTTAAGCATCTGTCACTGGTGCTTGAAAAAATTACTTATCAAATTTATTTTAACTGAGAGAACATTTGGTATTCCTGATTGTCAATGAGTTCAAAAGCTTTCAAAGTCACAATTAAGACTCTGAAATAAACTCAGTTGGTTAAAACATGGTGCTAATGATGCTACAGTTGTGGATTTGATCCCTATGTGGGCCATTCACTTGAGAATCAGACTTGATGATCCTTGTCAGTTCCTTCCAGCTCAGAATATTCTGTGATTCTGGTGATGTTTTATACATCCTTATTCTTTCCCTGTGAAGAGAAGATCTTTAGAAAATCACTTCTTTGTTTCTGTCAGTTTCTTTCTTCCTAAGTTCTAGATACACCGAGTCAGATCTAAAAATTTGTTTAAACTTTGATTTTTCAGGTTCTGAAGATATTCTTCTCTGCTGTTGGATAATATCTTTTGGAAAGCAATGGAATACAGACTGACTATACAAGGGGAAAATATCAGAAAAATAGAGTTAATTATGGCTGTGATTATCAATCTGACATAGTTTCTTGGAAGAAACAAACAATATTTGAACATTACAACACACCTACAAGCCAGCTCATATGCCTTCCATCTTCTCTTTGAAACTCTTGATTTTTGGTTTGTTTGTTTGAATTGGTTTTATTTTGGAAAGGTAACTGTATGATACCATGGTACATTTCTCAGTTATATGGGTTCACCTGGCAGCTTTCACTGGCTAAAGAGTCAAGTACTGGAGACAGGGAAAGACAGAAGTCTTACTTAAGACTTTCAAATGGCTGCGGAGAGCATCCAGATCTCTCTGGGGAAAGTGGAATTCCTGAGACAACAAATGAAACTGCAATGCAGAAAACTCTGTCAGAATCCTGTCTGCTGAACATCAGCTTTCTGTAGCAAAATCCCAACTAGTCTGGAAAAGGATTTGTCTCACCATGATATTTAGTTCATCTTTTGTTTTGTGTACCATTTTTTGACAAAGGCTATTTATAAAATCTTCAGAAGAATTATTCACGTGTGTATTTGTTACCCTCCAAAACATAACCAAAACAGAATCTTAGAAGCTCTGAGCAGTTTCAAAGTATTGGATCCTCACTGTGAATTTTAAATGTTCGAACAATAATAATAAAAATAATCTGAATGCTTGCCTGATTTGCGTGGAGGCATGTGGGATGTTAAGTTTTATTACAGATTATTTTAATAAAATCATCCATATGTAATATCACCGCTTTAAAATTAAAAGGAGATAAATGTTTAATACAACATTAATTTTAACCATATTCTTAATTATTACTGTGATATAGTTTAGTATAAATATTCTCTGATGCACGATCCCAATAAATATCAAGAGATTATCAAAACTTGTGTAAATAATTCACAGATTCTTTTTACCCTTTGAGCAGTGATCACATCAGTTTCTCTTCAGCAAGGATTATGGCCCTATTAAAAACTGTCTGCCTGAGCCGTCCTATAAAAATGCTGCAGAGATGAATCTGTAACATTATATGGTATCAACTACATTATCATAAAGAAGCAGTAAGAAGTAAATAGATAGAATGATAATCTGTCATGTGAATCACAGTCAGCTTAGAAAAGACTCCAAGCAACCAATACTCATCTGGGTCATTCTTTGCCAAGTGCTGTATTTTTCACTGAAGAGAATTTCCAAGTTCTAAATCACTCAAATGAAAGTGCTTTATCCTCTCCGGCTGGGACTACGAGTTATTTCCTCACCATTCATTTGTTCCAATGCTCAGCCTACATTTACTTTTTTTTTCTTAGTTTCATGCTATTATTCTCAGTTACTCTGGCAGTGCTTATAACAGATAACTTTATGAAACATTTCCAAGATTTGTTTAAGAGGAAGAATAATTTTTTTTTTTATATATCTGCGCTAAAAAGTCCAGTCTTCAGAACTCCACAGTATTGCCATACAGAACATCTCTGAAATTCTCTTCTTAAATACATTAAATCACTTGATAACAAGATACCTGCCTGCAGCTTCACACCCACATATGCATATGTATATGCATGCACACCTCAGTATAATTTTAGAAGTCCCAATATGCTTTTTCCCTCATAATTTTAAGGGAAGTATAACTTTCCTCAAAGAACCTGTAAAACTGCACACCTATAGATAAAACAGAATGAACCAAAGTAATGCTATTTTTCTTTGCAACGGAACAAGAAATATGAAATCCCAGTCCTTATTCATATCTAAGTTCATTTGGTAAAAAAGGATGTAACTGTTGTTTGCTGCCTCTTTGTGATGCTTAAGCAGTATACAGAAGGGAGAATGAAAGTGGCCTCTTAAGATCTCTAACCCAAAAATGGTGAATAATCATTTTAGCTGTTGTGAATTTAAAGTGTGTGATATGCTCTGTCATAGCCATTGCAAGAGATGTGGTTATAATAAAGAATATGCCAGAAATACCATTGGCATAGAAAAACATGGACAGTTATTGAAAGTTTGCTCAGTTCAGAAGATACTTCAGGCTCTTTTATGATGTTGAGGCTAGAAATAAAGACAAAACCAGTTTACCACTGCCGTTTGATGTCTGGCCTTGAGAAAATAGGGAATATGACTTGCAGTTCATTGGGCCTAAAGTGCTATACTTTTCCTTTTAGGTATCTCTTGGCCATAACAAGCTCTTAATATTTACGTTATGCAGTGATATATTTCTCTTTCACTCTTTGTTTTGTTTGATTTGAGTTTGGTGGAATCCAAAACTTTATATTAGCTAAGCCAGAATTCGTATTAATTTGCAAAAAAATTAACTTTGTTGCATGAAAAAACATTTAATCAATTATATAGTTTCACATTTTTAATACAATAACATTAGCCTAGAATAACTAAACTTTGGAGTATTGTACATTTGAAGAGAGACAGCTAAATGTACTCTGTGTGTGACATACACAGTGTTTCTTTGAAAAGAGACAGGGTAGACTGAAATATTTTGCATAATTACCTTATTTGTTTTTGTGGTGATCCTGAAAGATCAAGACAGTTTTACTTTCTCAAAGTTATATTGAAGGTAATAACCAAAAAATAATAAACCAGATTTTTTATTTAGAGTGGAAAAACCCCTCAACTTTGCAACTGAAATTAATCACAAAAATAATGTAGTAGAGAATGTGTCAACAGAATACATGCTTAACTATAAACTTCTGCATAAATTTGTAATTTTGTAAAGGCTTAACTTCTCTCAGTCTCCACTGTATCTAGATTATTTTTATATAGTCATCAAGAGTGACACAAGGGTAATATTACTCCCCATTAGCTTCTCTGTTTTATAGTGCAATATCTTACAAGTATACAAAGTATATCAGGTTTATGAACAAGCGTGCATAACCTTGGATAATATATAAAAGCTAAGAAGAATCAGATTAGAATATGGGTATAAATGCGCTAACGCCTGCATATCCAAATTTTCACTCCTTGAATAATGATGAAGAAAAATGAAAAGAGCATCAAGTGTTTTGAAGAGCTACAACAAAAAACGCCCCAAACATACACAAGACCACACACAGCTTCCTTCCCAATAAAAAAACAAACCAAAACAAAAAACCAACCAAACAAACACACAGCAAACCACTGAATATCAGCCATCTCCAGTTTTCTCCTGGTATGCTTAAAATTTAGGAACAGAAAATGTTGACTGCTCATCTTGTGTAATCTTTAGCGTGTTAAAATCAAAATTAAAAAATTGCTTTACTGGAAAAGTAGTTAAGATCAGTTGTCGGTGTTTCTGGAGCATTCAGTTGATCAGTCTGCTTCTATCTTGATACACCTTTCTTCTAGACTAACCATAAAGGTCCTGGACACAAGAATTGGTCAGTTCTGTCTTTCATCAGAAGTAAAATTTGCAAATTCAGTTAATGCTTTTGCTCATAGTTCTTGCAGAATACTTCATCTCATTACAAGAATGGTGAGAATGAACATAACAGGAGATGTTTTGCCCTTACTCATCTTTAATGCATCAACTCTGGGAGATTATTCTACGTTTATGAGGCTTTTTTTGAATTCAGGATCGATCATTTCGTACAATGTCAGAATTTCTGTAAGAACACAGATCTTTTAGGGCAGAAAAGGATTTATGGAGCAAGCTGTTTGCATTTCAGGTGAATGAAAAACTTTTTCGCCCTCAGCAGCAAAGGTGAATCATCAGGCTATGTATTAGTTGTTAACATATATGCCTCTACAGGTAAAGTAAATTAAAACTAATGCATGCCACAACTCACTCAAAGGGCTCTTTTCCTCTACAGCTTTGCTCTAAAAATAGGTGAGGGCTGAAACAAAAGCAGGTTGATTCAATTCCACCTCAACATTTTTCTCCATGTTCAGGGAAGTGTGGGGCTGTGCAGGGTAATCGAGAAGGGTTGGCTGTGCCTGCTCTGGAGCTAGAGTACACTTCAACTCACTGACCTGTGATGGCTCTCATAACATATGGGTTAGGCACTGGGATCTTGTGGAAGATAGGCACAGATACAGAAAATGGAAAGAACGACTTTAGAAGGAAGATTACCACTCCAGCAACCCATCCTGGACCAGAGAAACAAGAAGCTGCTTACAGATTGCGTTCTTATTGTACGGGTTTTCCCTTGAATTTTCTGTTACCCCCTTGCCATGCGGTGACCATGTGGTCTGCATGGGTGCCACCATGTTGTGCCTCCCCCACAACCAGCCCCGTCTTTGTCCTCACCCCATTGGTTGCCTCACCCATCCTTCCCCAATCCCCGGGTTCCTATCGGGAATCAATCCTTCCCCTCTCCCATTGGCTAGCCGGTTCCCCAAACCACTCCCTTCACCTGAACCCTTACCCAATCACAGCCCTATTCCCTGGGCCCTCCCCAGGGGATATATAAATGGTGGGCATTTTGAATAAACTACTTTTCCCTCCAGCACACCTCCAGGTCTCAGGCGTGGTTCCTTGCCTCAGCAAGGGGCTTCACATGGCCCAGAGGGACTGCGGGGCAGGGAGCCACTCCCCCCAAGTCTGTTAGGATTTTTTCTCCTTCTGCCCCTTCTTTAGGCAAGACAAAGGTATCTGTGTTATGCTGTTTCTGCTGCAGCGGTGTAAAAAACTCAGAGCCCTCGAAATGGCTCATTTCACCGGAGATCAGAGCAGCAGGTTACAGTAGTCATAAAATCAGCTTAGTGTGTCAAATTTTGTGAGCAAAGAGAGAAAAACTCTTGAAAACACAGGTAAAATATGACACGGATGTACTTGTACATGTGCACATACTTATGTTTTGGTGGCAAACTAACTTAATTCTTAATTTTGTTTTATGTTGATCTTAAGCTTAACAGCCACTAAGACAACAGAATTTAACGTTGTTCTGAATGAACCTTTAATATTAGAATCACAGAACTCAAGACTGGAAGGGATCTCTGCATGTCATGTAATCCCATGGCAATTTGATCAGATCATTCTGGGCATTGTCTAGCATAACCTCATTAACATCACCATCTCAGTGGACATGGAACAAAAGTCAGGTAAACTTTACATAATCTTCTGTTTAAAGGATTTTTTCTGCTTTTGAATTACCCTTGCTTTAGAAGCAGAGACTGCTGATAGAAAGTGGGTGTACTACAATACAACAAAACTAATGTTACTGCTTCTGCTGTTGGTACTTACTTAGGTGCAATGTGGATGGTGTCAGCAATGGGATTGTTTTACAGCTACCTTCACATTACATTCTAAGACTTTCATCTTACTAAAAATATTTGTTTACTTAAGATGTACAGGATTTAAAATTCACAGGTAGTGATTCAACCACTTAAATATAGACATTTAGTGACATTTTAGATACTGTAGGCCTGGCTATTCTCCCTGTCTTCTGCTTCAAGGCAGATCATGTATGATGTACCCCAGGTCATATGCCCCTCTGGACTTCTCAGTTATCCTACATTCTCTAAGACCCTCGCTGGTGGGGTGGTGTGAGTAGAAGAGTCTTGATGTTGTGTAAGCGCTGCTCAGCAGTAATGGAAACATCCCTGTGACATTAACACCGTTTTGGTCACAAGTCCAAAACAAGGACCATACAAGCAACTATGAAGAAAATTAACTACTCCAGCTAATGGGATTCTCAAAAGTCAACAGGCAGAGCAGAGTTGTCCTGAATACTATTCATCCCTCTTTTCTTTTCTGTTCTGTAGAGGAACATGTAGTGGAACCCCCCTGGACTGTCAGAAGTACATAGGAAACTCAGTATCCATTTCAAGGAGGTAAAGCTGGTAGGAAAATCCTTACACAAATGCCTGTTTTCTGTGTGGATTTTCAAAGAACTGTGTAGCTTCCTTATTGTGCCATGCCTTGTGCTTTTAGGGAAAAGGGCAAGCACCATCTTCGCTGCAAGTATTTAGTGAAATCTACAAGATCCATATATTTTCACTATTTGCTGCCTATATGGAAAACATTAGATAGGTTGGAAAATTTTTTATGTAAGGTTTTTTTCTTATGAATCACAAAATAGGTGGAGTTTTATTTGTGGGTTTGTCTTATTTATTTGTTTTGTTGCTGGAAATTTGAGCTGCCACAAACAAATTGTTACCTAAGAAACCTCTGCCTTCATTTATAATTAAAAAAGTTTCTAGCCTTCCAGACTGAATATTAATTGGAAGATAAGCATTCCCAATGAGATACAAAACCTATCAAACTCACTAACCCTGACACGTGCTCTCTTCCAAATTTAATCTTTTGGGTGGGGTGGGCATGAGGTGTGGTTATAAAATAACTTGAGTGCCTGTGGCTGACAATACTGAATTGAAACCTCACAAGAACAGTTTACCCACATCATGCATTAAACTTTATTTGTGAACAAAAAATATTTTACATTAGAATATACTTTAGGGTAATTATCCCTACTAAGCTGCAGCTTGCTCTTTACATTTGTTAGTCATCTTTTTAGACAGATCTCTAGCTTCTTTTTTTCTTCCTTGCTCATATGGCAAATTCTGAATTTTGCTAATAGGATCATCAGGGACCTCACTCCCATCTGACACTTTGCTAATACGACAAGTATTCTGTTGTTACTAGAATGAGTGAATAAGCAAAAATGTACAAGCATTCACATATATTTTTTCATTTGTATAATTTTGAATAATAATTCTGCTTTCTGAAAACTCAGTTCCAACTCTAGGAAAGTCAAATCAGACTTCTGGGATATCGTATTTTGTTTCATTATGCCTTGCCTTCTCTGAGGTAACTTACTTCCTGTGGGATAGCTATCAGCAGTGTGCACACTGTTCCTGATGGGACATTATCATTATTTTAGAGCTATGATAGCACTGTTGTTTGTTTTAAAGAGCTATTCCCCCGTTGATGCAGTCTTCAATACTGTTCGTGATTATTTCATTGCTGTTAAGATTAGAAACTAGAAGGTAATAGCAGCTCTATCATACAATTAATTGACTTCAACATTTGAAATGACTGATATAGGATGAGAAGAGAAAATGAAATCCTAATGAAAATTCCTAAGTTGAAACTAAAGAAAAATGGATGTATATAGCATATTGAATGCTATAATATGTGTTTCTCTGACTTTTTAATTATAAAGTGCCCTCAAAATTAGCTACTTAAATTGTAATGTCTGCTTCTGAGGATTATCAAGGCATTCTTGGGCTTCAGACAACATGTTGAGCATACAGATTTTTGTTTTCTTTGCACTTTGAATTTTTAGAAAAGGCTGGATTAATTGTCTTCTTTAGAGTCTCCAAAGAAAGAAGAGCATCGTGTTAATGGCATTCAAGTACATAAAAACTGCTTCATAGAGGAAGGGATTAATCCCTTTCTTATGTTCGTGATCAATAGAAAAAAATTGAAGAGCTTGAATTGCAGCAATGGAGGTTTATATTGCACATTGAAAATTTTAATATAAGGCAAAACATCTTTCAAGTTAGCCCCAAACATAATTGGTTGAGAGAGTAAAAGGAGAATGACTAAGGAATATCTTGAAGTCCTTTCCAGCATTCTTTGTATGATTTTATGTTCCTCCTCTGAGGAGCAGAAGCTTTGGGGCTCAAAAGATTCTTTTTCTGAGTTCTCTTGAGAGTTTCCGGAGTTTAGGGACTCTTAAGAAGGATCATTTCTTGGAAGATGCATTCTGACAATCCAGAACTCTTGCTGCACTTGGCACACCTGAAAATTGAGAAATCCAAACTCACAATCCCTTTTCAGTATTCTGAGTTCTGTCCTAGAAACCTCACTAGCCTGTGATCAGATGATCAGAGGCTAAGTGATCAATAGAGCATGAGAAAGGAAATTTGAAATTATAAGAGACAGATGGGAGGAACAGTCAATGCTTTTAAGTAATGTGTCTAAGAAACATATCCTATCACATTTATTGCTCACACAGGCTGGTCACTGAAGCACTATGCATAAATTCAGGTTTGTACACCACATGCAAAATTTCTGAATATTTAATGTGTATTGATTATGTAATTGTAAAAGTCTAATTTAAAAAAATGGAAATATGGTTTCTAAAGCTACAGTTCTTATAGTGTTTTTTACAACAACCCATATCAAGTTATTTTGTCCAGGAGAAGTGAACATATTGCAAATAATAAATCTAAACCATGAACAAAATTTAGGGCTATACTTTCACTTGGAAAAGATGTAGGATTAAATATCCATTATCTCCTCAGCATCGATAGTCCTATGCTCAGCACTGCCTTAACCTCCAACTGAATCCTCTCTAAAGTGAGGATTGTTGGACTGCAGTAGGAGAATGGCAAACTACTACAGTTCTACTGAGTTATCTCACTAGAGCTGCCCATCATTTAAAGAGTAATTCCATCTATGTAGTATGTGTTTGTACGTGTCTCAAAAGGCTTTTTTTCTATACTACTGTATGTTTTAAGAACAGATAAATACTCATTGTTCTCACAACAAATTAATAGACTGAAAATAAATGATCATACTGAATTACAACTTTGCAAATAATTGAAAAATTCAGAGTTAATAACTCATAGAATGATGAGAGATAATAAATAGAATTACCAAAATTACTTGCAGTAATTGGATGATGCTCTAGGAATGAAAATTTGTACCATGGAGGCAGTAGTTTCCCTACAGGGATCAGCTAGGAACTGTTCCATTAAACCAAGAGAATCAAAAACAGCCTGGTATGACTTAAAACACTGTAGAGTAAGGGGTTTGTTAAAGACAGAGAATACTGGGGGGTTCCTTGGTCTGGGATTTAATGATGTGAGATTGTTTGTCTGAGTATGCATTTTTCAATATATTCCTTTTTCCTTGCTTCTGAACATAAATGTTTCAGAAGCAGGAGCTGGTTTTTTTGTATGGTTTAACTCCATGATTGTTTGCTCTGTTAGGCAGAAATCATTTATAAATAAACAGCTGAGTCCTTGGTATGGTTAAGGATTTCAACATAGTTGCAAGTACAGAGCATGAGGAAAGCTCACCTTTGCAGTGTTCTGCTGTGTCTGAGTTGTTCAGGCCTGTTTAAAAAAACACTGCTCTAATTTACTCAAGCTACTTATGTCCTCCAGGACTGAAACAGCAGCTGGAAACAAGTTTTGTGTTGGCCAATGCTGGTCTGTATTTGCGTTGGTCACTCCTTTTACCTTGGCAGCGCCAAGTGCAATATTAAGATTAGCTCAGTCATTAGAAAGTTTAATCATGCTGGGTGCTGAGTCAAGTTTTTGCCAGGAAGGCAACAGTATATGCACAACCTGTCTGAAGGCTCTGGAGCCAGTGGGATGATACCTATTTCCATAATGTGCTGCTGTGCTGATTCCCTGCACAATATCTTCTTACAGGAAAGTTCTTCAAAATAAATTGTCAGTATTTCTCAAAAGGAAACATGACTGTTGTCAAGCAACTGTCTAAAAAGACAAGAGCATAAGGAGTGAATAATGAAAGCTCATAATTGGCATATGTGAAATTCAAGCTCATGTTGGAAACTATTCCTGCATTACTAATCAGCTAATAACATAATGTCTTCCAAGTATGTGTGTTAATAAAGACCCTGGGGAGGTAAACAAAAGAAATTATGCCTTTTCTTTTGCCCAAGAGAGGCAGGCTTACAGCAGAACATATGCAGTTCTGTTGCGCTACAGTAGAAGAGGGAGAAGATCCAGAGTAACTGTGTTTTGTCTCTTCAGTCTATCTGCTCTTACGCTTGGCAGCTGCAGTCTTCAGCAACGCAGGCATCACAGGCATTTAAACAGAGGGCAATGGAGGTTGCTGATCACTATATTTCAATTGATATAAGTCCCTGGCATATGCTAAACAAAAAGTCAAACAGCAGGATTCATAATGGTCCTTTATATTCCTCTTAATCTATGCATTTATGAAATTGCAAATTATTACTTATTCTAGAACTGTCGTTTAGCATTCTCAGTACTAAACAGAATAAAGCACCCTAGAAGGATCCTTAGTCAAGTCTTGTTTGAAAGATATCTAGCAAAAGAGCATGTTTGACTTCTAAAATGCAAAGCTGAGACCATGTTCTGTAGAATAAACTCCCTCTGCCAGAATTTCAATAGCAGTTAATTGGAATCTGTTCAATCAGTAAACCATCCTGGGTTGTATCAGCTGAGATCTTCTCCCATATTTGTTTGGAATCTGTTTGTGTAGTCTTCCTTCAGGCAGAACTTCCATTTAAAAGGCTTATTTATTTTTTCCGGCTTAGTTCATTTAACAGGTATAAAAAATGTAATTCCAGTAAGGGGTGCTAGAAGGCTTCAAATAATTGTTATTAGGGAAATTCTTTATTTTCTTTAACCCTGTTGATTTACAGCTTGTCTGTATTGGATAGATATTTTTAATGAAATGGCTTTCTTCAACTTTTTTATTGCAAGTTTTCCTTTGGTTGTGCTGAACACTTTCTTTGGGGGAGACACTCACCAGAGATGTAACCTGCTAATGCCAATCCTCATAAGAAGTCTACTCCATTTTCTGTAGAGTTATTCTGTCTCTAGAAATATTGCACTTCATTTAAATTGTGCCCATTGAAAACACGTATTTCAGCTCAAGGACCCAGAGGCATTATTTTTCATCCTGAAATATGGATCATTCCAGTCTTTATGATACAAACAACTCTCAACCCTTAGCATTTCAGCAGCAGCATTATTTTTGCAAAGATTCAATTTCAAGCTGTCTGAAGCGGTGCTGTCCAAGATGAGCCTAGAATATTCTTTCAATAACTATTGAAAGAAATAATTAGTCAAAATGGACCAATTTCATAATGAGATAAATTATTTGCATTTTTTTCTACTATTAAAATGCATTAACATCTTTTAACTGTACATATAACTGTGGAGCTCAGTTTTTGAGTCAGAAAATTGTGGACTCAACTTCATTTTAGGGGAAAGTGCTATAAAAAAGTAAAAAATATCTCTGCTTGTGTTTGGATTAGAATCTTTCAGGGCAAGTAATAGAAGGACTTGGATACACTAGGATTTGATTTGCTTGTATCAGGACAATATTGGAAAGAGGCTATTTCAGATATCTGCCTGAAATACTTGATGTTCTTTGGCAAATCTAATGGAAAGCAGGAAATCAGGAATGATTAGGGAAGAAATAGGGTTCAAATGAAATTACTTTTTATAGTACTGTATAAATCCATAGTTCCTGCCCTTTGAATAATGTATGCAGGAATGGCCATGACATCCAAACTTTGTATAAAAAGCCATCAAAAGATGACAAAACACCCAAGAGTTACAGATTGTGCAGTATACATCTGCAGATCATGCAATCAACACCAATTTAATTCCATGTATCTAATTGTATATATGTAAAGATGTGCAATTAATTTATTTGTGACTAATTGCAAGTCTAAAGCCATCTAACATTGTTCCTTTAGTTGTTATTTAATTTTTAATGCTTTCTTCAAAACACTATGAATATAGTATCTTAATATGATAGTTTACTTACTTTGGGGATAGAAGGGGAGAAACAGCAACAGCAATTAACAAGAGAATGTATAGCACTGTTAAGAATTTATTAAGTCAGCCTCTGTCATGAGCTAAACATATAACAATGTATTTAAAATATACTTCAGTAATACATTCCTTGCAAATGTAATGATAATAAGTCATCAAAGGAACGAGCACAGTTTGTTTATTCTGTCTAATCCTTTTATTTTAAGAGTCCTAACATGACAAGAAAAAGAGTCAGGACAGTTTGGATAACAGGTCAAGATGTGCCACAGATCACTTGCATAAATTTGGGCATTTGATTTATGCCTCATAATCCATGTAGTCAAATAAGCACACTGAATACATAAATGCTACTTTTCCTTTTCAATTGGACCCAAACGGTCTTAAACCCTTTAAAAATCTGTCCATGGTGTACCCAAGTTCTGATTTCCTAATGCCTATCAGATTAGCTCAGTTTGTTGGAGCATGGTTCTAATACATCAAGGTTGTGGGTTTGATTCCCCCTATGGGCCATGCACTTAAGGGTTGGACTCTATTATCCTTGTGGGTCCCTTCCAGCTCAGAATGTTCTGTGATTCTGTCCCCAAAGACATGCCTGGAACCTTACAGTGACGCTTTATACTGGACTCAGGACAAGTTAAGCATGTAGGTAGTATGAAATACTGGAGGTAAAAATGTGTCTTCAGCCTTGTTTGGGAAACCACTAAGTAAGAAAGTGGAAGTCTGTAGGGTAGCGTTTGCAAATATGAGACATCAGCCTCTGGGGTCTGTTTTTACTTTCCTTATACACAAATGTCACTGAAATGTTCTAGGATTCTACTAGGATTCCAAGTTACCATTTTCTCATCTGTATGAGGCAAAATCACCCCTCACTCTCCGTCTCTCTTTCCCTTTTTTTTTTCCTGGCTTAATATTCCTTTCATGTTTCCTTATGGTGGCAAGGTTTCAGCAGCAGCAGAGCTTAGAAGGTAAGGAACAGTTCATACTGGGATACCAGTCAGACTTTGATGTGAAACTTATTCAGTCTGCTGAACTCTACAAAACCAGGGCATTTTTGGCCATATAAAGAAGATAAAGTTTAGAAGTTTGAGGAATTTTCAGAGAGAAATCTGTGTCTTCTAAAGAGTTTAAGTTCCTGCAGGGCTCAGTGCTAGAATAACAGAGATTTTCAGGATGTCGGTTTAAGTTGTGAGTATTTAAACTGTATCCAAACCATACATTTTAATTCACTGAGTGAAAAAAGGTTGAATCATATCCTCTATGGAGTAGAAGATCGATTCCACAGAGGTTTTCTTGGTATTAGTTCTTATTTCCTTCCTCTGAGATAGAAAAGTAAAATATTTCTATAAAACATTTTATTATATTAATGTCTTTCTCAGTTGAAGGATAACTCCAGAATGATTTGTGTAATAATATTGCTTTGATATAGTCATCCTCATACAGAACAATATACTTCACCATCTCAGACACCGATAAGGTCCAGAATATCCGTAATAATACAGTGTGGTGGGTTCACCTTGGCTGAATGCCAGGTGCCCACCCAG
>VWZG01000742.1:218770-242216 GCA_013396735.1 Grallaria varia
GTTTGGGGTTTTCCCTTGTGAAAGGAAAAAAAAAGGAGAATGTTGTATGAAAAACTTGTCTGCCTCCCACCCAGGTCACCATCTGTGGCCTAAGACAGATCTTTCTGAATACACTGGAGCACTAGTGTTTGTACTCTGCTCAGATTTTAAATAGTCATTTTGTGTGCCTTTAATTCAGAGGCTCTAAAGATAAGGCATTTAAAGAATCCTTCTACTTACATGATGTTCAACAAAGACCTATTGAAAGTCAGATGCTTTTAATATTCCATAAAATTTGGACATGCAAACTTCAGAGATTTTGACTGCAATATAAAAGCGTGCATCAGAGATCCACTTTCATTTGTCAGTTTAGTTAATTTTTCTTTTATTTAATCTTTCTGTTTATCTTTGTGTACAAGAGAGAACGGTGTCCAGAAAGAGGTTTAGATATTATTACATTTGCAAACTCAAACACACTGAAAGGCAAAAGTACCTGAAATAAAGTCTTGTTTATGTTTGGCTTATTTTTGTTGAGATGCATAACTATGTGTTGACATTATGATCTTCATAAATACAGAATTTCATTACATGCACTTAACCCCCAAGCCCAAAGTACCCAAACCCACACAAACCCATTAATATGGTAATGACAAAGTGTATACAATAAATTCCTGTACATTTCAAGATTTCAGATGTCCTGTAGGCACAGGAATTATTTAGGGTAGACAGAAAGGGTCCTGCAGCCCTGTGTGAAATTGATCTAGAAGGTTGGAAAAAGTAAGAGATCTGCATATATTGAAAAGAAGAATTTCTAACAGTGATATTGGTTATAATGCAGAACAGTCAGTTATCACATTTAAAACTAGATCATACAAAAACAGAATATAGAACAATCCTGACAATTTCTAAACAGTATATCAAATCAGGTCTTACACTTCCCTTTCCTGAGAGTCTTAGAGAATTTTTTATCTTCTTCTGAACATTAGATTTGTGTTCCTGAAATAAAAATAAATAAAAAAAAATCTCCAACAGAGGTAGATATTTTTGTTATATTTTATTTTATTTGAATGTTTTAAGAACTGATCAGAGAATGAATTTCACAGAATCCTTCCAAGTGCTAACTTTGAACTTGTAGTTCTGCTTAGTATTGTCTATCAAAAACATTTTTAAAGCTTGGAATTAAGACCCAAAAAATGCTTTTTCTTTCCCTTCGTAGTGTTGTAAAAAAAAGACCTAGACCCTGGCAATTCCTAAAGCAGCACTGTTTATCGAGGTGATGATGGGCATGTTATCAATGGTCCACTTTGGCCTCCAATCGGGAGGCGTGGAGACACACCATCCATAATGCTGCTGATTCCTTTGAGAACACACGCAGAATCAGTCTGGAGGAGAAAAGACAATGCAGAAAGAACCGTGCCTCACCAACACCGCCTATGGAGACTTTCTGCTGTGCCTTTTGCAACCGGCCTTGCCTATCTCGCATTGGCCTCTTTAGCCATCAGCGCGCTTGCAGCAAGCGTGGGTAGAGCCCTTCCCAAATCTTCGTTCGCGAAGCCTAGCCATGATGGTGATGATGATGATGATGGTGATGATGATGGGTTCGTTATTCCTAGTAAACATTTAAGCCTTTAAAGATTTTTTGACAGTGTAAATAGCACGCTAAAATATTTACTCTGCCCTTCAGTAAATAAAATCCTACTATGCCACTAAGAACAGAGTTATTTAAAATTCAGAATTAAACTGAATTAATCTCAGACTCTTAAAATGAACTTTTCTTAGTTGATTTAAGGGAAGGAGACCTTAAAGGAAGGGAATTGATCTTAAGGGACAGAGAAAGGTAATATTTGTCTGCCTGTTGTGGAGTTCAGGAAATAGAGACGCTGACTGGTGGGATCAGTGCAGTAGTTCAGGATTACAGGTCGCTTGCAGTGACATTTTTCTGGACCTAGAGAGAATAATGTGGCAAGCTTCATCTGTTGCCTGATGCCCTCAGAATCTCCAGCTCGTTCACATCCTCTATTACATTTCTAGAAGGAGCAATGTGATGTGATGGTGCTCCCACAAAGTGGAAGGAATTGGAGGGACAGAGGTCCATTCCCCACAGCAGCTAGCTCCATCCCAACACTGTGTTTGGATAAGGCCTGCAGAGCCAGATTTTGCTGTTATCCCCTATGCAAGTGACTCCTCAGCAGTCTGGTCACACACATACCAGAGACAGATGTGTTAGTGAAGAGATTCCGCTTTTTTGCTTCTCGTTGCATCAATTGTCTGGCCAAGACACAAATAAGTTTATAATAAAACGAGTCTGCGGCTTAAACCATCTTTTCTTTTGAAACCAAGCTGTGAGACCAAAGATAACAAACATAAGAACATATTTTGTGAAGAACTATGTGTATTTATATGTCCTACTAGAACCTAGAGTGAAAGAGTAGCTTTTCACTCTCTTACTCTGAAAAAGAAGAAAAAAAACCAAAGTGAGAAGCTTTGAACATCACAGCAAATTTTATGTGCTGCATTAAGACTGGCTAAAGGTGTAAGTAGATATGAAAATCTACATTTTATATGTTATTGTGATAAGTTTGGGAAATTTCAGTTCAGGGGGAATTTCAGGGTGTTTAAATAGATTGTCTTACACAAAATATCTTATGTATTTGATTTTTTCCTTTAAATTATTTTCAATCCCTCCAATTTTCTACAGTAGCTGCATACCACAGAAATGTGTGTTGAGTATTGCTTTAATGTAATTTACATACAGCATACAGAGCTTTCATGTGTGAGTTTTTTTTTAGTGAAGGATGAAGAGTAAGAGAGTGAAATTCTCTGACATATCAACACAGTAGTTAGGGGCAATGTTTCCTAAGACCATCAAGCCTTTCAGAGTTATTAACCTATTGGAGATCAGTGTCCTGGTGAATGTTTGTGAGTTCATGAGGCTGACATCTTCAGCAGAAAGTGTCGCTAGGGACTGCTTTATTATCTGTATTTTCTACTCAGAGTAAGATGTTTCTAGATTCATGGAAGAACATTATATGAACTCTTTTTCTCTGAAACTGCATAAACTGAGCCATCCATTTGTTCCACTGAACTACGCATCCATAAAAGGGTACTATCATATATTAGCCTAATAAACCTGACTTCATTTCTTGGTATTTTATGAAATGCCTATTTAAGTTTGAAGGTAATCCAGATAATGCAAACAATTTTGGGAAGAAATCATGCTTATAGATTACTTTTAGGCAGACAATTTACTAATGAATCATTGTAGTTGCTAGGAAATGGATTGAACGAGCAAATTTTGATTACTTTTGTAAATTGAGTCAAACAGTAGTTACCAATTTATGTACACACAGCTGACTGAGCATACCAGATGGTAGGTAATGCTTTTTGCAAGATTAACCTAATGTTCTACATCTGTGGGAACATTAACCTAGTGGTTCAGTACTCTTGTAAAATTCAACAATGTGTGTTGTAAGGACATAGAGTTGCATATTTCAAGTCAAATACATAAAAGAGTCAGAAATCTTAAGTCAAAACGTATTTAACTATTCTTGTCTAATGGACGCTTCTCAGTTAATACACAAAAAGGAAGGGAAAAAAGCAAGCAAGGAAGGATGTTCTTCAGCTCTTCTATGAAAAGTAAAACGAAAAACTTGAATGGTTGAAGGAGTTAGATATTCATAGCAGCATCCCCTGACATGTACCATGGAAATAATGTTGAGCAAAGTTAGTGAAATGTCTATAGCCCTTTTAGCATTTCTTAAATTACCATTGCCCCTACTTACAACTAAAAGTATTAGCGGTATGATCTGTGACTCTTTCATAACTCCTTCATTCCTCTAAGCACACACAAATTTCTCCACTTGCTGGTTATGGTTCTGTTTACAGAAAGAACAAAGCAGTCAAGAACAATCAATTTACACATTAAAGGTACTTTTTATTTTAGAAAATCATGTTAAAACTACATGAATTTCTGGTAAATGCTTGTGGATTTACATTTACTCCCATCATTTGGATAAGAATATGGCCATGCTCACGGTTCCTAACATTTCAAGTCCCCTACTCTTTAATACTGTTCTCAGATAAGAAAAAGTAATTAGCTTGCCTTAGCTAACTATTTTAGAATTCAATTCCAGTTTCTTAAAATTGGGTGGATCCCTGAAAGATTTTTTAATTCTTTGCTTCTATCAAAATACCATTCTGTTTAAATAATGTTTTCTCTATAGTTCTATTCTTAGATACATGAAACCATAATAAATAGATGCTATATAATAAAAGGGTGTCTTAAATTTAAAAAAACCCAAAATAACAAAAAAACAAAGAACGTAAACCCCACAAAATTAAAACAAAAAACAACAAAAGACCCACCTATATTTAAACTTGTTATTGATATTCTGCTGCACACAATGTGGCAATCTCATCATTACACTCTTTTCTATGAACCAACATCTCTAGAGAAATGAAATTTGCCTCATTTAGTGCAACCTAACCAGGAAAGGATCTGGGGAAAAAGAAGTGTGATGCTGTTGAGACACATAGAAACACTGAGTTCCTGACACAAGGTTGTCTTTAAATTATGTCTCATATATGAATTATTTAAGCAGAAGTAGTTCCTTTTTTCTTTTTTTTTTTTATTTGTCCTTGTGCATTTTTATGAAAAGGGGCACTTTCTGCAAAAGGAACTCAAATACTTTCTATCTAGTTCTTACAATGTATGGGGGATTATCATATGACTTTGTGAAGGCATGCTCAGTCCATCTCAAGACAAGATTGTTTTAGAATGCTAAAGGAAGCTTGAGGAAGGATCCTGAGTGTAGTGGGAGAATAAAAAAGCATTTTGATATATCCAAGAACTGTAAGTATGAGTTAGAGCAATGCAAAGCAGCAAGAGAATTGGAAGAAGAAAATATTTTTTTAAAAATTTTGAATTACAGAGTTTCAGAATTTTAATCTATTCCTAATTTTTTTTTTTTTAAAGACACACCATTCCTCCAAGCTAAAAAGACAATACAAGGCAGAAAACACATAAGCATTCACCTCCAGGAGATAATAGGAAATTTAGAAAAATCGATATGCAACACATAGGTCACAGGGAAACAAGTTATATACTACAGTCCCTTTAATAACAGACAAAATACATGAAAGTAGTAAAAATATAAATGGTTTGAGGACAAGCTAGGGAGTTGATATGTATCTTCCATACAAGGATTAAACAATAAAATGTCCCCATTATTTTAGTACTGTAAAATATTTTTCTTTGAAAACAGAATGAATAAAGGTTTACTTCATCGGGTATGACCATTAAGCATTTAAAATCTGAGGTATTTTAATTATTCTATCATTCTTATTCTATTTCTTGACCAGATAGATAAAATGTTATTAACAGTTGAGGATGTACATGCTGTAAATTTCTTGGACAGAATGAGTAATTGAATTAAACATACACATAAAATCATAAAGATTAAATTGTTTAATCTTCATTTCCTTTGCTATGTAGGCAAAAGATTGTGCTTAATTCTTCTTTCAGCACAGCCAAAATAATTATGTATAGATGTGCTGTTCTCACTGAGAAGGGTGTGGTCTTATATTTTATGTCTTAACTACCTCTATACCAGGGCTCTGGCAACAAACTTTGGGAACCCAGCTCCTCCTTATGTCCCATCACATATGAAATATGCAGAGTTCATTGCAATTACCTCTCTTTAATTGTCTGTCATCACTTCAGCCTGTGTTGAAAAATAATGAGTTGCACAGCCTTAAACATGAGGACAAAATCAATCTGTGGTTCATTTAAGTGTCTATCTAACAATATGCTAAGTGTTCTGAACTCATTCCAGCAGAGCAACTACTTTTGGACTCAGCTAAACATTGGAACTGTCCAGCTGAATCCAGTGAGACATCCCTCTCATCCTTGAGGCTAAACAGTCGTAATTGCTAGGCCTACTTATTTTGTTGGATAAGTGAGAGCATGTTCAGCATTTTGTAAGATCAAGATTTGGTCCTGAAAATTTTCAAACTCAGTCCTGTAGTTTGTCTCTTTTCCAGTTTTCCAGTAAAATTCTAGGAAATAGTCCAACCTTCATGTGAGCAAATAGATATACTCAAATTTTCCTCAATATGGCTGAAACTGGGAATACAGACCTTTCTATAGTAGATTAATTTCTAAACCTTAACAAGCATTTACATGAAACATTGATTTTTATATCTTTAATTCACCTATAAAAGTGTATGCACATTATACACAGTACCATGTATGATAATTTAACCTTTGAGTCTAAAAGGAAAGTACATCCAAAGTAGCAATGTGATGTCAAAATTAATCCAATTTTGAACGTAACATCTCTTGTCTTGCCTGACAACTTTATAAACAGTGAAAGATTCAGAAGGAGAAAAACTTCTCCAAGCAAATCACAGAATAACAGAATACTAGACATGGAGAAACTCATCTGAGCAACCATGGGAAGCATCTGGTCTTTGCAAACTTAAAATTGCACGGAAAACACATCTGCCCAAAAATCAGAGCACTGGCATCTGTTGTGGCCAGCTGTTGCTTTGACCATTTATACACAGAAAAAACAAAAAAAAAAGGTATTACTTTTAATTAACCATTCCTTACTCCCACTTCATTTTCTCAGTGCAGAGGTATCACTATAGTAACTCAATCATGTTAAGAAAGCTGTATTGTTTTAAATAAATTCTAGCATGAGATACATATTATATCCAAGTTACGTCAGTCCTGCACTGAGCATCAGTTTGATAGAAAAAGATTAATTGATCGGGGTTCTAATTGGGTAGCATATACTGTAATTGCAATTAACTGAGGCCTGTTCTCAGGTTTCCTCATCTGAACCATAGGAAACATTCCATGTGATCTGACAAGTAAGCTAAGTTAAATGGCACAGACTTTGAGAGGCCTTTTTGGGTATTTTTTAAGTGATCTGGCAACTGTGTGGTAAATATCATATGAAAAATGATATACTTTCCTTTTTAGTAAGATGAGAATAGTTTTGGCACTATTTTGTATAAGTTGTTCAATACTAAATTATAATTAGTGATCACTCTATGATATTATTGCCATATATATGACTGGAGTTTTTTTCAGGTTGCTCAATTATTTCTAATTATCTATAAATAGAACAAAAATATGTTTTCTCTGGTAGGTATTTATATTATCATTACTTCTTGTAAGGAAATACATCCTTTCATAACCTTAGTTGTCTTCAACATCAGTTCATTAGTGATCTAAGCCATTATGAGTATCCAAACAAGAAGACTGAAAGAAAAACCATATGGAAGGGGTCTTTACAGAAAGACATAAGTAAGTCAAATTACCAAAGTTTTGAAATTCTGCTTAAATATTAATTGCTTTCCTTAAGGCAAAACTGATTAACCTGCCATAGGAGCTTGGTTTCACCTTATGAAAAAATGTGTTGTACATTTGCGTTTATGTGAAATTAAATATAGGTAGGACCTGCTTAAACATTGTGTCCACAGCTTTTGTTTGGGCCAGCTCAGAACACTACACCAAGTTTCAGGATGAAGGTCTGTAACTTCATTTATTTAATGCCTAAATACTTAGATGCTAGCATGAGGACTAGCATTTTTATTTTCTCATTTTCTGATGACGTTTTATTTTTAAAAAAATTCTTTTTTGAAACTGTGGTGGGTCTGGCTGAGCCAGAATTTGTTTCCCCATAGGAGCCCTCGCTGTGCTCTGCATTGGTGTCGATAACACACCCATATTTTGGCTATCACTGAGCACAGCACTCACTGTTCAGTCAAGGGCAAGGTCCTGGGAGGGGACACAAATAGGCCAGCTGACCTGCACTGACTAAAGGGATATTCCATACCATATGACGTCAACCCAGATATAAAAGCTGGGGCAGGAAGCAGGAAGGGGAGGCACTCATTGTCTCCGGTTAGAAGATTCTAGGAGCCCTGCTTCTCAGACGTGGTCGGGTGGTCCTGCTGCTCATGGGAAGTAGAGATTAGTTGTTGCTTTTGCTTTGCGCGCGCGCACCCTGCTTTGCTTTGCTTTCTGTATTAATATACACTGCCTTATCGCAACCCACGATTTGTGCTGGTTTTTTTTTTGTTTCCACTCTTACTCTCTCCCCTGTCCAGCTGGGAAGGGGGGGGATAGAGCAACTGGGTGGGCACCTGGCATTCAGCCACATAATTGGAAATTTTTTTAAGTAATCTAAAGTTAAGAATAATGTGCTTCATGTGCTTTCTATGCTTCATACAAGGTGCTGTGATTTAGGGAGCACTTCGAACTTTACAGTACAAATATTTTGTTTATAACATTCTAAAAGAATCCTAATATGCATATTTATTTACTTTATTATAATAGCTTTCAGTTACTTTAATAATTTTCCTTCTCTACAATTTCTCATTATATAAAATGAATTCACACAAGGCCCACACTGCTAAAGGTGATACTTTTTTTTTTTCCTTCAGTCATGCATGGTATAAAAAGAATGATTTATTTCTTTATTTGGATTATAGTTTGCTAAAAGTGAGTAGTCGATGAAAGCAAAAAATGCTGAAAATATTTTTAGTGACCCACTGACAACAACTCCTTAAAAAAACAAAATGGAAAGAAAAAAGCTTACATACTCTATCCAAAACTGCTTCAGAAACTTACTCCTTCTGCTTGTAATTGTGCAGTAGCATTTTTACTGAAAAGTTAATTTTATAAAATTGAAATCTCTAATAGGCAGTCTTTTTGAAGTTGAAAAGACCTGTTTTCCTGCAAACACCTTGTTTCTTGTGTCTTGTCTATGTAATAAAATTGATTAACCTTTTCAAATTACATGGACAACAGGTATGGAATAAACTCCACTTATATTTCTCAGTAGTATTGATTCTGAGTTTTCACCTTCCCACTAATGGCTCTTTTCCTGTAATTATGCTTATAAAAGTATGGGGTATTTTTAATCACAATTGCGGAAAATGCAGCCCTGTGGAACTATATATGCCTTTCCATTTTGTTTCCTCCTATACTAAAATTTCTTAGGAAAAAAAAAAAAGACACTTAACTAGATACTACTTTAAAAATCTAAAAATATCTTCTTGGAAAGTATGATATTTGCTATTTACTTTCTCACACCAAAAGTTGAATTCATCTTACCGTCTTCAGTTTTTTCACTTGATTACATAAGCTGGTCTCTACAGTGAACATACTTATGAATTTATCATAGAGAGGATCCTTTCAGAGGAGAGTAATTTCGCCAGTGACACTCTTCAATCTCTTCTACTTCCTTCCTTGTGCCTGAGTAGTTTAACTAGTACAACAGAGAAGAAGGTCCTCTCCAAAAGGCCACAAGTTTTACAGTTGGTAACAGTAATACAATGTGGCTTTGAAAACAACACTCCACCTCAGTAGTCCTACACAGAGACAGATTTTTCTCTGAAGTGCTCGATTAGCAAAATTGCTGTATTTTCTACAGCTGTAGATGTTTCACATTTGTGTCTTACTGTCTAAATGTGTTAGTGAAAAAAAAAAAAAGGAAGAGAGACATCATGATGGAGTCTCCAGCTCAGACCTTGCTCTGAATGGTAGTAGTGTCCTTTTGGCTGAAATAGCAGTGGGCTGATATATGCGTTTGGCAGTAATGAGTCAATTTCCAAGGAAGCAATGATAAGTTATCCTAGAAAGATCTTTGTGCTCTCCACAGCACTGTGCTAACTCAGATCTATAAATTTTCCACTGATTAAATATTTGCTATTAAAAATGAGACATTATCTGTCTCAAGGCTGAAATATTTTTGTTAATCTGCCTCATTCTGTCTGGATGAACCAAACAGGGATCCATACCTACTCACTTTCATCAAGATGTAGCTTCCAACAGAGTGGCAAAAGAAAGAAGATAGGTCATGGCAAATCCGTCAGAGATGGCTTTGGAAATTTTCAGTATGTGAGATGCTGATATAGATAAAGAGTATCATCATTAGATTACTACTGTTTGTCCTTTCATTATTCATACTAACTTCATGCATTACGTCTCATCTATTAGTTCATAACTATGACACTAATGATCATAATTACTTGTGTATGTGGTAAAATGTTCAATGCATTCAAGAACAGAGGAAAACTGATATTTACTAAAGGATATTAACTGACTATGAGGTCAGATCTAAAGAGTATTCCTTTTAGTAACTCTAGTTTACTCAAAAAATCTCAAACCTTTCTAAGACTGGAGTACATTTTAGGAGGAAATAATTTTGAGATTGCTATTTTCAGATCATAAGTCTTAAATATCATACTTGTTTTTTTGCTTTGTGTTTCACATGAAAGCAAATAAATCTTATTAAATATTTTATTGAGTATACTCTAGACTATGTTGCCTTTTTTTTTTTTTTTTCTTATTCTTGAGTATACTCTTAGAATATGTTGACTAGATATAGCTTGGATGGGGCTGCTGAAATGAGGTTTCAGGTGTCCTCTCTGACATTATAATAACAAGGAAACAGAAACACCATCCTGGAACTGAAAAGCTTTATGTCTGTGCTTTAAAAAGAAAAAAATTCTAGTTCTCTGAATTAGGTTTAAAGGAAGCAAATTATTTTTCAACTAATCTGAACAGCCATTTTTACAGTTGTAGATTTGCTTTATCTGTAAGAGGGGAAGCAATTTATTTACTTGTGCAATGCCACAGGTTTTATCCAGATGCAGAAGACCTGGAAGTAAATACTCATAATTTCTTTTAGACTTACATTAATAAAAATAAATAGATAAATATTCTAATGCAGTTAAATTCCTTATAATGGAGTAAATCCATTTGACTTGTATCATTCTAAATAGATAATCAGTAGGGTATATGATGAAATAGACAACATGATCATTAAATCTACCAGTCATTCCTTAGCTTGATTTTTTTTCACTATATAACAAATATAACTGGACAATTACCCAATCAGAATGGAAGATTTATTGACTTCAATATCACTGATGATGGGGATGATCAGAAAAAGTACAATTAACATGGACACATTCTTCCTGAGTCCATGTTTTCATTTCTCTTAGCTTTTTTTATGTAACTAAATTATTTGATTGGTTGTTGTTTCACTGAGGCTACTTATCATGTTTAGCAGTATCTGGAAAGTCTACTAATAGGACTCTTCCACCAAGACAGGATTTGGACAAAAACTACCAGTATCAGACCCTGGGCAGAAGCAGGTATACTGCAGACTAAGGGAGCCTTATCTGGTTATACAAACTCAGTCTAAGTGCCTCAAACAATATGTGGATAGTTTATCAGAAATATAATGATCCTACAGTCCTGTTTTAATAACAGGAAAATAATTTCCATGGCAGGAGATTATGTACTTATCTAGATAGATATATAACTGCAGAAATTACAGATACACGCTTACTTCCGCATGTGTTTCCCTAATGTCTATGCTTTTGAAATATTTTGTCTGCATACATTTTCCATAATGGGAGTGACATTTTCAATGGAAAATTATCACATTTTTTCTACCACCTTGAAATTGTTCTGCTGTCATCTAAGTGGTTTGGCCCTGATCAGTTAACTTTTTCTTTGAATGAACTGGGAACTAGGACAAGCCCCAGATGTTTTGCAGGCTGACTGACTTGAAATGTATGAGTGTGTGTCAAAGTATTCAAGGTGACCTCAGTGTCAGAGAACAATCCCAAAGGTTTTTATTGTACTGAAACAGATGCATCCTGTACAGGGAACCATATTTTTCATGTCTACTCTCAACTTTAACGTCATTGCATTTTGAGCTCAGATTCTGCACTCAATGCTACGCTGTATACTGTTCTATTTAAAAAATACAGCCTTAGGTGTAACAATCACAATGTTTTGTCACTTTATAAAAAAAATCTTAGCAGTAAAAGTTATTCTTAATTTTCCTCAAATGATGACACACTGCTACCTACACCTTGCCTTCATAGCTTCAGTTTCCACAGAACTGACTGTAGCAGTCACGCTCTGGGAAGTGATTGTATAAATGGAATGTACAGCCACTCAGTGCACACTCTTTTGAAAAAAATACTCTAATACCCTCTCTTTCCCTCATCTCCCACCACCACACTAAGACATGGAAGATGGAAGACTATAATGAGTTTCTTCTGGTTGATGGCGAGTTGAATCTGAGTCAGCAGTGCCCTGGCAGCCAGGAGGGCTAATCCTGTCCTGGAGGACATCAGGCAAAGCATCACCAGTCGGTCCAGGGAGGGGATTGTCCCGCTCTGCTCTGCACTGGGGTGGCCTCACCTGGAATATTGTGTGCAACATAAGGAAGATATTAAGTTATTGGAGAGTGTCCAAAGGAGGGCAGCAAAGATGGTGAAGGGCCTTGAGGGGAAGCCACATGAGGAGCAGCTGAGGTGACTTCATGTGTTCAGCCTGGAGAAGAGGAGACTGAGGGGAGACCTCATTGCAGTTACAACTTCCTCATGAGGGGAAGAGGAGGGCCAAGCACTGATCTCTTCTCTGTGGTGACCAGTGACAGGACCCTGGAAGGAATGTCCAGAAGTCGTGTCAGAGGAGGGTTAGGTTGGATATTAGAAAAAGTGTCTTCACCCAGAGGGTGACCAGACACTGGAACAAGCTCTCCAGGGAAGTGGTCACAGCAACAAACCAACAGAGTTCAAGAGGCATTTGGATGAACTCTCAGGCACATGATGTGACTCTTGGGGATGGTCCTGGACAGGTCTAGGAGTTGAACTGGATGATCCTTGTGGGTCCCTTCCAACTCAGCATATTCTGTGATTCTGTGAAAACAATTCCTACTTTAAATTTTAATGATTATATTTGTTCAGTGTTGAGGGAAAAAATATTAAAAATGGTCCTGAGAAGTCTTACACTGTCAGATGTGTGTTTATCTAGAAGGTAAATTCAGGAAACTAATAAGCAGCTGTTTTCATAAATGTAGGAGTACTTAAATATTTTATTTAAATGTTCATTTGGCTTAAAAAAATTAAAAAAACCACAACAAAAAAACCCTCAGATTTTGCACTCTTTCTTAGTGGGTTAGATAATTTTCACTCTTGATGATAGTGTGAAGTTGCATATGCATTTCAAACTTACTGTCTGAAACTAGAAAACTGACAAATATGGATTTGGAAGCTTACCATGAATTTAACAGTGACAAATTCCAGTACCAATATGGCTTTAAAAAGTATTTTTAAGATGACTTTCCTGTGGGCAGTAGTTAAACTACAACACAATCTTACTGATCTTTGTTGGTAGAATTCTATTTAAGCCTTTGCTATTAGGATAGGCCAGTTGGGATTATAGCAATTTTGGAAGTCTTACTAATGACTCCTCAGTTACAGAAGAAACTGTCTGTTTCCATAATCTCTGGTGGAGAGGATGTGATGTATATTCTGTGCTACTCTTCCTACTTCTTTCCTGTAGATTCATTTTTCTGAGTGCAATAAAGATGACATATTGCTCTGCCTAAGTGTATTCATTTGGAGATAAGTGAGCCTTTTTAAGGGACTCTTCCAGTTGTTCCTACTTACTGCTGTGATTTGTGACATGGAGAATTCCCAGACTGCAGTGACTCAATTGTAGATAAAACTTAACAGAAAAACAGAAAAATGCAATCCCCCATGGACATTCAATACCTGTAGCAAGATTATACTCTTAAATAACAGTCTGGCATCAGGTACTTAGCATTGATAACTGCACCACATGCTAATGAAAGTATGGTCAATGACATCAGCTCAACAAATTCTGATTATTAAAAATACTTAAATATCCAGTCAAATCTGAGGGGAATATGTTAACATTCCTTTTTTCCTCATCTTTAAAAAGGTACAAGTCATGGCTATGTGCATAGCAGATGCACATGCACATTAATAAGCATAGATGTTGTGTTTTTTCAGCTGACACAGGTCATGATTGATGAAAAAATTTAGTGGACAAAAGTAAGCAATATGTTCCAAAAAACCATACCTTTGTCAATTACAGAAGTGATAATTCTCATCAGATATACTGTAATGATTTCTAATCAGTGATTTGTGTCTGACACCGAAACTGTTAAATTAGATGGGAAATTTTCTGACGGTTAGCTTGCAATCAGTCTTGATCTGCAAGTCAAGCCATAAAGGCACTTGTATCTTGCTCTAAACCCCAAAATATTTTAGAGATAGCATCCCTAGCCTTATTTACTTCTGTAGGTACAGAGGAAACCAGGAAAGGGGGTTGCTTAAGTATTCTGAACATTTTGTTGCCAGATCTAATAGTGAGTTTGAAAACACTGTCCAAGTTTCAAATGTAATTGAATAATTGAATATCCTATTTTTTTTATTTGCTGGCAGGGTTCTTTAAATGAATATAAGGGTGTCCGGAAAGGAAAATATCTCTGAAACAGGGAAGTGTTAATATATATATAATTTCCAAATCCACATCATGGAGCAAGTGGCAAAAAATTAGGGAGGGTATGATTTGATTTGCTGGTTTGTGCTGGTCTTTAAAAGATTTGCAATGATCACATAATCTATATAACCTAGATCTTATTTTGGTTTTGGCTTTAGGAACTTTCAGATATTAAACTATAATTTTGGCCCTGCAAACATTCATACTCTAATGTGACTGTTGTCAACTAAGTTCAAAATCATATTGAAATTGTTCAGTGGTTTATGAACCATATCATCATCTTTCTTCCTATAATATTTCTAAATACCATGAGTATGATTAGAGTGTCTTTTACTAACCTAAAAGTCCATATCAGTCTGAACTTTGTTCTTGTGGCAAACTGTTATACCCAATTGCAAGGCTCTGAGTCTCTATAGCTTTTTCTAAATGATGGATTTTTCTCTTTTCTAAACTGCAGACAGAAATAGTTCATGCTACATTGACTCTCAATTATCATGGTATTGCAAAACCAGAACTTTATCCACTTTGCTATAAAGTATACATTTGTAGAACAAACAAAATCAACACTAGTCACCTCTCAGAGACTCTCTTGGGCAGAACTAAAGGTAAGGAGATTGCAGTGGTAAACTGACTTGTAAAAACAGTATGGGGAATATAAACTCAGTGTGAGCTTTAAGAGAAAAGGAAAGGTCATTTGATATGAAGCGCTGTAAAAGGGAGAGCCAAATGAGTAAGATGATGTTTGCATGAAGTACTAGAGGCAAATCTGTAGTGTTCTTGGAAGTTGAACAAAAGGTTGGATTAAATATGAAGTTCTATTAGGTTTATAAATTGTTCTGTCAAAAACCTTTCTGCTGAAATGGGTATTGGAGTGGGGATTAAGCAAGTTGTTACTTGATCTAAGGCAAGCTATATAAATCAGAAAAGACTTAACTAAAATACACAGTTTCTAGGGCTATTTTAAGTCATATTTCATCCCTCTTGATAAAATACTGGTCTTATAAGAAGTGAATAATGTCAATGAATATTGAGAAATCTAAGCATGTAGGAATGAAACTGTTTTTTCATTTGGAGATGAAGATTTAAGCCAAGGGTGCATTTTGAAAAACAAAAAGTCATTAGAGGAGTCAAAAGGTAGAGCCAGTGGCTGGTTTTTGAAAATGATGAGATTATAGCCGACCTCTATCTCTTCATTCTTACTGAAACAATCGAATAAGAAAAATTTTGTTTCACTGGTGGTGCATTTGACTTCAATGCTATTTCCTTATGGGTAATTTCATATATTTTTGAATCACTGTAGCACCTCTAAAGTCCTGTCAGAAAATTGCCTTTTTGCCTTCTCAAAATGTTCTTATTCACTTGTTCTAATTCAGCATCAGATATTTATTATACTTTTGCATGTATACTGCCTGCAAGGATTTCTACCCAGGAAAGTTTTGTATGGCAAATTAGGGTACAATTATAAGATGCAAACTTAATTTAAGGATAAATGCCTGAAAGGATTAAGGAACAACATTACCTAAATGCTATAAATAAAAGGTTATTTTGGCATTCTCTTCCACTATTGATCTCGTCCATCTGCTTCGTTTCAGATGGGTAACAGACTAGTGTTTTAATCCTTGTTATTTGCTCTAGATTCTCAGGGCTTTTGTTTCAAAATGTTTTCTTCATGAGAAGACAAACAGAGAAAAATTTATCAATGACACCTGTGTGTTTGGCATTGCATTTTCCTAAGAAAATTAAAAGTAAAAAAACCCTCTTGCTTTTATTTTGATTTTCTTTCATATTATTATACTACTGAAAACCGTAACTGTAAACTTAAAAAAAAATAAAATCACGGTCCAGAACAAGGAAACTCTTTAAGTGTTTACCACTTAATTTGTCCTCCTGACCCACTGTGATTTTTAAATGACAGAGTAGATAAATTAAGCAAAGTAAAATAGCATATATTTTCTTATATTCACATTAAAATATTATTAGGTTCGTAACAGAAGTTTTGTGTCTTTTCTTGTTGGCTTGTTGTTTTGAAGTCACTGACCACCTAGTAGTCATTTCAGATGAGGAACTGTGAAATTTAACAAAATGGACTATTTTGTGTGGTTATTGACTAGTAAATCCATATTCACTTGAGTTTGACAATTAGATAATAATGGAAATATGTTCTCTACATTTAAACACCACTCTATTTCATTGATATTCACTTTTTAGTTTTAAATTCTGATAAAAATTGTTTATTCCAAAATTAGACATGTCTTTGGTCCAGTACTGAAATACATGCTATCAGCAGTACCAAACAATGAAACCAATCATGTGCCTGCGATCAAATCTACCTGAAGATAAGACGCTCTTTTATGGCTAACCAGAATTTTCAGCTACATTTCCATGTGGAAATTTTATTTAACTATATTGTTTATAAGACACCAGGGAGTTTAAAATGGAAAAGCTTGTCATCAAGATGACTTCAGGTGCTTATTCGCACAGTAAGAAGATACACAGACACTCAGCCCCATATATTATCTACATCTCTCATACATTTTCTGCACTAAACTTCACAGGACATAAAAGCTATGTCATCTATACTAGTCCCATGGCAGAGGGAAAGAGACTTTTCATATATCTAGAGGACTTTTGAGAAGTGATACATAACAGAACAGAAATTCTTGCATACCCTTGTATGATGTGAATGACCACCACTTTGAGTCCATTATACAGTCAGTTTCTGTATATATCTCATACTATCACAGACTACATTTTTGTTAAGACTGCTGTCATCTGAAAGTTGCAAAACCATCACCACATGGTGAAGGTAAATTCAGGAAACTAAAGGGATAGTATAATTTAGAAGCTGCATAATCATGTCTCTTTTAGCATTTACTTTATGTACAGATGGATTTCTCTAAAGTCATGTGATGGGCAGTGATAGTGTTGGCCAGAGTTTTAAGGTGAATTTGCCGAGACCTTTCTCATATACTGTACCCCTCAAACCACAGGTAGGATCTTTTAAATGCAAGAAAGATAAATTTTTGTTATGATAGAAACTAGAACACTGGAATTCTTCGAAATAAAAAAGTCCCAGTTACTAAAAGGAAGAAAAACTTTCTTCTCCCTGTTGTGTACTGATGGATGGATTTGTGTCTCTTAAAAGCCATCTCATATGTCAATAAAAAAAAATTACTAGCCTGCTTCTGAAATGCAAATGGTTTAGGGATACTGTGAACCAACCCCCAGCTTTTATTGTTGTCACTGAACTGAATTTATGTTCTAAAATAGTTTATCAAGCAATGTAACATATCTGAGATGCTGGGATAAATATTTTTGTTGAGAGAGAGCTGGTTGTGGTTATATTAGTGACCACGAATAAGTTCAAACTTTTTTTCTGAATTAACTCCATCATTACCGTTCTCTGTAGCTCCACAGTAGGATGCTGATTCCAAGTTACTATGGAATTGAAAAGCAGTTTCAGCAGGTACTTTTGCTTTGTCTTTTCAAATGTTTCCTTCTGTACCAATTTGTGAAACCTAAGAATCTGAGCAGAAAGCCAGCATTAGGTAGCACAAGGTAACATCAGAAAGGGAACAATAACATAGTGGTATCTATTGGTAACAAGTGCCTTGACAGTTAACATTAAAGTGGAAAAACTTTTTTTTCCTGTATTTTCCAACCAGTAAATTCCATATTGATTAGTCAGTGATCTCATTCTCAAAGCTCAGTAACCCTGGCTGTGGTGGGTTCACCCTGGCTGAATGCCAGGTGCCCACCCAGCCGCTCTATCACTCCCCTTCCCAGCCAGACAGGGGAGAGAGTAAGGGTGGAAACAAAAAAAAAAACCAGCACAAATCGTGGGTTGCGATAAGGCAGTGTATATTGATACAGAAAGCAAAGCAAAGCAGGGTGTGCGCACACAGAGCAGAAGCAGCAATTCATCTCTACTTCCCATGTGCAGCGATGGTCGGCCACATCATGCAGGGCCCCTACGCATGTGTTAGATGTTAGCAGGCAGCCATCAGAGACAATGAGTGCCTGCCCTTCCTGCTTCCTGCCCCAGCTTTTATATCTGGGTTGATGTCATATGGTATGGGATATCCCCTTGGTCAGTGTGGGTCAGCTGGCCTATTTGTGTCCCCTCCCAGGATCTTGCCCTTGACTGGACAGTGAGTGCTGTGCTCAGTGGTCGCCAAAACATGGGTGGGTTATCAACACCAGTGCAGAGCACAGTACTGTGAGGGCTCCTAGGGGGAAACAAATTCTGGCTCAGCCAGACCCACCACACTGGCACAACCTAGTGGATGACTGTTCTCTTTCAGATGCAACTTTTCTGTTTCATTCTTTTCTATAGAGAAGTTACTCTATTTTCCCTTATGTTTTCATCAAATGAAGATAATTGTGTGCCTACAGAATTCATGAAATGGAATGTAGCCAGAGAAGGAGAATAACATGAACAGGCCTTGTCACTTCATGCCCTAGAAAGCCCCAGGACTCAAATATTAGGAAATCAAAATTCATGACTTCAGGTTGAATGTCTCAAAAAAAACTTCATGAGCTTCATCTACAATCTGACAAAATAGTTGTTTATAAAACATGAAAGGATTTATATCATTAGAGCTTGCAGCCCTGGCACACCTCAGTGCTTTCTGTGCTTCTGGTGCTTACAGCTTTTTCTGTCATCTAAAGCAGATTTTGTATAATTTTTGCAAACATCAGATTTAAAAAAAAAAACTTGCTCATAGCAACCCCTTCCTATCCCCATGCAGTTTTAAAGGGCCTCGGTAACATGCAGGTTATTCTTGGTGTGGCTCATATGAGGCCCTTTGATCTCTTATTGCAACCACTACTTCCCTATACAATAGGATGAAAAAGTAAAAAAATTATACCAGTATAACCGGAGTTCTCAGAAGTTTTTCTTCATATTGTCTAAAAGTCGAACTTATAAAAATTATTTATGTACTCAAAAAGCTTTCATTGCTCCAAAAGAAATATCTCATATAAGGCAGGATGCATTATAGCACAGGAGACAGAAAAAAACATAATTGTGGGTGATTTAGGGCATCAAAGTGAGGTGTTCTGTTTAATACAGGTGTTTATTGGTCTTTGTATATTGATTCAGTTATCAGTTTACATCATTATTTCAGTTTCAGTTCTATAATAAGTGTGTGAAATAAGTGCTTGCTGTGCTGCACAACTCCAAAATTTTCTGGGGAAAAAAATGGGAAATCTAATAGTTTTGAGAAAAAACTGTAAACTGGAAGCCATACACTGTGCATGCTCACTGATTTTTAAGTAAAATAGACATGATAATTTCCAAGGCTTTGAATTTAAGAAGGTGATTATATGCATGATATTCCACTAATTTTTTTTCCTTCTATTCCTAAAGACCTGACAGTATCTATCATCTATTTAAAAGTCCCTCCTGGCTAAATGTGCTAAACCTAATGATATATATAACCTTTCCAAAAAGTCTGTTACTAGAGACCTCAAGGGACTGATAAAGGGAGAGGCATTTCCTAACAGGACCTTACTTTCTAAAGAACTAGTGGTACCCTTTACTGGATTCAAAAAGGTGGGATGTGACCACTCGAGCTTGCAGTGGTTGTGGTTGGCAATTTCACTCATGTGTTCTTTCAAATGCAAATAGTGACATGCTAAATTGCAACACACACTGTGGATTTATTTCTCCTGGTGTGAGAAATTAGAAGCCCCCATTGTGGATGGTTTGAAATTATAATATTAAGAGATAATATTATTTATTAATTTAAAACACAGGGGGCAAAATGAGTTAAGATAGTAACATGTGCAGGTAAAACAATGCTTGCCATTCTGAGGTGTCATCTTTTCTTAAAGAAATCATGGAGACTGCAGATATGTTACAAAACACTTGCAGAAGTGAACACTGAGGATGCTTAGTTCCAGATCACTGTAACCCCTCAATGTAGATAATCTGTCATCAGTAAAGCCCCGTGGTTTGAATGACCATCAGAAAGTTAAGAAAATTCCTACATATTCTTGCAATAAGTAAGATGAACTGGCTTCAGTCCTTCAGTACGGGGATGATATTAGATTGTTCATGTCTCCATAGTTTCATGAAGTCAAATGCATACATGCTATTGGGTAATACTTTCTAGTCAACCAGAGCTTTTGCTAATAGAGATTTTGAAGACAGTATTTATTGTTCTTCTATGAAAGACNTTTAAAATATCTGATCTTACCAAACCATGTCAGGCCTTTGAAGAGCATCTATATGGATAAGTCTGAGCTACAAAACACAACATTCTGTCATTTTATGGGTTTAGGGAGAACAAATATTCAACTGGAAACTCCATGAAGATCATGCACAGAGGTTGTAGGGTTGCTTTGTAGTTCAGACAGGCCAGACAATAGTTAGAGTTTCATCCCTACAATGGTAAATGCTAGCCTGGCTGGCCTACTCCAATGCTATAGTCTTTCAGGAAACCATCAGGAAAAGGAAGTTCATCAACTTCCTATAATAAGCACAGAAGGCTGAAGTCATGAACAGTTGACCTTGCAAAGAATGACTGCACAAGCTAATGAAGCACTTGTCACATAATGTACATTGATGTCCAGGTATTTGGAGTTTTATGACTGTGAGGAAACAGGAAAATGGAAGGTACTATAGTCCAGACAAACACTATTTCATAAGTCTGAAAAAGTAAACTTATCATTTTGACTTTCCATCAAAAATTGAGGAAAATTCCAATGAAAATTATTTCTGTGCATTGTAGATGCATTGAAATATTTTCATATACTGTCGAGGAAATTCTGTATTTAAAAGAAGCCCTCAACACCTTAGTAAAAAGTAGCACCTAAGATGCTAACACCTTAGACAGGTGCAAAAAGTGACCTTTACTGGCCAGGGCTGAGTTGTTTAGCAGTTCTGAATCTACTCTCCCACATCATATTCTCTCCCTGAAGTGCCCTTCTTAAGGGAACCTGCTGTGAGCCTGTTGTGTTCACACCATAGCAGAAACTCCAAGCCTCAGACACATGCAGTCCTGACATAACTGGCTATATGGTACAATAGACTGAGTGGAAACCAATCAGTAAAGTGATGAGGTCTAAAGAAAGGTTTTTTTGATACTCATCAGTCATTTTATCTGACCTTTTCAAACTAAGGCTGGCTGAAAAAAAGTTTGGTACTATTTCAGACTCATTAGAAAATATTAGTCCAGCCAAACTGAAGTTATTTATTCAACACTTGAAGATGGGAAAATGTGAAAAAGAAAATTTTAATTTTGGAGTTAAGGGCATGTTTTGTCTTTAAACTTTAAAATTATGTTAACCAAAAATTTACCCATGGCTGGTCTCAGAGTATTTTAAGTTTCTCATTTTTATGCATCCAATGTTTAATGCCAGTTTAGAAACACTTGAACTTGTAGTAGTATGAATGTGCTGCTGTTGATCTTATTCAGGTGCTTGTTGCCTCACTGTTGTGTACTCGAGCCACCTGTAATAATTTTTCAACCACTCATCCTATGATTACCATACTTGTTGTGTACAAACTGTTAAAATGTTAATCTGAAATCTATGTCCAGCAGTGTCTCTCCCTTTGTCCTTTTCCAGTGTAAAGTACTTTTAATTCACCACAGGTAGTTGAAACCATGGTGTATCAAAGCTGATTTAGTAGACAATAAATTATTATCTGTCAGAACTATGCTTAAAGTCTAAGTACTTGCTTAACTTGGGTAACTTGGCTTTTAATATAGCACTATTTTTTTCTGTACTGGTGTATTAAAAAAAAGTATACTGAGGGAACTTCAGACTGTTCAAAACTAGAGTTTCAGAAATTCCACTTGTAAAAAATGTTTAAAATTTCCTTGCTAAAACCTCAAGGTTAATCCAAACATTTTTTTGACCTCTAAAACAAACAATCTAGTAATTCTCGCTACATCCAGAATTTGGTTATACAAAGACAGTTATGTGGACTTATAATCAGATATCAGCAGGCCATCTTGTTACAATAATAATCAATTGGTTTGTTTTCACATTTTTATTAGCTTCTGCAGGTCACTTTTAAACAAGATTATTCAGCATTTATTCTTCAAGATTCAAAAGCTGTTATTCAAGAGCTCTACGTAAAATGTATGTGTGTACATAATGGCAAAAGAGATTTCTGCAAATTAAATACTGGAAAGAGAAGCTATAATCTTGGAGCTGTAAATTCATCTTACTAAAATGCACAGGAATTTAATTTGTATGAACTACTGATCATAACTTCACTTATAATAACAGAATTTATGAGAGATGAGATGGTATTAATTAAGCTCCCATCTCTCTTTAATATTTGATGCATGTGTCTATCTCTAAGATGAAATTCAATTACATTTTTCTAATACTGAACAAAAGGTATACAATGTATTAGAATCATCTTAAAATCTAGATGATACCATGACATTTATTAAGAGAGCTTCAGAATAATAGGCATGAGCCTGTATCTTCTCAGAACTTGAAAGAATATTTTTAACTTGTATAACTGTAAATTGAAAATAAGCCCCAAGTATGAGATGTATAGCCTTGTTACAAAAAGACACTCCTCAAATTTATCCATCCTGCTTTTTGTGGCTATATTTTTCAAAAATTCAGCTTGAGAGAAAAATAATCAGTTTAATTTAGTCAAATTACAGTATATTTCACAATGCAGAAGAAATCCCTTATTAAAATTCTTATCAAATACTTATGACCCTCCCCTTGTCTTTCATCCCTGACTGATTCCTCAAGTCTTGTTTTCACTTGTGTTTTGGCAGCTCTTTCTGTCTCTCTTGATGAACTAATCTGCTAATTTCACTTTGGCCTCCATATATTCCATTGATTGTGTTTTTTGGTCCTTTCTCCTGAACTTGTCATCTCCTAAGCCTTACTTTCAAACTTTCTAGCTACTGAATATTTTTTAATTGAATAAACCTCGAAAACATCCTCTGTTTGTGTGTGTCCATCTGCGTGTGCTGCAGCATAACTCCCCAACTTAAAAGTTCAGTCTGCAGCTTCTGTAAATCAATGCTAAGGCTAAGTAGCTTCAGTGTGAGATAAACTAGACTCCCCCTTTTACTACTTCCTAAGTCCAACTTTTTGGCTGTAACTCTCTATTTTTTAATAATATAACTT
>VWZG01000742.1:242241-254084 GCA_013396735.1 Grallaria varia
AAAAAAAATAACCAAAACTGCAAGGGGCTATGCAAAAAAAAAAAAAATTCAAAAAAAAATCTATAATTTATGGATTGTGCCTACCATCTCCAAGAATACAAACATTCTCACCAAGGCATTTTGTTAGGAGCTGCCAAGAACATTTATGTAAGAGTCTTGCAGTCATATTCACAGTTTTCCAGTCAATCTGATAAGGCAGAAAAGAATTAAAAATTTTAAAGCATCATCAAAAATCTCATGGAAAAGTGGATGAAATTAGGGGATACTCAGTGAATCCAATCTCATACTGTATGAACACACCTCAAGCTCAGTAGTGTAGTATGTCATCACATGGATGACTGAAATCACAGTAATAATAATAATACCACTTAGAAAGTGTGAAGTTTGTCTGTCTATAGACCCTCAGCATCTCCCTGACAAGACTGCCTTCTCTGTCTGAAAATCAATCACTGCATCGGGGAGGTAATGAGGTTAATTTCTTAATATTGTCGATAACTAGTAGTTCAGGTTATCATGTATTTAAAACAGATTTAATAATATGGAAAGCATTGAATTGGTGAGGAAGATCATGACAGCCAGAATAAGCTATCAGAAGAACCCCTCAGTTTTCCCCTTTCACAAATTCTGTCTCATAGTAATCTTTGAATCTGATTTTAAATGCTTATTTTAGATATTGGAGTAGTGAAGTTATAGCTGACTATTATCTAGAGCTGCATTATGTGGTCAATGAGAAACTTTTTGTTGACTTAAGGAGAACCACCTAGTTGATCCTTCAATCCGTTTGTTGGTGTTTGTCTGTGCCTGCTGATGCAGTGGCTGTAGGATTATCCAAATATTTGCTGTTTTAAAGGGAGCCCTGAAGGCTAACTGAAACTTAAGCTTATTGCAAAAGCAGAAGGTTCTACTTGCAGTCTAAAGAAATTGCAGAAGCGAGTCATCTAATGCAACTGAACAGACAAACCACATTAAAAAGCCCAGTAATATTAGAGATGGACAATAGAACAATGTTGAGTGGCTACATTTTTTAACTCCTTTTCATATAAAAAGAAAAAAAATGTGTTATGATATAGAAATAGCTATTTCTCTTCAGATGGAAGGAACAGGAACTCATTGGTTAAAGTCACTTATGGCAGAGATGCCTTCAGAAAAAGGCCTGGAGGGTGGCAGTGTTTTGAGAGTATTCCTGGAACTGGTTTTGTAATTGTCGTTTCACTAATCCTGTATGTGTGAGCATTTAAAATGTTAGCAATAATGAGAGGATAAGAGAATTTTGATAAATATGAGTAGTCTAACATGCCTGTTCTCTATTGATGGACTTAGGGTTAAATTGTTCAGTGTAAGTTTGTTTATTTGAGAATTACATTGTCCAGATGAAGGAGTAGAGTTTGACACATCACAGAGCTCCTACAAACCTGTAATAACTACAGTGTGGAGCACAAATGGGAACTTTGAAAAGACATTTGTTGTGACTGATGGTCTTCCTCTCAAAGAAATGATCAAATCAGATTATCCTGCTTCTCCAGAGCCCTCTCAAATGAGTTTGTTACCTATGTTAATAAATCTTGATTAGTTTTCCTATCAGTTAAAATAGCTTCAACACTTCCAATTAACTCAATGATCAACTAGAGTCTGTTCAGGATGCTCCTTAAATCTCTTTTATCTCCAGTTTGAAAGTTGTGGAAATCATCTCTGCAAGACAGTAAAAAATTTATCTCAGTTGATTATATATCACTGTAGGAGTCTGAGACACTGCTTGAAATAGAACACCACTATATGTACTCTAAAGGTTTAGGCAGTCTGCTGGGATGCTTTGCTGATTTGAATGCTCACCTAATGAAGCTTCAGTGCTGATCAATAAGCTCTTGTACACTTCTAAGTATTCTGCAAATTTAAGGATTGCACTGATAATTTTGTCTTATGATTAAAAGAATAGTACTAATTTCTATTCTTTTTTTTTCACTATTTTACTTCAGCTAGCTGCAACTGGTAAGAATTTTAAGAGAGAAGAGTTAATTATTTAAATGAGGGAAATCTTAAATCTAAATCTTTGAAAGTTTTGATTCACTTGTAGGAGATTTAATTTCAATTTTGAAAAAAAATGTTGCAATTTATACTATTTTAGAAAGCTTCTTGAATAATTCTAGCTTAACATTTTGGCTGTGTAATCATATTGGAAGAATTTCAGGAATGGATCCCTCCAACTCTCTCTTCCTATTTAAGTCCCATGGAATGACCTGATTCTTTTCTTCTGATTACAAAATGAAAACAGCTGAGTAATTGCAAGGTAATGTCTTCTTTGTGAGCAAAAGAATGCTTTTTAGCTGCTCGTAGAGACCGTTTTCCCAGTGTACCTCAACCCCCAAGGAGAATTGGTTAAGCTGATGTATCTTTCTGAGACAATATATCACAACTACTCAAATTGCCCACTGACATGCAAATGGATTTTGCATTTCTACCCCTTTTTGAAATCACGTATTGATTTCTCAAGGGTTTAATTTCAACTTTTAAAAGAAAAATGAGAGGCAGAGTAAGGTCTCTCAAATTTGATATTTGACAAATAATCTGGTTGGGAGTCAGTTTGCAATGAAGACATACCAAGGGAAATTAGGCACCAGCTCACATTGTAGGCACCTAATTTTAGGTGAGTTAAGCTGGAAGAGAATTACTAGCCACATCTTTAACATGAAGCATTGCCTGATAGATAGACTCTGATACAATGCAACTGAAAAACTTTTGACAATCTATGGAGAAGTGTGTAAAGCAATACTTTAAGAGCTGGAATGCTCATGCTAACCAGGCAGTTAGGGCAGTATGTTATTTCCTCCTGAAGATAAAGGAATATATGAAGCAAGGCTGTGGGTGGGAAGCAGAAAGCAAATGTAAAAAGAGAAAAGGAAATGTATTGCTCACAAACTGCATGTATATAATTTTCCTCTCATTTTACTTTTTTCAAGCCTGAAGTAAGACAGAAGGGAATAGACAAGAGTCATACAAGGTAAATAAAACCAAAAATAATACTCGAGGGCTTAGAGTCTTTTCCCATAACAAAAATTTTCTGAAAATGTAATGTGAAAAAGAAAAAGGAAATTAAGATTAAATATTTTTTTATAACCTCAGAAAACATACTGCATATGGTTTCATGAGACCATTCTTACTCTGAGACTTAAAATCTGCTTGTGTTCCATGCCTGTCTACCCTCTCTCCAGCATCTGTAAGCAAGTACTGTCATTCTGATACAGATGGATAACATGTATTTCATGATGGACCTGGACCTTCAAGCCACTTGTCCACTTAAATTATAGGAATAATTAAGTAAAAAAGAGCTTTTCTTGATAATATTTTCTTTATATTACCTCTGAAACCTGTATGCCTGGAAAATCTCCAGAGTTTCCTATAATGATCCACTCTGGACTTTGAAGGAAATCAGCTTTCTCTTAGCGTCTGTAGCTTCTGTGCCCTGCTCACATGGCAAAGCTAAGTTGACAAGAAAGGTTAAAAAATGTGCAAGAAATATCTGGACAAGTCAAAACCTCAAGAAATTGTCCTTGGGAGACAAGCTTTAAATGTGAATGAAGACTTGTGACAGATAAACAAGTATTTTTACGGTTGTAATTTGCATACCTTTAATAGTGATGCATTTGAAGACATATGAGCTTCAGACAAAACTGTATTTTTACCTGATGGAAAGTTAAAATGAGATCAGATTTGATTTAGGGAATGTCAAATGAAAACCATCAAAAGTGCACAAGAACCTACATACTTCTATTTCAACACATTTGATTTTGCTAAATTGCAAAAATTACCTCACAAATTCTCCGCTTCATTTTCTGAAATGAGATCTTCAAGTTAAATCCCAAATTTTAAATATTTTTAAAGATTTTTGTGGTTCATTTCTTCAAGAAATTGACAGCTCAATTAACCAGAATGATTATAAATGCTCAGGAGTGAAGCATATCACTAAATATGTCTATAAAATCTAAGTGAACCCATAAAAAACCCAAAAGAAGTGAGAAAATAATTCACTCTTATTATTTTAACGCATAATTTAATCAGTAAGTACTTGCATGTGTGGCTTAGAAAAAGACATTTTGTCAACTCCGTTTCACAGAAATAATTTTCTGCTTCTCTCATTCAGTGGAAAACAACTGTGTGGGAAACAAATGCATATTATCTAGGCAGAAAATTATAACTACCATCCCTCAGATCACTATGACTATGTTTCCCATCCACTATGGTAATCTATACCAAGTGGTGCATTGAAAAATATGTCATTAAATGAATGAGCAGGGTAATTCACTTTTACCTAAGCACTTTTCTAAAAACAGGCACATTTGCTGCAGGCAGTAAAGCAGTCTCTTTCAAGCCATTATTGATTGGGCTTGTATTTCATTTGATCAGAACACTTTTTGTATCCACCAAAACATTTTTCCTCTCCTTGTGTCAGCTTCCTTATTAATCAGACCTCGACGTATCTGGCCATAGACGCAACCTATGCAACAGTTCCTTTTACAAAGAGACACGAATGTGAAGGATTCTAATACCCCTTTGCATAAGTTACCCTTCTGTTGAAAGTGATACCTTTCAGCTTCCCAGGAAACGTGCATTTAGATTTCTCACTATTGTGTAATGAGCTCAGGGGTACAAGGAGCAGCCTGTGCAGCTGTGTTCAGGTGCCACTGCAGAGTGACCTGTACTTCCCTTGCCAATCAGAACAATGAGGAGAGAAAACAGATAACAGGCAGAATTCTGCAGATAACGGAGGTAAAGAATTGCAGAGGGAATTGTTTTTGGCAGTGACAATCTTTTTCCCTGATGCGACAGCCAAAATATTGCTAAAATTTTCCACCACCTCATCATAAGTTCCATGGAAGGTTATGGCTGAGCTCTCAACACAGAGCATAATGTGAGCCTTTACAGATTTCTCTGACAACAACAGAGATTGTTTCACTTACACTTATATTGCAGTCATGTCAGTGACACAGTATTTACAGAATAAAGTTAAATTATGTTGAAAACTACTGCAGACAATCAAGGTAAATTTATGAACTTTTTATTCGAAAAAGAAAAAAAAATGGTTCTAACTTCTTCAATGCATTTTGTTAAGTGAAACCACTCTTTAAAATTGAATATATATATTTTCAAAAGCACTTCAATCTTTCTACTGCTCAGCATTAGTATCTAATAGATAGGATAACGATATATAATAATGAGTTTGAGTAGGTAATGCTTGTAACAGATATGGAACACCTGTAGCGGTATTTACAGGATTGTGTCCTGATTCTTCTTTTATATCACCAATAAAGGAGACTCCACAGCCTCTCTGGGCAATCTGTTACAGTGCGTGGTCACCCACACGGTAAAGCAATTCTTCCCCATGTTCAGGTGGAACTTCCCATGCACATCATCTTATGATCAATATTGAGACTTGTAACAGATATAATTGCTTTTAAGAAACATTCATCATGCGCAATAAGTTGCTTATGTAAGATATTTGGGAAAGAGTTAATCCTGTATTAGTTGTCAGCTGGCTAAGGATTGGTGGACACAAAAAATAGATAATAGGGAAGAAAAAAGAAATATGTCAAGAAGTGGTTTTCATTAATGAATATTCTTCATGAATAATGACATCAAACATAATTCTTATCTTCACAAGGAAAGAGAAGCAAAAATGGGCAAGATGAGAGTTAGACTCAATCCTTGAGGGTCCCTTCCAACTCATTCTGTGATTCCATGAAGATCGATTAAGGTAAACATAGGGTTTATTCAGTTAGTTATAAAATTTCGGTTTGTGGAAATCAAACTGAGAAAAGCAGAACTAGTTTAACCTCGACATGTCAGTGGCTCTAAAAGAATGAATTAAGACCTGTAGGGTGTACTTCTGTTTAGAAAAACTATTATGTTGCTAAGTGCTACAGGAACAACCCTGATTAGCCATGATTAGCATCAATGTATAAATGTCAAGATGGGGTTTAGTTAGTTGTTTCTGGCACAAAGTTTTCCATAATTATGGGAGCAAGAAAAAACTTTTATAGAAGTAATGAGAGATAAAGAGAGATACTATTCCACAACATTTTTTTCAAGGAATTCTGAAGAACAGCTAATCTCCTCTAAATGAAATGTTCAATTCTTTTATCTAGTTTTTTTATTTTATTTTATTAATAGAATATCCTAAGTTGGAAGAGACCCATAAGGATTGCTGAAGTCCAGCTTGCACAGGACAGCCTTAAGAATCACACCATATGCCTAAGAGCATTATCCAAATGTTTCTTGAGCTCTGACAGGCTTGGTGATGTGACCACTTCCCTGGAGAGCTTGTTGCAGTGTCTGGTCACCCTCTGGGTGAAGACACTTTTTCTACTATCCAACCTAACCCTCCTCTGACACGACTTCTGGACATTCCCTCCAGCGTCACCACAGAGAAGAGATCAGTGGTTGCCCCTCCTCTTCCCCTCACAAGGAAGTTGTTGTGGCAGTGAACAATAGTAACTGCAATACAGCCTCCCCTCAGTCTCCTCTTCTCCAGGTTGAACACACCAAGTGCCCTCAGCCGCTCCTCATGTGGCTTCCCCTCAAGGTCCTTCACCATCCTTTTAACGCTCTCGAACAGCTTAATGTCTTTCTTATTGCAGGGCACATAACTGCACACAATATCCCAGGTGAGGCCGCCCCAGTGTACAGCAGAGCAGGACAATCCCCTCCCTGGACCGGCTGGCGATGCTTTGCCTGATGCACCCCAGGACACGGTTGGCCCTCCTGGCTGCCAGGGCACTGCTGACTCAGATTCAACTTGCCATCGACCAGGATCCCTAGGCACTGCTTTCCAGCATCTCATTCCCCATTCTGAACAAACATCCAAGGTTGCCCCATCCCAGGTGCAGAATCCGGCGCTTTCCCTTGTTAAACTTCATATGGTTGGTGATTGCCCAGTCCTCTATCTAACTTGTTGAGGTCTCTCTGTAGAGTCTCCCTGCCTTCAAGGGAGTCAACACCTCCTCACAGTTTTGTATCATCTCCAAACTTACTGAGTAGTCCTTTGAGTCCTGTGTCCAAGTAATTTATGAAGACATTGAAGAGTCCAGGGCCCAAGATGGAGCCCTGTGGAACTCCACTAGTGACAGGTCACCAATCTGGTATTACCCCTTCAATATTACCCTGTGTGCTCAACCTGCAAGCCAGTTGCTCACCCACTGCATAATGTGTTTAACCAGCTGTGTGCTGAAGTGAGTCTGAGAAAACTGCAATTTCCAGGGCAATCCTTCTTGCTCTTCTTGAAAATGTGGATGACATTAGCCGGTTTTCAGACAACTGGGATCTTTCCAGATTCCCGAGACCATACAAAAATCATTGAGACAGGCCTCACATTGATCAGCCAGCTCTTTGAGTATTCTTAGCCCTTTTGTAACATTCAATACAAGAAGATTGAGAAGTCTGTAAATCTGCTGTCTTGCTAGGTGCCAATGGCTCAAGAAAAGTCCTTTATGAAGCTTTAATAATTTCAGCTTGTATATTGCTGCATATTTTTAGTGGTTCCTTAGGTAATACCTATGATATACTTGTAATGTGATGAATGCAAACTTGTTTATCTGACCTCCTATGCACAAATGATTTCTAGCTTAATAACTAAATTAATTAGCAAGAAAGCATAGGATGCAGGAGGAAGGTACCATGTCTGGTCCTACATCTGAGAGGATACCAGTAAAAGAAAAAAGGAGAGATTTTACTACCATAGTAGGTGAAAGAAAATAATAAAATACATGGAGAGGTGCTGAATAATGGGGAGAAGAAAAATCTCATTTATTGTATGAAAACAGTATTTCTCTTCAGAATGTGTACTGAGATACTGCTGTGGCATATTTCCATGTGAAGAATGAGTTCTCATTTAATTCCTCTTAGGGCTTCATTCTTTTTTTTTCAAATTCAAGTGGCAACTCCAGGACAGATATTGAAGTTCATCTAGTTTTCTGAAAAGATCTTTTTATTTTCAGTCTATTTCTGGTTTTGTGCTGCTGAATCATATTCCACCTGAGAAGAACTGTAACCTCTTCACTTCATCTTCCTCAGCCAAATATTGCACATGGTTTATTCATAAAACACACTATATGTTTTCTGCTGCAGAAACAAAAAACACCTGGATGATGGTTGGAAGATGACTGAGAAGATGCGGAATCATAGAAAATATGCCTGAAAGGGATCTTAAGACTTATTTGATTCATTCCCTGACTCATTCTAGGATCAGCTATCATCTCTCATAAACATTTGTCTAACCTACTGTTAAAGAAATGTCTCCTGACAGTGATTTGAAGCTTCCATGAACTCTGTTAAAGTTAAAAAATCTGTAATTTGAGGCTTGGCCACAGATTTTAATGGTTTTATCTACAGCTGATGCTGAGAAAATTACATTAATTTGTTTTGTGTAGCTATCTTGTAAACACTGTAAGACTGTTGCAATATCAAAATAACAGACAATATACTAGGGAGGGGTCAGTCCTTTTTATTCTCTTTCATATAGTCTTTCCTAAGCAGTTTTTATTGGCGAGTGTTAGATAAAAAATGAATGGTAAGTTAGGTGGGCCTTTGGACCAAGTACAGGTCATTTTGGCATAACCCCTTTCAGACCTCTGTAGGCTTTTTCTTGTCTTTTCCCAGATGAGAATTTTCAAATTTACCACAGTCGGTTAAGTCTTTCTTGACATCTGATCATTCTCATTCTTTATTTTATTTAATATTTCAAAAGTTGGACAGTGTGGTGAGTCTGGCTGAGCCAGAATTTGTTTCCCCATAGGAGCCCTCACAGTGCTCTGCATTGGTGTCGATAACACACCCATATTTTGGCTATCACTGAGCACAGCACTCACTGTTCAGTCAAGGGCAAGATCCTGGGAGGGGACACAAACAGCCCAGCTGACCTGCACTGACCAAAGGGATATTCCATACCATATGACGTCAACCCAGATATAAAAGCTGGGGCAAGAAGCAGGAAGGGCAGGCACTCATTGTCTCCGATGGCTGCCTGCTAACACCCGACACACGTGTAGGGGCCCTGCTTCCCAGAGACGTGGCTGACCATCACTGCACATGGGAAGCAGAGATGAATTGCTGCTTCTGCTTTGCACGCGCGCACCCTGCTTTTGCTTTTGCTATTTGTATAAATATAAACTGCCTTATCACAACCCACGATTTGTGCTGGTTCTTTTGTTTCCACCCTTATTCTCTCCCCTGTCCAGCTGGGAAGGGGAGTGACAGTGTGGTGGGGTGGGCAGCTGGCATTCAGCCACGGTGAACCCACCACAGACAGTGTTTTTGAATTGTTGAGGTTTTATTCTCTGATTCATTTGCCACACCTTCTGTACTGACATGTTGAAAATCTGTCTGTCAAAATTTGTTATTAACAATACTGGTCTAAGACAAATCTCCATGGTCATCATCAGATAACTGACTACAATTTCCTAAGGAGGTGTAAAAATAATTTACTATGTACCAAAATACTCTTTTCCAAACCAGTCTTCCATCCAGCTTGAAGTTTTCTTATGAAATCATCATGTAAGAGAAAACCAGTTTATGAATGTATATATTACCACATATGTATTACATGTACTTCTCCCATTTTTCATCAAAGATTTTTTTTCTGCCACAGAGAAAACAAAAATGTTTTGACCTAGCTTATTCTTACGGTAAACCAAAATTATATGAGTTATTTCATTGCCCCTGGCCAATAGAACTTAGATTCTGCATACCTATCTGAGAAGAGGCTTTTGTTCATATCTCTACAAAGCTTTGATTATTACTACAAGCTTTTGTTTAAGTATTTGAGTTTAACAGTTAGAGAAGTAGTTGATACCACTCATATTACTCTTATGCCTTAATGTGAGACCTCAGCACTTTCTCACTAGAGAAAGTCAGGATATCATTACTAGAGATAGAGGAAATAAATTATTTCCCTATTTTTCCTCTATACATATCTTTCCTACCTGAAATCTGTCTTGTTTAGCATCAATTTTCTGAACACTGAGGGGCTGCAGATATGAGCCAGACTCAGCCCTAATCTGGCAAAAACATACTGAACCCCTTATCTTTGTATTCTTCAGATCAGGTTCAAGCCTTCCATGTTGAGTTAACCTCTAACAGAAATGTACTATTATGTGCCCTTTTTCTTTTCCTTTACTGATGCAATAGCTCTGCATAAGACATTAAAAAATGAATGCTTTGTCAGTGAGGAAAGTACATTAGACTGCACAAAAGTAGCATTTCAGCTCAAAGTCAGATGAAGCCAGTATAGTTATGTGTCAACTCCTCATATAACTATATTCGAGTAAAAGTTTGGCTAAGGTTCCCAAACATCCTTTTAGCTTCCATCATTTCACACAGGTATTATTTTCCAAATTTATCCTGAAATCAGAAGTGTAGATGCTTTAATGATAGAAAATGGCTTCTAACCACATTTAACTGCTTGAAAAACTCTTACAGGCAATTGTATGTCAAAATTATCTCCTGGTATTTTGAAGAATTGGGTGTACAGAGGGTCAAGATGTAACAACATCTTAACCATGTCTCTTTTAGCAACTTTGACCTTAAGATGTTCTACTTGACTCCTAATGAATGACAAGGATCTGTCTTTCTGCAGGTTCCTCTTATGTCTGCTGATGACAAAAATAGTTCTATGTTCTGTCCCATTTGCATTTACCTGTTGTAAAAGTAAACATTACCTCTCACTAGGTAAAAAGCTTTTCTAATGGTTCTGATAATTTAGATGCATTAGTTTTCAGGTTCCACTCAAGATATCTTTTTGTTTGCTGGTTAGATGGGGGAAAAAAAGAAAAATCCATTTTTGACATCTCAGGTTAGAGTTTAAAAGCCATTACTCAGAGAGACTGAAGATCTTGACTATTATTTCCGGGAAATAGTCTATTGCTTCAGCTATTGCAAAAGTATTTACTCTTGTAAATTTCATGGTCAAGTCTCATGGATGAAAATGCTTGAATCTATCAGGTAACTAATAATTTTGAACTGCTCCTAGGGGTCTACTCATGAAGTTTTCCAGGTTTTCCATCATTATTTGAAGCTCTCTGATAATTGATTTATTTATAACTAACTGATAGTACAGATTTAAAAAAAAAAAAAAAAAAAGCAACAGTAAAGAAATCTATGACTAGGAGGGGACATTGACTGGCTTTAACTATCCTACTCTGTGAACAAAGCAGTTGTCTCATGTAAATCCTTTTTTTTTTTTAATTCATTTATTATATTAATTAGAAAAATACAAAACACAGTGAATAAAAGGTAATGTTCACAGATGTTTTTTCCAGTTTACAAGTTTGGGATGTTTTGTTGTTGGATTTTTGGTGTGGGTTTTTTTTTTTTTCTTTTTAGTAGTGGATGTGTTGTGTCAGATTTCAGTTCGAAGTACTCGGTATTACCTTTGGTGGCCTTTTTGTTTTTCGAAAGCAAGGTATATACCTCAGGATTTTCATCTTTATTCATTCATTTTACTTTTATTCTTGGCAACTGATTTCCTTGTGCTCAGTAATACCAAAGTTTTGGCCCAAATTTAGTCTCCATATTCAATATAAACAGATGATAATTTGACTATAAATTGATTTTTCTCTTAATCTGTTTTTTTCTATTTTACAGTTGCCACTGTCTTTCTAAAGTTTAATTGCATTGTTATATTTTGTTATCCTATTCTAATACATTGAAACAGAAGATAAAAGGCAGTTTATCGCTCAGTCACACTTACTACCTTGACCATTCTTTATCTGTGAGTTAGGACTGAGTCAGGAATAGTTTATTCAGCTATCTTATTCAAGTGTAAATGAACAGGTTCCAGATTTAATAGTTTTCATTTA
>VWZG01000742.1:255339-290428 GCA_013396735.1 Grallaria varia
TCTATGACTAGGAGTGGACATTGACTGGCTTTAACTATCCTACTCTGTGAACAAAGCAGTTGTCTCATGTAAATCCTTTTTTTTTTTTAATTCATTTATTATATTAATTAGAAAAATACAAAACACAGTGAATAAAAGGTAATGTTCACAGATGTTTTTTCCAGTTTACAAGTTTGGGATGTTTTGTTGTTGGATTTTTGGTGTGGGTTTTTTTTTTTTTCTTTTTAGTAGTGGATGTGTTGTGTCAGATTTCAGTTCGAAGTACTCGGTATTACCTTTGGTGGCCTTTTTGTTTTTCGAAAGCAAGGTATATACCTCAGGATTTTCATCTTTATTCATTCATTTTACTTTTATTCTTGGCAACTGATTTCCTTGTGCTCAGTAATACCAAAGTTTTGGCCCAAATTTAGTCTCCATATTCAATATAAACAGATGATAATTTGACTATAAATTGATTTTTCTCTTAATCTGTTTTTTTCTATTTTACAGTTGCCACTGTCTTTCTAAAGTTTAATTGCATTGTTATATTTTGTTATCCTATTCTAATACATTGAAACAGAAGATAAAAGGCAGTTTATCGCTCAGTCACACTTACTACCTTGACCATTCTTTATCTGTGAGTTAGGACTGAGTCAGGAATAGTTTATTCAGCTATCTTATTCAAGTGTAAATGAACAGGTTCCAGATTTAATAGTTTTCATTTATAATAATGTATTCTTAATTTTTAAATCTTAAAATATTTGGTGCCAAAATATTCCAGCTGAAAAATTACTACTTGTTTATACCAAGTGAACATTTATTTATCCTATCAGTGTCTGTAGTTGACTCATTTGTCTACTACTTACAACCAATATGAATGTTGGTCTAATTAGTATTACATATATTTCTCCATTTTTCAGCACAGTGGTGTCTTCATCTCTTAATCCAGAATTTCTGGAATTTGTGTTTCATTGTTTCCTTTTCCATTTTTATTTCTTTCCTTCACTTTGGCCTACTAATAGTTGAGGCAGTCTTTCTCAAGGGTACCAAACAGACAAACAAACAAAATTGCCTCACAATTCCCGCTGTCTAAATTCTCTGTTGGTTCTGTCTGAACTTCTTATGCAGCAACAGGGGAGTTACACAAGACTGAGTTACTCAACTATAGCCAGTTCCAGCTGTATAAATACAGACAGTGAAAAATTTTATCTGCAGACCAGTTCTCATTGATTACAATAGAACTAATAAGTTTGATAATCAATAATTCAGACTGCTAGCGATAGCTATCTGATGAATCTGACTTTACTCCTTCATTTTCCATCTCTCTTTCAGGTTATGAAATGCCTTCTTGTGAAATGGATTTGCAGCCTGAGACACCTGTATCTTTGTGTCCCCAAGAAGCTTGATGGGGTAGCTTTCATTAGAAGAAACCCACTTTGCCCAGCGTGGGTTTGTTGCTTACATTGTAACTGAGGAGCAGAAAGATGCCTGCTCCTGTTCAGGCTGTTTTGCCAAGCTTTTAAGCACTCTTGTGTACACATACTTGCTTCATCACAGCTAGTGATTTTAGGGTTTGTATAAAGATTATGGTCCAGTAACATTGCCATGTAATGAGTTTCTTCCTGGCCATTTTGCACAAATAAGCTTTTTACAGCCACATTAATAGCACTAATACACCTGCTGATATTTACATTGCTTTTATGCAGCCTGGAAATGATTGTTTTCGTAGCATTTTACACAGAACAGTAATAAGCATGGACTGCTGCAGTATAAACAAGAAGGGCTGGTTCTGTTTATTATCTCATCTTACTTTTAAAATGTCTTTTTGTTATGTTCATATTACTAAAGTGATAGTTTGCAAGGATTTGAATTGCAAGGATTGCAATGTACTATTTAGTCATCAAATATATTAACTGGTGATGTTGTATGCACACCAGTGCTGTATAAAATAATGACTGAGCCATAAACAAGAAAAAAAACCCTTAGCTGGTTTCAAGAGTTCCTTATTCACTGGCTGGAGATAATGCAAAAGAATTTTGCCTGCTAATGCCAACCAAGAAGTGTCATTTCCAAGCAGCAACATGCAATCAAAGTTCTCTTTGCTATCTAAAGTATCACTGACTACAGAGAGAACCTAGAAGATAAGAGGCTATCTGACTTTTAAAGGGCTGGAGCCACAGGCTGTGAATGTCACTTATTTGAATTTCTTTGTTTACAACATAGTGTAAGCAGTATCCATTTTACCACAATCATTGTTAGACATAGTACAAAAATCAATAGTCTCCTTCTGCTATGAAATTACAAAGTATCTGATTCAAAATGGTTTCAGCTTACAATTACAAGCAAAGAACTAGTGCCATAACCAGCGATGAAAGCTGGTGGCTAAACCAGTATGTAATTAAATGGTATTAAAATAAAAAGAAAAGGAAAATATTGATTGAATGAAGCTGTGAGGGAAAATTTTCCAAATAAAACTCCCTTTGTATCAATTTCCCTTCATTTTGTCTTACTCTTCTTGCTACCCAAGGTCCAGTTTAGGTCAGTTATTCTGACTGCCTATAAAAACCTTCAATGTTTGTAACTGTCAGGATATAGAAACCCTAGCCGAGACTCATTCTTTTTTTTTAATAAGCCATCTAGCTGCAAAGAAAAGTACTGATATACTTAATGGCTCTACGAGGATATTCTTCTACAATTGATTTAACTGTTCTTATAGTGCAGGGGATGCTTGGTGGAAGAGAGAATATGTGCAGTTATTTCCTTAGTACAATTACGTGATGAAATGTCATGCTATGCCATTTAAATTTTTGTTATTTTGCATTTGAATAACAAGTGTACATTAATATGTAGTGTCAGTTGCCATCTTTCTGGAGCCATCCCTGTGCACAGATAAATGTTAATTCCTCATTGGAGCCGTTGGTTTTCAGACAATGAGTGGTTTGATTTTGACAGGCATAATAAATAGGAAATGTATAGGTGTATGAATATCTACGAACACAGAAAGGTTGCCTATATTTTGATACCTGATTGCCTCTCTTTTAGACAACATCACAAGAATATGAAAAAATATGAGATAGGTAGAGTTTTGCAACAAACTTCTTTAATAATTTCCATTAAGAGAAGCCAACTTCCCCTTAGTCTGAGTTTACATCTCACATTCAGATTGCAGATTAGCACCTCACAATCAGCCTTTTGAAAACTGAATATACAATATGTGAAAGAGAAAATTACAGTAAATTGACTTACCCAGTCTACCTTTAGTCTCTTATATATCCCAGTAGAATCTTTAGTGTCTTTGTTAATATAGCGAATGCTAGAATATTTATATTGCTAGTTATTCTAACTTAAAAGTGAGTGGTTTAGAAGAGATTCTGTTAGCTGAAATTCCATTTAATATAGATTATACAGTCAGGTACATAGAAGAACTGAATTAGAATTTCTGCAGACTATGTAAATAATGATTTTTTTTTTTTTTTTTGGCAGGTATAACTAACTTCTGGGATACTAAATTCCAGATGTATTTGGCGGAGTGTTTGTAACATGACTGATGAGAAATCTCTGAGTGGCAGATGATTTGAAGAATTTGAAGAGAAGGGATTCTTTTAAGCCTTTTTGTAGCACATAAATAATTAATTTGCTTTATCTAGTAGATTAAGTTCACTTTACAAGACAATAACTCTTGGTATGTTGTAATCTGACCTGCCACAACTAGCAATTATACATAAAAGCAGTGATTTTAGGATCTAACTATATATTTGGTTTTTCCAGAAACAAGGATGCATTTCACTAACATGTACTTGGGTAGGTGAATACATGACTTCTGGAAGAGTAAGAATGAGGGATGAGGCATATGTTGAAGGAAAAGAGTCCTATGAAATCTTACTAGATAAGAATATTAAATACTGGGTTCTTCACATTTTTTAATTTTATTCACTTTTCAGAATCACACAGTGGTGAGAGAATTTCTAATTTTGAATTCCTCAATTAATTGATCTTTGAGAGTCTCTTATGAAAAATAAAGCCTTTGATTCCAACTCTCACAAAGCTGAATATTAAAAGAACTTATTTTATTATGTTAAAAATATTTGTAATTGGAATTACCTTCAAATACAGGACTATCATATTGAAGTGCTATGCTAGATACATGATACATAAATTTTTATTTTTGCAAAATGGAAGCAGTTAATTAAATTAATATAGATAATTTTACATAACTATTAATCGATATATACACTGTGGCAATACTTAAAAGAGTTCACTTCAGACTTCCATATATATTGTGCAAACACAAAACACAGTCACTGCCTCAAAAAAGTTTAGAACTGAATTAAGTCAAGCCAGGAGGTGCCAGATGAATGCAGACTGGCAGGGACATACAAGGAAGAAGTGACACAGTATTGGTCAGCGCAATAGGCAAAGATCTCAGCAGCCTGACTTAAAAGCTTCATGTTGAAGAGATCAATCAAAAGTTGTATGCGATTATTCAGCACCAGGTGAATCTTTGTACTAGAGATTTTAATAGCCTGTGGCTTGAGAACATCAGGCTGTGGTAAAGATCTTAAAAAAAAAAAAAAAAAAAGNGCTATCAAAAAAAAAAAAGGAGGAAAAAAGAAATGCATTTTAAAAAGAAAATGTTCTTTTATCTGTGTTCAGATCCTTTTGATTTCTCAACTCTTTATTTTCCCTTCCCAGTGGATGGATGGAAAAAAGTATACCTGAATGATTTCAAGGTAACTAACACTGTAACAAAAGAGTCAAAGAAGAGTTTGTAAGTTTTAAAATATTATATCATTAATTGTAAAAATCTCAAATTTTTAGATGCAGATGAGTGTGGCCTAAAGAATGTTGTCCAAAGTGCATTGCCTATATGATGCAATTAATTTAATCTGCATGTTGTTGAGCTAGGACAGTTTAGAAACCTCTGTGCTGGGAACAATTTACCATCTATTCCAGCTTTGTTCAAGGGACAGGAACCCCGGTATTCAAAGATGTCTAAATATGAATTTCATCTGAGACTCTGCTTTGTCTGGTAACTTCAGTGCTTGAGGAACTTCCTGTTCTTTAAATCTTTAATAAAATAATTCCATTTTCAAACCTCTGAATGACCTCAAAATAAACCACTTATATACGTGGGTCTCAGGATGAAAGTGCAGGAAGTGGCAGTAGCAAGCTCTGCACAACGGAGTACTGCACCGTGTTTTTATGTTTTTTGCAGAGGGAAGATATATTCAAAAACTGATAAGGAATTTAGGAACACATGTCTTCCTTCCTTCNAATAAATAAATAAATAATGAAGCTCATCATGTCTTTGTCTTCTGGATCATACGAACTAACATTCAAAGGTGTTCCTGCTAACTTGAAGTTGATTTTAAAAGTAAACTTTCATGAATAGATGGTCTAACCTGCTATGAAATTTCTTTCTGGCTACTTCTTGTCAACCTAAAAAATTTGAATATCTTCAGCAAAATATTTGAGTGCTTTGCAGCCTTACATGTTCAATGGTATGGTCAGGACACATTTCACCTAATCTCATACAACATCCCCTGAAATATTTCTATGTTGTTTTATATCACAATTATTTCTGTAAATAATGACATTGGGTTGAGTAAACTTGGTGTTAAGTATCAGTAATGCTGTCCTCACTACCAAACAAATTTATTCTCAATATCATATTCTTGGTGCATTTTTCTTGTTTCTGTGCAAGTTTTCTCAACTTAAATGCAATGGATATTGTTGTTACCTAGATCAGAAGGGTCATACTTGCAGAAAGCTGACTTATGAGTTTTTGATCACTAATGAACATTTCATGTGTTTCTAATGTTTACTCTCTAAGGAAAGATGTTTCTGCAGTTAACTACTGGAAACAAGGAACAGTACTACATTATAACGATATTTTGTTTGTTTTATTTCAGATATAGAGGGCATTCATGGCAGGTTACAGTACAAGATTGAGATACTAAAATAAAGTTTGGGCTGCTGAGGAGAAATTGTAATTGCAAAGTCCTGACTCACCTTCTGAGCTGGAGACACCTAATCTCTATAAACCCTGTAACATTTGATGTTAAATCTCTTCAGTACCTATTAAGTCACTGCACGTGCCCAGAACTGTCCTATACTTGGCAGGCTTAAGCAGCTCAGCATTTGGATCATGTCTGAGCTCTGGTTAGATTGAGAAACTAGAAGGAGTGAAGTCTGAATCATCCCAAAAACTCAATCCATTATACAATTCCAGAGACCATAGAATATGGCAGGACCATGCTCTTCACACACTACAATTCTAAACTAGGTAAGTTTTAGACCACAGGCAAAGGGAAGATAAGCCTTTCCCTTGTTTCTCACAGTATGACATACCATTTAGGGCACCCACTGAGCACGTTGGACACACACATTAAGTCCCATCCTTTTCCTAAAAGCTCTGATCTGTATGTTCCACCTTCAGACCTCATGTCCTAGTAGACAGGCAATAGTCTTCTGAAGTTTGGGAAGATAATTTGCATGTCTCTTTTGAACATGTCCCCAGGCAGATAAGAGTGCAGGATATACTGGACCAGAGAGGAAGCATAGGGTAAATTTGTCTTTATAGTCTGGTGGATAGACTGCCTTGGAAGACCTTGAATCTGACTCATGCTTCCAGGACTATTTCTGTATTTAATATGAAGTGGGATTTTTCACATTAAATCTCCTTTCTTTCTTTCTTTCTTTCTTTCTTTCTTTCTTTCTTTCTTTCTTTCTTTCTTGCTTGCTTGCTTGCTTGCTTGCTTGCTTGCTTGCTTGCTTGCTTGCTTTTCTTGCTTTCTTTTCTTGCTTTCTTTCTCGCTTGCTTTTTTGCTTTCTTGCTTTCTTTCTCACTTGCTTTCTTTCTCNACTTGCTTTCTTTCTCACTTGCTTTCTTGCTTTTTCTTCATCTACTGCAGTCAGTAACATAGTAGCAGGAAATAATTTTGCAGTTGCTCATAACCCATGCAATATAAACCAGAATTTAACTAGCATTAGAAATGTCCTAGGCATCTTACCCAGCACATTATCTGGTGTCAAAGGCTGTCCCTTTAATACATATTCAGTTTGGCCAACTGAGAATCTGGTCCTTCAGATAGACAACTCTGATTAAAATCCAATTAAAATAAATTAAATTATCAAAAAATAAATTCTTCATATTCTCTGACTATAAATGAAAATACTTATAAAAGTACACCCTGACTGCTGACAAAAACATAAAAATAAGCAGGTAACAATATATAAATTAATATTCTCAGCACTCTTAGCTATAGGCTAACTGATCTATAATTCACTGGGGCTTAATTACAGCATACACTAATTATGTGCTTAGCTCTAAAGCCTTTAATAAAGAAAAGTATTCATTTAAATATATCTAATTAGGTAAAGTATCTATTCTGGTTTAGCTGCATTTGGCACCAAAACAAAAACTACAGAGAAAAATAGCTTTCTTTTCATGTATCCCTGAGCTAGGTAGCCCAATGTCTTCCTGAGTTTCCAGTACAACTGAAAACAGTATTACAACTAGGTCGAGCTGCACTTACAAGTTAAGAGCCTTGAAAGTATAGGCATAAAAACACGTATATATGTCACAATAGCCACAGAGCTTTGACTACCTCTGTATATCTTCAGTTCTGACAATGGTTCTGAAGCCACAAAAATAAATTTCTTAGGATTCATACACTGGTCCTTTTTTTTTTTTTTTCTTCAAGGAAAGAGAAGGTATTTACTCCTTCCAAAGGGTATGTACAACCATCTGCCCTTCCGAAAATGCTCCATTGGATCTTGATAACTTTCTTGACACCTTGGAACATTTGTTTTCAAGTTATCAGAATCACATGTAAATAACTTCTAATTCCAAGAACAAGATAGTATATAACAACTATAAATGTTACCAGGTTTATAGGAGACAGAAGTGAAATCATGAAAGGATGGGGGAAATCACAGCAAGGTGGAGTCCGTATTGCTATGATTGGTACCTATACCTATATAAGCAGTACCCACCACTTTGCCTTATCTTTCAATTTACCTGATAGAAAGCATCTGAAATGGTTGCGCAGGAATACTTTTTTCCACTCCATTATAACAGGACAGAGCAGAGCAGAGAGGGTATGCAGTATAGTCACAGGCAAGGAAAAACTTCCATCGAAATAGGTTCTGAAGAAGTTAGTGGAGCAAAGATGGATATAACTTTTAATTTTGAAAGTGTCGAAATTGCTAATTACATAGTGCTGGCGAATAAGAATCGCATTGTACCTGATTATTTTTCTATATTTTCCTAGGGATTCACCACTGGTCACTATTCAGGGCAAAAAAGTTGTCAAGACAAACTGTTTCATTCTGTCAGTTCACAGAGATGAAAATTTTCCCTTAGTTAAAACAGACTTTGTTTCGGAAATTCACTTCCATAATGGACAGCTTTAGAGTATAAGCTTTTTAGGAAAGTGGTTTTTTTATTGCGTTCTCAGTAGAGGTGTGTTCCCAGGCACAACTCATAAGCACAAAGCATTAAACCTAAATATTTTTGGTAGACTACTTATCCCAGTGAAGTCACAGGCAGTTTTTTTTTTTTTCTTTTTAATGCAGTCAGGGCTCTTTACTACATTATTACCCAAATTTTAGATATAAGTTAATCTGAGTAAAATATACAGCGTGACATCTGTCTGATCAAGTCCAAAAAGGGAAACAAGGAAAATTCACAGTATTTTGAAAGTTATGTTCTGCAGCTCTGTTACTTAGGAAATAACACCAGTAGGTGTAGACTTATGACAAGCAACCCATTTTTTTTCCCATGCCATATGTCCACAATGGAAGTAGCTGAAAAAAATACAGTCTTGTTTTTTGATTGACATGCATTTTAAACTCCTTGTCAAAACTGCACAATTATTTAAGTAGCATAAATATGCCAATCTCCAGATTTAAAAGAAATTGTGAGCCTAACAAGTTGTAGTGTTTGTCTACTTGATGGTAAGAGATTTTATAAAAGAATCAAAAAACAAAATTAGAGTAAGGGGAAAGCTTGTTAACCTGCCCACACGTTGCCTTTACATTACCGTAGGTGATACTGGGAAGGACACTGAAAAAATAAGTTGCCATGTATTTTCTGTTTTAAGGCTCTATATTTATTTTTCCAATGATTTGCTAAATTTTATTTATCTGGACTAGTATTTTTGCAAGTATTTTAGAGCAGCAGTTAGTTGCTTCTCAGGAAAAAAAACCACAAAACACAAAACCAAAGGAAATAAGGAAATACTGATTATGATATTAAAAAAAGTCAAGTATCTGAGAAATGTTTCACAGTTTGTGATTCTGTATTGTTGTGGTCATCCCATCAACTCACTGACCTGTGTTCTTGTTAAAGAGAATATTAATAGAGGTGCCTCCCGTTACCAAATAAAATAAAATAAATAAAAAAAAAAAAGTAGCTTTTCAACAGCTGCCCCACTGCTTCTACTTAGGGAATCTCACCATACTCAGGAAGACCACAAAAGGGAAAAACTATAAATTATAAGTGCATACAAAATTGCAGCAGTGCCTCAGTTAAAATTATTTCATAAAGCATGTTCTGAACCAGCAATCATATTCCATTCTTCACAAAAATCTGGCAGCCCATGGCACGGACATGTGCAGTATTGTGTGGGTTAAAAACTGACTGGACAGCAGGACCCAGAGAATTGTAGTAAACGGCTCTCCATCCAGTTGGCGGCTGATCACTTGTGGTGTCTCCCAGGGCTCAGTATTGGGCCCAGTCCTGTTTAATACCTTTATTGATGATCTTGACGAGGGGATCAACGGACCCTCAGTAAGTTTGCAGATGACACTAAGTTGGGTGGACAGTTGAGTTATATAAGTTATAAATCTTAACATATAACTTGAGGAGCTTAAGGTGCTAAATAACACTGAATGAAATTTAGATTTTTGCTTTATACTGTTTCTCAACTGCAGAGTGACTTTTGCTGCAGTGATCTCTCTTGCCTGAAACAAACCTTCACTTACTCTCTCTTATGGTTATTGCAAGCTAGTAATTTCCATTTATCGTTACTTCAAAGTTATCCATTATCTGAACAATTTTCTACATCATTATTTATACCAAATATTTCCTACATATGGATTGGAGAGCAAGTCAAATTGCTAGTGGGGGGTGTTTTATATGCTTACAAAGATAAGAAAGGCAATATTGTTGTGTTCTAACTCCTTGATTCTATTTCCAATCTATGTGTCAAAGTATACTAGACTTGAGGGTTTTGAAGTAGCTCATGTAAAAATCTACTTGTTCACTCACAGCATTTTTCTTTACCTCTTTTGTCATAGCTAGTTCTAAGGAAAATAGAGCCATATTCTGTTCCAATTATGCTTCTAAATGAAACTTTAAAAAGCTCAAACAAATAAGAAAATGGTATGTTGATAAACCATTCCCAATCTGAAGAAGCAGCAGCTCTTAATGGCCATTTGTGATGACAAAGCCACCTTGCAAACATAAATGCTTTCCTACCTACTGGTGGAACTCAGTAAGGCTAAGAGGTAGTTCAAGACTTGTGAAACAGCCATTTATAGCTTTTAGGTTGCAGCTCAGTTGTTCTTCCTTCAGACTCGGCTTTGCAAAAGAGCCTTTAATGGAGCAGGACACTCACTCAGAGGCAAGCTGTGAGCAGGTGTTTAGTACCGTGCCCGGAAAGGACCCAGGGAGAAGGGACTCAGCAGGAGACAGAGGCCTACCCCTTCCTTCCTGTCATTCCAGATTAAGGGCTGTTCAAACTTTCTTTAGTAATTTAATTTCAGAAAGAAGCTGAATAAGGGTCAAATGACTCCACTCTAGTCAACCTCCTTGCTCCTTTTGCAGGTCAGTAGAGTCACTGAGAATACGTCAGGCAAAAGCATTCCAGTTTCTTCCCTTCAGTAAGATGACCTCCCCCCTCATTCCATGGTTAGAACTGAAGTATCTGAACTGTTTTTGAAGCTGATAAGGGCTTAGACTTAGATGTTTGACATGGGATCACTGGAATTATGCTATCATATTTACTTTACTCTCTGATCTGGTTATTATAGATCTGGATGTTAACTAAGGTTTGACTTATGTTAATTTCTATATTTCTGTAATATAAAGACATCCAAATGATTCAAAGGATCTGTATTGACCTGCTGGGTGATTGACTATCCCCTTAGTAAAATATTAGAAATCATGCAGAAGTCACCTACTAGTGACTAGAGTGCCGCAAGGGAATCTGGATGCTTTAGAGGTTTTTTTGCCTTATAGTTGTTTGGTTTTTTTTTTAATAAAGATTAAATGTAATACTTTTTTTTTATTTCCCTTCTAAAAGAAGGTATGAATAAAAAACAATTATCTGAAAAATTCAGTTTATCTCAGTGAGGAAGTCTACCCAATGTAAAGCTGTCTCCTTTTTAAATGGTAGGACGCTAACTTTTTGCCAGTGACTAAGGTATTCAAATTCCAAATGTCTGATTTTTAAGTCCTAATCCAGAGTTGTGAGCTTCAACAAAAGGTTTTGAGTGAGTTACGCAGTTCAAAATTTGGCACTCCATAAAGACATTTGACATGTCTGCTAATGTCTACTCTGCATATTTATTTATTTAAAGAACTTTAGAGTTGGATAACTAAAATTGGACAACCTTACTTTTATCACTTTTATATAAAGTCCAGAAATGCACTTTCCTTTTTTTTTTTCTCATGATAAATAACAGACTGTAAAAGGAAGTAAACAACATAAGTCTCCCTTGATATCATATATAATCCAAAAAAGTTCAGTAATCAAAGGTATGTCTTTTCAAAAAGAGAGGTAAGTATTATATTTAAAGGGAGGCAAAAAGGTCAATAGCTTTTATTGACTATTTTAAGCATACTCTTTCAGGTGTTTACTTGATAGGAAGACTCGCACAGCGGAACAGTTAAAAGCAATTTCTAGCAGACAGAGATAACGAATGAGCTTGCAAAGACCAAAGTCCAGAAACATTTCAATTTAACTACCTTTGGCTACTGACAGAAATGCTGCAGGGATCAAACATATAAGCTTAGATCATCCATGATACACAACAAACAATGAAAACATTAATAAAACAAAAAAGGGGGAGGGAGGGAAATTTTACGCTTCATTTATATGAATAATTTGATGCATGCATACATGGTGTCATACAAAATAACCCAGAATACACTGCAGCACTCAGATCTACAGATATTTCAGAAGCTGTAGTGAGTCCCTCATTGGCCCTGTGATAAACTGTCAATAGCCTCAGCTGCAATTCTGCTTTTCTGCTGGAAAGTGTCCTTCTTATCCCTTGAGGTTCATAGAAAACAATTCTGGGTTTTAATGGCATCAAGAATATCTAGATATTCCCTTAAAAAGTACTTATGGAAAAGCCTCTGACAGGAGACAAAGCTTCCTGCAATGCTTTCCTTGCTAGAAACAATTTCTCAGGGCAAATATTTTCCTCCCTTTTTATATGGTCTTAGAATACTCTGAAAAATTTCTCACATTGGAATCCAGGTGTGCTTTCCAAAAAAAAAAAAANAATTGACAGGATAAGGTAAACTGATGGCTTAAGTACATTATGCTATTGTCTGAAAATTCTTGTCCTACTATCCAAGCCACTGTATGAAAGTCCAGCAAAATATTGGACATATTATGGTGCAGAGATCATCTCTATGTTTCACTAAGTAATAAAAAGTCTTGTTCTATTATCTGCTAGACAAACACATTAGTAACAACATATCCTGGAGAAAGGGTGCAATTGATGCGATTAATGTTTTTGCTTAGCTATCTCAGAATCATTGTCCATACACTTCCTCCTTCAAAGAAATAAAGGTGCTTTATTAATTAAAAAAGTCTTTGCTGTTTTTCCCCTGGAAAATTCTGAAGTCAAATTAAAAGTCAAATGGGACAGGACCCTGAACAAAACTAAAATTTATCTGGAAAACAAAAGGTTTGTAAGCTCAACATAGGTCCATCTAGCAGTTGTAAAACTGTTCACCCAGACTGAAACCGAACTAAATTCAGGGTCTACTGCTCTAGTGAAATTTCAGGTTCCCAACACCTTTGAAAAGTCAGCTATGCATGTAGCGCTTTTCATCAACCATAGTAGACTTCCACATGGTATCCTTCAGACAAATTTCCTTAATTGCTTGTAACAGTAATTAAATAGTAACCTAAAATGAAATTGCATCTTCAGCTGAAGGAATGTTTCAATTAAAATGATTAGCCTTTTCCTGTTCATGATTGGCTTGATCATCACCAATTTCTTCATACGTGTCTAATTCAGGAACACTTGCCACACTATGGAGACAAATTCCATCTTAGGGATGGACGAGTCAGCCACAGCTGTCATGTATGTTGTGCCAACTTCCTAAGAATTATGGTCTGGGGGAGGGTACGGGTCGGTGGGAATAAAAACACAATAAGTCTCTTTCTGGTGGGAATTTCATTTGCTAAAATTTTCACAGACAACAAAGTAAATAAAATTTACAATGTGATACATATTTGATTTGAAAATATAATTATCACTTATGCGTGTGGAAAGAGAACATTAAATGCAGAGACATGACTAAAATCATTGTTGCACAATGCAACGTGCAGCATACATGGTTATTCATCTGTTGTTCTCTTTAGATTCTAACAGCTGAGGATCTGTTTTCACTCATCTGGAAAGAGAATAGTTTTCAAATCCTTCTGGGAATAAGAAATTCCATCCAAAGAGAGTCTGTTCTGTATAAAACAGTGAAGCGCATGTAACCTAAAAACTTTAGGAATAAACTACCAAACAGAAACTGTGGTTCTATCCCTTGATACTCAACATTAACTATTCTAGAGACTATAAATTAATTTACACAGATTAATAGCTTCGAGAATAAATGGGACCAATTTCATTTTTCTCTTGGATTCCTTGTTTGACTTCAAACACTTTACATAGCATCTCCTAGTCACCCAAAACTCCCATGATTTTGACAACCTTTGCTGAATAAAACCTTTGTTGAGTTAACATGTCACTCAACCCCTTAGAAATCTATAAGTAGGAACTTTGATCCAGTGAAGGAGTAGTTTTACCTTCAGATGGACAAGGAAGTATTTAAATTGCTGCAAACAACTTTTGGTGCTGCCTAAGAATGCTTGCACTCTTATTTATCAGGAGAACATCAGTAAGGATAAACAAGATCCTTGGCACTCCAATCTATCAATTATCTATAGGCTATTTTTCAGAACAGGTTCTGAAATGCATTTCTTTCCTTATTCAAAATATCCCACCCACTCATTCTCATGTGTCTCCTTCCTTTCTGTACTACCTTGTTACATGAAACAAGGAAAGTAATATATAACAAAACTACTTTGCAAATCATAATTGAATATATGACCCTGATACACCTGACAGCTGATAGTTAAGGCACAACCCAGAATGGTGGATATGTGGGGTCGGGCTCCTTAACCGAGGCGTGGAATATGAATCTATGACCTCCTCACTTCTTCAGAGTTCTTTAAATATTGGTTTTCTCACTCAGAGGAGACAGTCTTTTTAACAGCAACTAATTTAGGCAATGAACTTCAAAAGCTCTTCAACTGATTATAGTTATGAATCCTGTAGGTACTTGGTTCCACAGGCATTTATTATTCTCTAATAATAGGGGAAAGAAGCTACCTGTTCATGCTACAGTGGGCAGCCCTGCAGTAACTACATCCTTGAATGCAACTTCTAGTCTCATTAGCTTTTTCTTGTTCCAACCTAGCAGTGTCTTTTCCTCTGAAGAGAGGCCTTTATGTCTCAGTTCTCTCTCCACTGACTATGGGGGAATTGAAAGTGGCAAAACTTTAAAATTAGCTGTATCAGTTGGATTCTAGGAGTTTGGTAGGATGAAACCTGGTCACTGTGATTTGTTTCTCAGTTTGTACGAGTGCTTTATAACAGGTGGCTATGGGAATTTTAAGTAGGCCTGGAACAGGGCCTACTTAATTAATGTAATTGAGATAAAGCTATCCTGTTTTCTAATTTGTAACATTGGAAATCTTAATGGAAACTATCATCTTTATTGTTGGCAGAAGAATCACTGCTTTGCCAAGACAACACCACAAACCAAATACACCCCATATTGCTCACCTGGACTCTCAATCAGAACAACTTCTGTAGACCCAGGGCTTCCAAAATGTTTGCAGGAAAAGACAAAAGACAGACTACAGGCATTCACATTTTGAAACATTGTAAGTTATAAAATATAGATGGGCCTGTTTTGCCCCAGGAGGTGGTGATCCACTGTGATCCATGTAAAAAAAAGGTACTTAGACACTTTAAAATATAATTTTAAAGGCTTTTCATTAAAGTTAATGCCAGAGAAAGAGAATAACATGGATAATTTTATATTCCCTTTGCAGCTGGAAGCCCCAAGTAGTGTAGCATCAAAAAGGACTCTGACCCCTGAGCAGCAAACCATGAAGACCCTGTCCATAGCAGATATTCTCTCCTTTTGTCCTTCAAACTATTTTCTTATGAGGAAACAACTCTTAGAATCAAATATAGGAGATGTTCCCATGAGAACTTTTTGCTGCACTGTTAGATTATGCAGGAAGTCTAATCACCAGCGTTGAGCAGGAGCTGCCTGATGGCTACCCTTTCTTGGTGAGCTGATTGAGCTTGTCCTGTGGCACAATGCTGCACACCATCTATGGAGCACAGCAATGCCTGCTCTGGCTCACGTTGCCTCTGCTCAGGATCGCTCTCTTCTCCAGGCACAGGGTTATGCCAGTCAGGATCACTACAGCCTGTACTCTGAGGATCACAAACAAGGCAAATAAGGTAATGCCAGAGAGCTATTATAATAGGAATTTGAAAATGAAAGCCTGCTTGTGTGTTGCAACACTGCTGTTCATTCAGTCCTGAAGTGTTACATGACTTACTGTCAAATAAGTACTTGATGAGTCTTTATAAAAATATGAACTGGCTGTTAAAAATAACATATAATTGAACTTTGAGGAGTATTTATTTTCTCAGTGATAATGCTTTTCCAGTGATAATGTTGAAATACATTTGTTGACAACAGATTTAACATTCTGAATAAGTATACAGCTATGCATAGTATTTCTCTTACTCATTTACGTGTATTTGTTGTCTCCCATGGAGTATGTTAATGCATAGTTCCAAAGCTAACAATTAGTCTGTAAAAGCATAATTTTCCATGGAATTCATTGAAAGCACAGATCATATTGGGACAACAGGTGGCCACTAAAGCTGATATATCCCTCCACTCCTGAGAGGAGAAAGGAAAGAAAATACAATCAAAGCCTCCTGGGCTGAGATAAGGACAGGGCGAGATCACTCACCCATTACTGTCACAGGCAAAACAGACTCAACTCAGGGAAATAAATTTCATTTATTACCAATCAAATCTGAGCAGGGTAATGAGAAATAAAACCAAACCTTCAAACACCTTCCTCTCACCCCTCCCTTATTCCCAGGCTCAACTTAGCTCTCAATTTCTCTACCTACTCCCCTCCAGTGGTGCAGGGGGATGGAGAATGGGGTTTGAGGTCAGTTCATCACACATGGTTTCTGCCACACCTTCCTCCTCATACTCTTCCCCTGCTCCTGCCTGGAGTCCCTCCTCTGGGAGACTGTCTTCCACAAGCTGCTCCAGTGTAGGTCCCTTCCATGGGCTGCTCCAGCATGGGTCCCCCATGGGTTCACAAGTCCTGCCAGCCAACCAGCTCCAGCATGGGCTCCATTCTCCACAGGTTCAGGTCCCGCCAGGAACCTACTCCAGTGCAGGCTTCCCACAGGATCACAGCCTCCTTTAGATGCATCCACTTACTCTCTGTGGGGTCCTCTGTAGACTGCAGGTGGATCTCTGCTCTACTGTGGACCTCCATGGACTGCAGAGGCACGGCTGCCTCATCATGGCCTTCACCACGGACTGCAGGGTAATCTCTGCTCTGGTACCTGAAGCACTTTCTCCCCTCCTTCGTCCCTGACCTTGGTGTCTGCAGGGCTGTTTCTCTCATGTGTCCTCACTCCTCTCTCTGGCTGCTGTTGCCCAGCACTTTTTTCTCCCTTCTTAAATATGTTATCCCAGAGGCACTACCAACATCACTGATGGGCTCAGCCTTGGCCAGTGCCGGATCTGTCGTGGAGTTGGTGGCATTGGCTTTGTCATACATGAGAGAAGCTTCTCACAGAATCCACCTCGCAGCCTGCGCACCTTGTCACACAAACCCAGTACAACCTAGAAAATCATCTGCTTTCCTCTTTCATTCAGAGAAAAATTCACCCAGTGTAAAGATTAGGAGATGAGGTCAAATCCAAGATTTTAAACAGCAAGAGAAGTTGGCACAAATGCACAGAATTCCATTTTCAAAGAATTACTCTCTAAGAAATTCAATATTTGGGCACTTACAGAATAAAAACCAAAATAGATTATGGATTAGTTTTCTTCTCCCCAGAGCTGCCTTGTGTTTCTTTTGGCAAGATACTTTGGAGAAACATGAGATGTAGAATATCTGGGAAAAGGGATATTTGCCATGAAGCACATGCCACTAACAGGCTAAAACACTCTTTAAAACTAATGCATAAAACACGACTTAGTATTGTAATATGAAATCTGCTATCTTATCCCAATTTCATTTTTTTTCTCAAAACAACTGAGTCTTGCTGTTTCTTATAGAACTTGATTTACACTAAAACATCAAATTTCCACTTAAATTTTGGAAGTGTAACCAGAATGACTGACTTGATAAAATGGAGTCTCACTTCAGTAGTTACCTTTGTAACAAAACTCTGTCTACTCGAAATTCTTGGCTCTAATTTGATATTGCAAGCAAATTTACATCAAGTGACCATTCACAGAATGCAGAGTTGGAAGGAATGCACAACGATCATTGAGTCCATCTCCTGGCCCTGCACAGGACCATCCCCAAGAACCAGCATGTGCCTGAGAGTATTGTCCAAACGCTTCTTGAACTCTGTCAGGCTCAGTGCTGTGACCACTTCCCTGGGGATCCTGTTCCAGTGCCCAACCATCCTCTGTGAAGAGCCTTCTTCTATATCAAACCTTAACCTCCTCTGACACACAACTTCAGGACAAACAGTTATTTTGCAGGAGGTGTGACACAGCTGAAGGGCTGTATCACCAGGTGAAGGAGCTAGAGGAAGAAGTGAACAGACCTTGTAGTATTTGAGTGAACAAGCAAGAGAGAGATTGAATTTATTCAGAGGTGCTACAGACTCAAAACTCTCTGGAGTGTTGAGTAGATCATCCCATAGTCAAAAAACCCAACATTTTTCTGATTACACCTACCTTGGAGCCTCTCACTGACCAGATGGATTTGTCTATTCTTACCAATATTATTCCCTGTTACTTCTCCATGGACTCCCCTTTGTCGCGGGGGAGAAGCTTGCGTGCCCTTATGAGGTTGTGAGCTATGCTGGTGGTGGTTATGTCTCCAGTAGGGTCTCCCATGCTAGTCAGGTCTCAGTTGAAGGGTCAGAGAAAGTGTGTCCATGGGTGGGATGGACTCGCCAGCCTCCCGGCAACCATCCTAGGAGAAGGACAACTCTAACTCCAAACCCGGGCAGATGGAGCTTGCTTAGCCCTGTAAGGCCACCCGTCTAGGAGAAGGATACTCTAACTAAACCTACATCCTGAGGACTTTGCTGCCACTGTCCAAGCTTGCTAGGCCCTGGCAGATGAACCTTGTCAACAGAGTGGATCTCATGAGTGAAGTGGAGATTGGTGGCCTTCTTCACCATGACAATCACAAGGCAATCGAGTTTAGAGTCTCTGTTTTCTGGAGAAAAAACATTAGCAAAACCTCAACTCTACACAGGAGGAGAGCAGACTTCAGGCTGCTCAGGGAATTAGTAAGTAAGGTCTCCTGGGAAAATGTTTTTGCAAGTGCTGCAGTCCATCAGTGCTGGTGACTTTTCAAACATCACCTCCTAAGGGCTCAGGAGCAGGCAATTCCCAAACATCAGAAGTCAGGCAGGTGAGGCAGAAGGCTGGTTTGGCTGAGCAGGAATCTTCTCTTTGAAATAAGGCAGAAAAGGAAGGTGTATGCCTAGTGGAACCAAGGTCAAGTGACATGGGAAAAATACAGAGATGCTACTTGGCACTGTAGGGATAAAATTTGTGTGACTAAAACTCAGCTGGAGTTGAAACTGGCCAGAAATGCAGGGAACAATAAGAAGAGTTTTTGGCCTTCATGTGTTCTATTACATAGGATAGGGATAGTCACCTCACAAACGAGGACAGAGACAAGGTAGAGGTGTTTAACATTTTCTTTGCCTCTGTCTTCAACATGGTTTATGGACCAAGGGTGTCTCAGTGCCCAGAGCTGGAGACCATGACTGTGAGAATGATTAGTTATACACCAGGAAAAAAATCTGCTATTTGAAAAGTAGAGTATGTATTTAGTTCTTAAGAGTCAAAATCTTGTCTGGTAGGACCTACTCCTCCCGTTGGAATCCCAAGCAAATTCATACTGTTGTTAACACACATACATTTGATCAATATTTGTAAAAGAAATATAACTATTAATAAAGAAAAGCAAGCTAAAAGATGAGGCCTGCTCACCAGGTCAACAATGGGAATGAAAATATCATGAAGGCTAGAAAGCTATTTTTAATGCATTTTCATATTTTCAGTGAAAGCTCGCAGGACTGAAACAATAGTGTTAGTGTAAATATGGGAAATTATATTTCAAAAAAAGTCATTGCCAATTGTTACTGATTCCAAGTATCTGATTATTCATGGTAGGTGATTTTAAAGCTCACACTGATATTTTTCTGCAAGGCCGTTAAAATTGAATTGCTTTGATACAAGCACTATGTTAAATGTCAGAATGATTATACGTCACAATGAGGAAATGCAAAGAGGCAAGGAGGGGAAATAGTGTCCCAAACTCACCCTCTTAAATAGTAGTTTTATTGTCCCCATAAAAAAGTCAATTAATTTTTATGCCTTCCCCCAGTTTCCTAAAATATTCGGTCTCAGTGGAGAAACTAAGGTACAGAAGCATACTGATAAAAATCTAAGTAGAATGTTCCACTTTCATGGATGAAGACTCTCCTACATGGTATAGCAAACATTTCCAAACATCAAAGATAATATATGACCCCATATTTATTAGTATGGACTATATGCATAATGTGTACCTTATTTATATATACTTCTATAAAAAGAAAAAAAGTCTCTGCAATGGTTTACTTTTTTTCCTTTTCCCAAGATTTTCCTTTTTTAGATTCTATATCTTCTTATTTTCTCAAATGTTTACAAGACCACTTTAAAAAGTAACAACACTCAGAAAGTAAGAAGTAGTGGCGAGGTAACTTTCATTACAGCAACATAAATTACACATGACCAATTAACTGTTGTAGAATGCAAAGGAAGATCCATATTAAATTCTTCACTGTTCAGTACCTATTTTGTAACTTGATACCACCATTGGTATTGCAGTGTTTTGATTTCATGCCTTTTGATCTCATCTTGTTTTTCTTGCTGTGATTTTGGGGTTTAGAGGTGTAACAAGAACTAATAGTGTTTGCAACAGAATGTACCATAGAAAATAACTTATAACCGAGCCAAGCAATTTAAAGAAACCAGCCAAGCAAAGTAAAGAAACAATAAAGAAAGGGACCAAAGCAGCCAAGCAGGTAACACTAAGTTGTTGTATAACCCAGTTCATTGTCTTAAGGAATTCATAAAGCAGTCACTCAGAACTGTGGGGGCTCCAGACAACCACAGATCCTCTGTGAAGCCCACTAGAGACCTTATAAGAATATGCATATATGCTAATAAGTGTTGCAAAATGTCATGAATATGTAACAGGGTCGCATGAAACTAAAATGGATAATCATGTCATGCAAACATTTAAGCTGTAGTTGAGATGTCACGGTGTGCACTCTGGCGAAATGATTACCTGTGCACCCGGCACTGAATAAACTAATGCCTGCCTTCTGAAACTCACAAATTGAGTCTTAGAGGCTTTGTTTAAGTGTTGCTTTTAGGCAACAGTTCCATTGGATCCAGTTCTCCACTGTACTAAAAAATTTGGACAATGAAGCTGTAAATGGAAACTTTTCCTTTAATTGTTTACTTGAAAAATTGACTTTAATATTTGTCACATAACTAAATGGTGATAATATTTCTTCACAATAATCATCACACCAAGACTAATATTTTATTTTTCTTTATTTTATTTGAATAAAGATAAAAAAGAATGGAATGAAAATGTGATAAAGCACAGCCTTGTAGTGAAGCCAGTATGAGAATGAAACATGATCTGAAAATGTAATCCTTTTTTTGGTGAGGACAGTGGAACATAAGAAGTTTCATTCCACCTTAGCCAAAACATTTCTTATGTCTATGATGGTGTCCACTTGGAGAATTCTGTTATCATCCTTAAACATTTTTAGAACTGATAAAACTGCCATGATGTTATGGATGTAAGGCTATGTTAATTTCAACATTTTTACTCCACATTTAGGTGTTGCTGATTAGTAATAACTTTATCACTACCTACAAAATGTAGCAGAGAAAGTAAATATTGAGTGAATATTTTATAGAAAAATAGGATGATGAATCTAATGTAATGATGTTTAATTAGATATTTTCCTTTTCAAATTTCAGAAATAAGAAACAGAGGAGTGATTCGTGTGTAGGAAAGTTATATAAAGTTTCTAAGATCAGTTATCTGAACGAGTAGTCTATAATATTCATTTGAAGGTTTTTTGAATGATACTTCAACTCTTTTTTCTCTTTTTCATGAAAAGAATTAGAAAATTTTATTGGTTTTTGCTTTGTTTTTAATTGTGCTTTGAAGAATAGCTTCTGCATCAATTTTGTGTCATTTTTAGAGTTTCTAGAGAAACCAAGAGAGGAGATAAAAGAATCTTTGGTAAATTTCAGAACAAGAAAGGATCTCAACAGAGCCTTGACCCTGAGTACTTCAAAAATGATCCAAAACCAAAAGAAGACAAAACCTACGCTGGCCAAAAAGTTCTTTAGAGTATTTGGCCTGTCTGAGATCATTTCCCTATTGCAGTCCTCACAGTGCTGTGCTTTGCACTGGTAGCTAGAAAAGTGTTGATAACACACCGCCAGTGTTTTGGCTACTGCTGAGCACAGCATCAGTACTGTAACATTCCTTCCCCAGTCAAGGGCAGGATTCTGGGAGGGGGCACAAGTAGGCCCCCAAACTATCCAAAGGGAGATTCCATACCATATGATGTCAGTTCAAATATAAAATATGTGGGAAGGAGCAGGAAGGGGGTTATTCATTATTTCCAAAGGCTGCCTACTAAGAAACCGATACATGTGCTGAAGCCTTGCTTCTTGAGAAGTGTCGGACATCACTGCTGATTGGAAGTAGAGAACAAACCATGTTATTTTTCACTTTGCTTTTGCACACACAAGCTTTTGCTTTTGCTTTAATAAACTGTCTTATCTCAACACGAGTCATTTTCTATCTTATTCTCTCTCCCGTTTTCCGGAAGAGAAGGGGAGTGAGTGAGGGAGGGGCTGGGGGTGGCCACTTGGTGTCCAGCCAAGGTGACCCCATTACATTTAGTTACAAAACAATTAGAAGAACATATATATAGTAGTAATTTTCTGTTGGGTATTGTCTGTTTTTTCAACTTTCGAATTACCATTAATTTTAACATCACTGCCTTCAAGTTTCTGTAACATTTACAATGCTTCAAAAATGATGAGGAAAAAAAATCACTGAAATAATTTATTGCCAGTAATTGCAGATTTTCATTATACCAATATCTGGAAGCCTCCAGGCTTAAACATCAGTCTTGAACATGTGTGTTGCTAATCTCACAATATGTGGAGCAGCTGGAATGTTCTGTTGCTGTATTTTTTAAGAAATATTATACCTGGTATGTGAAAAATTTAATTGAAGTCTTTTTTTTTTTTTTCTTTTTTCTTTTTTAAGTAAAAGGAAAGCCATAAATAAAACAAGACACAAAACAATATATAACACATCCTGTCCTCCAGCAATTACATAGGTGTAATAACAATATTCACTGTTGCATCTACAGGCTATTTTTTGCTAAGTATTCAATTCTTTAATTAATCTGCTGTTTAAGAATGAAAGCAGCAGATGGTTGAGAAGGTAACTTATTCACTGTTTAATTTGATTTGTTTATTTTGTTGGCAATTAATTCCATGCCTCAGGGCCTACTGGTTTTTCCCTTTCCCATCATCCTCTGAACCTTTGGAGACTGCCTACTCCTAGAGAAGAACTACAGGAAAGCTGGTACTTTTCGTGACATTGAGAAATCTCTCAGCTGCCTGGCTAGTGTGTTCTGCTCATGCAATTCAGTCACTTGAATTTCGAGTTATGACATAATATTCTCTCCATATCAGATTAGCAGTGGCATTCTTTTTTTCATCCTATTTGGAGATGATTGTTCTGCTTTTACTGTCTTTAGTGGAATGTAGCAGTGTCTACTTCTTGGGTAGCATGAGCTCTGTCAGTATAAGAACTTTCATCTTTCCTCTTCTCTCCCTATAGTTTTATGGTTTCTCTTGTTCAACAGTAATATTTTAAAGTTTGTAATACAGTCCTAATATCATTTGAGGTGAGTAATAGAGTGACAGAGATTTCTTTTGCATCCATTAAAATTGCTGTCAAAACTCTGATTAACTTCAGTGCTCTGAGATCTGAACAACATTCAAGAGATCTGTCAAAGAATTTGAGTCAATACTTGAACTCCTGAGATCTTAATAGTCAGAGCTGTCTTTTTAAAATGTGTTATACAGGTTTTCTGAATGTTTTGAGTAGTGATACATTACTGATAATTACTATCAAAACCCAGACTCAAACATGAACATTTTCTTATCTGATTTTTTTTACTTCTATTTTTTTTAAAGAACTGACACAAAATATTTAATACTGAAAGAAAAATCTAGTAAAAATGGAACAGTTTTAAGAAACTACAGCAGTGTTAAATTGTATCCAGTAAATAATATCAAAGTTAAATCAAATTATCTGCTGCTAAATATAACCATATTAGTACAGCTGGATATATTCAGCCAGATGAATTAAAAGTGATGTTCTCTTGACAGATACTGTATTTCTTAGAACATTTAATAAAAAACTAAACTAGTTACAAAATAGGTCAACACTATTCTCAAAGCCATAACATCATGCTCTGATTCAAACTTTCTTAAAATCCAGTGTTGCTAGGAATCAGGATTTCATTTAGGACTACCTTAGGAAAATTCAGCATATGGAAGCTTCTCAAAAGAGTTCTTGAAATATTTTGGATGCAGTAGTTTCCACTCTTGTCATAAAGCATCACATTAAGATGCTTATGAAATGACAATATCTCCTACTGAATTTGTAGAAGATTCATTGCTTTGTGGGAGGTTACCCTAAGGACTAGCTGAGAACTTATTTTAAGTAAAGAAAAAAAGTTTGCAAAAGAATTTTTATTTCTTAAGTCTGTGTATTATCTGAAAGGAGAATTATTATTTTTCTTTGTATATATAGCTCATGTTTTATGGAGTAAAACTTAGCTGAAGAAAATCATGTTATTGTAATGTTACATAGATAGACATCTATAAGCTATGTTATGTAGGCGATCAGGGTGGATTCTCACTATGCTCCTGTCTATACTCAAATTCTGTGAACTTTGACTCCAACACAAAATCTACCCAGAACTGAATTTACCAGTGGGTTATTGGCAAGCATTAAGGGAACAACATTAATGAATTCCCATTCTTCCACACGTGATTCTTAAATCATGTACACTAGAAATACAATGCCATGGCTAGTAATTATTGATACTATGGTTGCCATATTATTGCTGTTACTGTGCCTGTATTACAGTTAAGCACAGACCAAGACTGGGGTCCTACTATATCTGCTTGATCAGCAGAAAATTAAGTGAACCTCTTGAACAGTCTCACTTCATCAAAGACCTTTCTTTCAAATTACTATACTTGCTTTCTTTAGTGCACCCAGGTTTTTATTTTCTTAAATAGAAGATATGGTCATGAGTGACTTCAAATAAAAAAATATACCTTGTCTGAAACAAGCTACTGAGAAATACAATACAGGACAAAATTATAAAGTTTCAATAAAACCATCAATGTCAATAACAAGTCTATACATTGGACTTAGCAACCACAGAATGATTTCTAAATATTAAATTTAGAAGGAGCGTCAGTCAATGTATATGTAAAACCCTTTACCTCAGGGGTTTTTTTTAATTTTAAGAATTTTTATGTACAATGACAGTTCCAATATTTGCCTATCCTCACCAATAAGCAGTAAAATTGATCTAGGCTGCTATTTACAAAATAAGTTTAGACTGCTGTATAGCTGCAGCTAACATCCTGCATGAGTCAAATATTTGTTGGTGTTCAAAATCCAATAATTGACAAACATGCTTATGGCTGTCTCCTCTTCATATTTCAGTTGCATCAAAAGACTTGAATTGTAACAAATGTAAGAGAAATATTAAGAGACAATTCCTGAGGAGGGAATCATACCTACTTTTGTTCTTTTAATAAAACATAAGTCTCAGATGCACTTGCAAAAAATATTAAGCCATATAAGCTTTACTCATACTCAAATTTAACTCAATGAAACTTTCTTTATCATATTGCCATGAGCTCCACTTATTTTCTTTTCAAAACTTCTCATTCAGCTTATAAAAAAGACAAAGACGAAGTAGTATTTATTATTTATGATATAAAAGTATTAGTATTATTCCGTATTGTTTGAATTCTCATCAGTTATGTTTGGGGAAGACAAGTTTCGTCACAAATTTCTATTCACATGAACACCTGTGGGATTATTCTGCCAACATGTCAGTACAGTCCAAACAAATATGTGGATGACTATCCCAGTGACTTTTCAGATAGGAAAAAAATAAAGATAGGAAACAAATAGAGTATAGAAAATATGCATTAATCTCATGTTATTGAAGAAGAATCCTAGAGCTGGGAAACTCATGTCATCATCAGCATCCATTCATCTCTCTGGTCTTCCATCCGTTCTAGCAGGCTTCCAATTCATTACTAGAAACATCAGTGGGGCATAGCCTTCAGACAAGACAAATAATCCACGTTTCCTATAAGACAGAAAATTTTAGGAAAATATGTTTAGCTCCTACCCCCTGAATTTAACGGTGTCAAGACAATCATGAATGAGAAATGAACAGAAAATCCTGGCCTGATTTTGCTCATTTGTGCATTTAATATTAAGTTAGAAAGAGAACACAAGTATCCAGTTTAAAGATGCAAGCAGTTTTAATACAGCAAGTGAATGGGATACCAGGTTGTAGGAAAACCTACAGCTTCCAATTAGATATTAGCACAAAATCAATATATTGTAGGGAAATTGATAGAAGTTACAAATGCATTTTTAACCAAAACTCCAGTATCAGCTTAGCACACAGGACTCTTTAGATTCTTACCTGCCTGTCAGTCTAGTAGTACCAAGACGGACCACACCACAGCAAGATGGGCATTTCTTAGATCTAATGAAGAAATGAGTGTTTCTGTTAGAGTACCTCACGAAGTAACTCTATTTAAACTGGAGAAATTTCCCTTCACAAACAGGTGTTCAAGAATTCTATATTCTGTTGGATGAATAAGATCCAGTCTAAGTTTTAAAGAGAGCAAACTCTTCCCAAGTATTTCAGATTATTATTATTTTCACTCTGCAGCTTTAGTGAATTATTGTCAAGTGGAGCAAAATTAATACCCTCTGTTTAGAGCTGTGACTATTTGCATCAGTAGGACTCTCTTCATCTGCACAGACTATCCAGACTTTGACACTAACAAAAATATTCAAAGGAATAAATCACCCTTGCCTAAGCAAATACATAGATGCTCTTACTATAAGTTTTTCCTTCTAGTCCTTCACTCCCTGACATACTCCTACCTTGTTTATATCCTAAATTGTGGTAATTGCTTTTACCTGCTAGAATGCAAACTCTACATATTTACATCTCCATTTTGGATTAATCAGCAGATACGTGCTGTCTTCTCTATCCAAGAGCTTTGTGTTTATGAACCTTTCCCATTTATGTGAGGAAAAGAAATTTAATTCGACAAATGTTTGTGTTGTAGAAATTTGAGCTATTCATCAGTCACTGCTTTGCAGAAAGAAAGCTTCTGAGATTTATTTTTTATTATTATTTCCCCTTATGCAATTTAAGCTGGAGCCTGACTAAAACAAATAGAAAAGGGAACATTTTTACTCCTACTAAAAATATTGTATGTAGGTTAAATAGATTACGAGAAATTTTTGTGCTATAAAATTGTTTCAAGTCTTAATAAAAAGGGCAGAATAAGTTTATATGTATGTACAAATTCGATTAAACTGTTGTAACTATTGAAGGTAATTTAATCTCTTTGCAAACTCATTTGGCATAGCTACAAGGGGCAGGAAATTAATAGCATATGCACTTGTGAATCCTTCTTTTATAAAATCTTTGAATCACCTTCACAAAATATCTTTCTAACTTACTCTTTAGATGTCATATATGCATATATCAGCTGGCTCTGAAAAGAGCTTATGAGAGTGTTTTGGAAAGAGCGAAAACCAAAGCCTTGGAATTTTCACAAAAGTGAACTGTTTTCAACATGTGTCCTCTGTTTCCATTAACAGCTGTGTATTTCCTTGAGTACTGTCACTGGTCACAAGAGTGGAGATTGGTACTTGCCCCTCAGCTCCCCCTCGTGTGGATATTGAAGACCACAAGAAGGTCTCACCTCAGTCTCCTCTTTTCCAGGTTGAACAAGTGACCTCAGCCACTCCTCATACAGCTTCCCCTCCAGACCCTTCACCATACTCATGGTCCTTCTCTGAATACACTCTAATTGCTTAATGTCTTTTTAATATTATGGTGCCCAAAACTGCACCCAATATTCAAGGTGAGGCCACCCCAGTGCAGAGCAGAGCGGGACAATCTCCTCCCACAACCAGCTGGCGACCTTGTATCAAGGTTCCTCTGCTGGGCCGCTCTGCCCTCAAAGGAGTTGACAGCCCATCCCAATTTAGTAACATAAGCAAACTTATTTAGTAGTCCTCCAAGTGCTACATTCAAGTTGTTGTTTCAAGTCCAAGTTGCAAAGTCAACAATAAAAGTAGGAATCTGGGAAGACTACAATAGTTGGGCCCTCAAAGGACTGTACATATCCAATCTGTTCTTGCTGACTTCATTAGTAAAAACACACAAAAGAGAGCAGAAAGTACAGCAGTCTTAAAATCAACAATACCATAAAGAAGAGCTAAAGAGATGATACAGGTTTTTTTTGTTTCTGAGAAATAAAATGAGCTTTTTTAAAGCCCTAGCACACACTGTCCTCCAGAAACCATATATATATATATATAAATAAATAAATAAATAAATAAATACATCAATTAAGTCCCTCAAACAAATACCTCAATGAATTCACCCATGGACAAGCTCACTGAAGCAGACATAGACATTTGTCATCTGCACGTGACAGGATTTTATAAAGCTCTTCCAAGTTCCATGAAGGTCACAGACCACTTAAAGTGTTTGTTTTAGTTTTATGACATGTTCATAATATATAAAACAGACAATATCCTTTCCTGATAGAGGTACTTGCTCTTTTTTCTTTCTCATTTCCAGTTGACATTATCATAGTAATTTTGAGCAATAAAATTGTAAAAAAATATTGTACAGATAAACCAAGTACCATTCCAAATCTGGGGAACTGTGCTGTTTGGATTTAGAACCCTCCTTATTCACAGCCATCTCTGCCTTTCTCTCCAGCAAGTAAGACAGATACTGATCGTATTTGACCTAAGGCATCTACAGTGTGATGTTTCCATATGCATGGGTCATTATGGGAGACTCTTATGAATACAAAAAAGAGAGAGAGATTTGCAGGAACTCTTCACCTGAACAGTTTGTCTGTCAAATTGGACGAAATGTGTATGTACAGTGGAAAGGATTTGCCTGAGCAACGCTCTTAAATGGAAAACTAAGTCAGAAAAATCCAAGAAGTGGAAGAGAACTAGCCATGCCATATTCTAGTAACATCTGAGTGCAGGCTCTAGGACAGAGTTAATGACAGTAGTGAATGTTCAAAAAGAAGTGAAATGCTTTTCAGCAACAAATGTAACAGACCTTCCCAATAATATTCAGATGGTTTTTGACATGAGATTTTGTGTGTGTGTGACTCAAGGAAGGCATTTGTGAGTGTGCAAAGGTGCCTAAATTTAGACGCTGAAAAATTCCAGGTCAAATAATAGGAAAGTTGGATACCCCTCAAGGTAGACAACAAAACTCAGTATTTTATTTACGTACGACTTAGACTGCAATCTATCTTAAAATGTCTGTCTTGAAAAGACAGAGAGTGAATAGCATTAGAATTACAAACCTACATTTTCCTAACAATATAAGAACAAATAAGAAACATGCTATAGACAAATATCTAGGGTGTAATCATGTAATAAGAAATGGTCAAAATGGATTTTTAAGAACAAATCATATCAAACCCATCTGATTTCCTTCTCTGACAAGCTAAAAGGCCTTGAAGTTTGCTGTAAATATCCAGACTCCAGTAAATATTTAGACTCTGCCCTATGTGAAATATTCAGAAGCTATCATAAAAATATGGACTTACTATAAGGAGTCTGCAAAAATGGGAAATCACAGAAAAATAGTGTTCAAAACACACTTAAATGGTGTTTGAAATACAGTTACCAAGCTACCTTATTAAGGTCTGTGTCCCTGGTAGAGCAGGGATTGCACAAGAACTGAACTTGCACATATGTCCTGGTGGAAAAGGCAAATGCAACAGCGGGTTGCTTAAACTGGATTGGTGTCATTAGGACCTGTATCATAATCATTTTCTTCTGCTTGGCAAAGAAAGTAAAATGGAAGCAGTACAGAAAGTTATGGATGCAACATTTGAGGAAAGTTGTGGCTCAATAAACATGAGTATGTTCATGCAAGCCCTCAAGGAATAAAGAGGGATCAGAGAACAATTCAAAGGCAAGAAAATGTGATGAGGAAAACTGGAAAGTGCTGGCTTCTTGTAGTTACTCACTAGGGAGCTCAGGGGATGTGTCTTTGCACATGTGAAGGTATAGAAGTGAGAGATACAGTATGTTCCATGTTTGTACATAGATGTGATACTGGAAAAAAAGGAATAACTAGGAGGAAAAATCAAAAAGTTATGTAATATACTGCTACAAGGAATACAAGGTTAGACTTCCTAAATGTTCCCTACCATTTACAATTCTTCCTTTTTGTCATAGAAGATAAACACAGGTGACATCAACTGTTCTCACACTCAGTGCAGACATCTGTTGCATGATGTCCGTCTACTTAGGACAGCTGCCAAAATTTGGCACAGTCGATCTTTTCCTTTTTCAAGTCTTCTGGACTTTATGCTTTCTGTATATACTTTATATGTTTCAGTATGAGAGCTCTGAGACTTGCTCCAGCTGCTCCCATAACTAGCTTATAATGAACTCATCTGGAAAATTGTTTGAAAACATGTTAGTATTGAGGTCACTAACCTGCACTTTTCCTGTTCTACCATGAATTTACATAAATTTAAGGATGCAATAAAAGATTGGGCAGTTTTGGTCACAAATAATTTATTTCAACTATTTCAATCAGCTGCAATCATCTATTTTCCTATTTTTAAAGATAGTTTTGTGTGTGGAAACTAAGCAATATCCTCAGCTCTGGGATGAAAAGACCACAAGTTGCTGCTCACTTTGTACTGTCATAGCTCTTAGAAAAAAATCTGGGAAAAAAAGGCCAAAAAAAAAGTTTTATTTTACCCCAACTTTTTATAGTGCCAGAACAGTGACTATCTGACAGTTCTGTTTGGCTTTGGTTCTTTTATAGTTATAGACAGCCACAGATATTCAAGACAATTACAATATAGTTCTTGGAAAAAATGGAATCTAGTTATTTGGGACCTACTTAGCAGACTAACTCTTTTTTTTAGAAAAAGGATTATGTCCCACACTAAATTGTAAAGGACAGTATAGAAAAAAAGAAACAAAAAATGAAGATATGGATAATCTAGAAACAATTATGGTGACATTTTAAAAACTACATTTTTAAGTTCTGGATGAGGAAAAAAATTAAATATTTTTTTTTCACTCAAGTTGGTAAGGAAAGTTCAAAACTAAAAGTTTCAGTGCACCACTGGGAATTCTTTCATACAGCTACAGTATGTATTGTAAGAGATCTGTAAGGAAATAAGTGGTATAAGCACTGCAGGAGAGGAAATTCATAGAAATGTGCAAAGGGAAAAAATCGCCTATTTTAAAATAGTGCTAATTATTTTCATGCTGTTTTGTCCTTTTCTACCTTCAATATATGCTGTACCTTTCTATCCCAATTAGAATTAATAGCAGTTGCGTTACTTCATCTAGTGTTCTCATTTTGTATTCTACTTGCACATAAGACTTTACATTTTACATGTTTAAATCTGTATTGATTACATAAAACCCCTAGAAAATACTCAGAACAGACTTCAGCTCCAAGGCTGATTTATGGTTCTTGTAACAGAGGTTTTGGCAAGAGAAACCCAGTCATTTCAGTTTTGAATTTGAACCAAAAAAAATCTCACCAGTACTCAGATTTTTATCTGGTGCCAGTCACTGGGATAACCAAGCTGAACTCTGCAACTAATTTAATATCTGAATATAAAGAAATGGGAATTTTGAGTGATCTGCACTATATTTTAATCATCACTTACTATTTAAATGGTTAATGAAAAGTCAATTCCTCTAGGAGAAACAGTTTCATGCATGACTTGATTACACTTTCATTTTTTCTCACATACCAGAAATAAGACTGCTCTGCAAATAGTCTGTTAATCACTTAAAACTAAACATTAATCCTGTTAACCTACTTCCAGTGTTTAAAGCTTGTTATTTAAAAGTCACAGCAATAAAAAAAAGAGAAACCTTTTTGCACTCTCACAAATGCCTTATTTCTCAGAGAGCTATTCATTGCTCCCAGAAAATACAGTATATTTGCAAAACAGAAGACTGCTTTCATCTGTGTGTTTCCAGTACAGCTAAGCTTTCCCTACCACCTCTCCTTTTTTATTCCTTTCAACTTTCAGTAGGCTACCTTCCAAGAATCTGCTAACAAGTGGCAACCAAACTCAAGATCTCTTCTGACACTGATGCAGATAGAACAGCCCCCAAAATCAATTTGTATAGTAGTTTCAACTCATCTTTAACAACCTAGACAAATGCAAATAAATGTAATCAGTTTATATTTGGAGGACTGTCAGTAGCATGCATTATGCTTTCAGGATAACTGTCAGGGGTGTGAACAGTTTTTGAGGTTGTTTTAAGTTTACAAATTTGCTTAATAATTTCTATTAATGAGTATTCAAATAGGACAGACTATATATGAGATCCAGAACTCAGGTGGTAGTTATTTGTGAAATTTAAATTTGTTCTTTGGGTTATTAAAATTCCCTCTCCCTGCACATTATTAATGAACTTCAACATTTACTTAAAATTTTGTCTTATTTTTCCAAGTAACATGACTAACCATAATTCATTCAGAAGCAAGATGGAGAGTCTTTCTCTGTCTCATACTAGAATATGCCAGAGAAGGCAACAGTATATTCTAGAAATAACTTCATGATTTCCATAGCAATGAAGGCTTTGAGTGTTCAAAACAGACTCCATCAAACTCTGTGGAGTTTTTTCTTTTATAAATATTTTATCATATTTTGCTTTACTGCAAAACATAGGAAATTAGACTCTTATATCATTGGCTAGAGCATTGCATTATGAATGGCAAGATTGTAAATTTTACAATCTATTGCCTTCACGTCTTTTCAAAAATGTAGAGCGTACTTATAGTTGTTAGATATTGATTAGGCAAGACACTAACATCTGCTGTTGTTGATATTATTGTTGTTATTACTAACATTGTTTACTTTCTTCTGTCTATAGAAGTCAGAATGATATAAAACTTGTATTAAAGACAAAATATGTATTCTTTTAGTACAGTAAATAGAAGAAAGCCACATCTTTTCTTAGTCATTTTTTATAACAATCTTCAGCTAAAATCTATGCTGTTCAGATAAAGAAGTTTTGCTTTGTTCTGTTTTTAGAAGTTTACATACTGTGCAAATATACTAATATGGATTAGATGGACTTTCAAGGTATGTTAACCAAGCCTGCTAATTCAGGTCCGCCTCTAATTTTTCCCAGGCAGTACTGGTTTAGACATCATGTTGCGTGGACTGAAAGCTGTCATGTGTCCATGATGGATTGCCATCATAGCTAAATTACAAGCTTAAGTACGTAGAATAAGCGAATCTGAATGGTTTGCATTGGAAGGGATCTTTAAAGACCATCTAGTTCAACCCTGCCACCCAACCTGACAATGAGTGTTTTCAGGGATGGGGCATCCCCAGCTTCTCTGGGCAACCTGTTCTAGTACCCCACTCTCCTCACAGTAAAGGATTTTTTCCTTTTTTCAAACTTAAATTGACTGTGTTTCAGTTTAAAACTATTCGTCCCTTGTCCTGTCACAAGTCCCTGGTAAAAAGTCTTTCTCCATCTAACTTATAAGCCCCCTTTATATATTCAAAGGCCACATAAGGTGTCCCCAGAGGCTTCTCTTCTCCAGGCTGAACAAACAGCTTTCTAAGCCTTTCTCCACAGCAGAGATGCTCCATCCCTCTGGTCATCTTTGTGGCACTGTTCTAGACCAGCTCCAACAGGTCCATACTTTTCCTGTACTGGACCTGGATGTAGTACTCCAGGCAAGGTCTCATGAGAGCAGAGAAGAAAAGAATCACCTCTCTCGACCTGCTGGCTACATTTCTTTTTGTTCAGCCTGGAGTATGACAGCCTTTTTTGGGCTGCAAATGTATATTGTTGGCTCATTCAATTTTTCATCCACCAGTAGCACAAAGTCCTTTCAAGTACTTCATTTTACCTATGTATTAACCACAAAGATGGACAATGAAATACAGACTCATTAACAAAATGTTTTCCAAGGCAAAATGGATTAATGAGATGGGGAATTCAGGTATATTGAAAATAACACAGTGTATGGTGAAGATGCACAGGAGACATTTAGACACTTCAGAAAGGAAAAAACATTTTCATGAAAATCAGGGCATTTCGCTACATGGAACACCCTAGGGTTTGGCAGCCTAGCCACACACTGGTAATTTTGGAATTCTGTTTTTGGCTAGAATGTAAAAAAATGAGCTGCAGATTTCCTTATCTTTTCTGGGGTTTTCTTTTGAAAAAGGCTATGGTACTCGGTGTTAGCTGAGAGCGGTCATACCATTCAGTGGATTCAAAAAGTGATGATGTGGTACTGGAGAAAGACATTTGGCACAGCTTGTGGAAAGCCTGTTTTGGAAGCTCAAAAAAGGGAAAAAAAGAAGGGGGGGGAGGGGTTGTGTAATCCATGGGAAAGCTAACCTTACTGTGAGTACTTACTTTTTGGTTTTTAGCCAGCTTTCTTATTTCTGGTCTTATCCTTCTGACAATATCTTGTAAAACTCAAACATCCCACAGAAAATTTTGCGTGAGTCTCACTAGAAGTCATTTCTTCCAAGGCTCCATAAATCCACAGAACTTGTTTTGAACTTTAATACAAAGAATCCTTCATAATTATTTTAATTAACAAACTTTAGTAACCTCTTGCAAGAGAATTTCCATCAAACACTCACAGTTTTTGGTTCTAATTGGAACTAGCTTTAGATGACGTATTTCCACATCATCTTATGTTTATGTTCTGAAAACCAAATGCCTTCAACTGAGTGCATGGAGAAGTTACACTGAGTTGTTAGGTTCCAAGGAGCAACAGCTGCAGGATAGAAGCACATTGCTGATGTGATCAAAGTATTAACTTTTAAAAAATCTAGTAATTTCACTTCTGTGATGAGCAGAGGAATGATAGTAGCACTATGTATTACTAGTGCATCAGTTGTAACGAAACAACCAGCTGATAACTCATTTCATATTACTAAAAGGCTACAAAAGCTTCTTCAGACCTTAAGTTCTCAGTAGTACTTTGATAAAAATTACTACTGTGGAAAAAGTTCTCAGTGTATTAAAATAATATATGAATTTGAAATTATTCTGGAATCATTTTCATAATTATTTAAATA